>VDFB02000290.1:0-13686 GCA_007258455.2 Sequoia sempervirens
GGTAACCTTTGAATGTACACTATTGAGTCCTTGGAAACACCAAAAACATGGGCGCCCTCTAGGGGGTGACACGGCTGTGTGAGGTGCACGTATGCGCATAAGCAATGGGGCAAAGGTTTTGAATTCTCACCATTTTCTTTGGTAGGGATAGCTATGTGTTTGTTTTTGAGTCTTAAACATTGTCCAAACATCTTCAAACAAGACTCCCCCGATACTATCAAATTGCTTTGTCCTTGATAGATCTGTTATTGACTACTTTTTGTATCACAACTTGTCTGATTGAAACCTATGTGCTTGATCAAAATATGTGGATATACTTGCTTAATCTTTGCAAACAAACAACAAACTAAAATACTGAGTTCTTCGATTAGGTGACTTGTCCCAGTTTTAGAGACTTGTTCTGTATTTAGGGTTTATGTGTCCTCGACCTTTTGAATTAGTGAACCTTGATCTCATAAGCGATTTTGCTTGAGATTGGCAAATTAGGAATTGTTCCTGTCAAATAGATAAATTTTTAGACTCTTTGATAACACCTTGGAGTGCTAGTATGAATCTCCTTGTCACCCGAACGCGCCTGGTGAAGCTTCGGTACACTTTATTGTAGTCATCCTCGATCCATGTAGTAGCTGGGGTATTCACCAAGGGTGAGCACCTCGTATGGCGGTGTTGGTTTGCCACCTATTTTACCAGCAGTTCTATTTCACCATCTCTCTCTCGGGACAAGAAAACTTTACTATCCTAGTGCGGTATTGGCGTTTCTTGGGTAACTTTGCTTGAACTCTCCCTTTCATATGCAGTCACAACAAAGACCTCCAGAAGTGAGCCAAGGAAAGTGACCTCAAATAGTCTTTAACCAACTACCCCCAGTTCAGACTCGTCAAAAGAGAAAGGAAAAGGAACCAATATTTGACTAGTCACCTAGGAGTCAGTCTGAAACCTATTTTGACCCAAAGAGCCATTTTAGTGACTTGAGTACCCCCTCAGCACCTTCCCACTTAGGTATGGATATGAGTTATACTGTCACTCGGCGGGAGAGGGAAGCCATGGATCAAAATCTTGATGATATCTATGAACAACACAGAAACAACATGATATTTGGAAATTCTTCTCATGATGATCAACCTGGTTCACCCCTCATTAATACAAGATATTTGGATGCCCATCAACGGGATGAAAGGTATAAGAGACGAGCTCAACAAGAAAAATGGTCACAATATGAAGACCAAGACAATGAACCCCGTGATGCTCATGTCAATACAACGTATACCAATGACTTGTTCAAACAATCTAGACCAAGCTCACCACTTCAACATACCTCAAGGTTCACAAGTGATAGGCTCAAAAGAATTGAACGCGAAAAGAAAGCCTTTCTAGATGAACAAGCTGCAAAGCAAGAAAAGTTTAGACAACTTGAGGAGGAGAGCCAAGCTTTATTGGAAGTACAAAGGAAACTCGCTCAAGAGGAGCAAGATAGGTAGTTAGCCCACCAATTAAACAAACAATACAATACAAGGGGTGCTAACAGTGGACATAATTCTACTCCCTCCACCCCTTCCAAAACACCAAGAAGTAGAAGGCGGTCAAGGACCCCTTCTAGATCTCCTAGTCCTAGAGGAAGAAGGGCCTCTCAGTATGCTCACTATAGGAGGAAAACTCCTCCCAGAAATTCAAGACCACACTCCCAACATGTACATCCTGGTTCCCAACATGGAGGTGGTATCTCACATTATGATTTTGATACTCAAGACTTCATGCGAATACAACAAGAGCCTATCTTCCAATAGTATGTGGAGAGGTATTTGGAACAAAACAAAGATAAGTTCTTGGAAAGTCTAATCAACAAGGGTGCTAGAGTCCCTTATAATTTTGATGTGGACAACAAAATACAAAAGCAAAATCCCTCTCAAGAGGAAGAAATCTGCCAAATGAAGCAAATGATGGAAAAAATGATGCAACCTAAGAGCTCATTCTCACTAGACTCAATTTGTCCTAATCCATTCGACAAGAGTGTGAGTATGAAATATTTTCCAAAGAAGGTGGAATTCCCACAATATGATAAATATGATGGCAGTGGTGATCCACACGACCATGTGCATCAGTTCTATACTATGAGCTTTGAATTCCATCAAGATGACTCCTATTTGATGAGGTTATTCCCTAGGAGTCTTAAAGGACAAGCAATGGAATGGTTTACCAATATCACTCCTCCTATCAAGACTTTTAGAGAACTTGTTCATAGATTCATTCAACACTTCGCATATAATCTGTCAAGATCTGTTACTATGTTGGACCTATGCAACTTGAAACAAAATTAGGGGGAACCCTTTGTTACCTTCTTGCAAAGGTGGAGGAGACAATGCTCTCGGTATCCTAGGACGATCCGTGAGGATGAAAAGATTGACATACTTGTTAGTAATTTGGTGCCTGAAATGAGACATGAGATCAAAAAGATAGTCTTCACTTCCTTTGATACCATGATTGAAACTGCATGCCGCATTGAGGATGTTCTAAAAGAACAAGGCATTTTGACCAAACATAACAATAATACCAACAATGGTCAACACAACAATAAGGATAAAGGGAAGAACAACAATTGGAACAAAAACAAAAAAGTTGTCAATGATGGAGTTGTGGATTCTTCCCAATCAAGAGATCAAAGTGTTCTTAATTTGACTAAGGCTATGCAAGCAATGAAGCTTAATGCACCTCCACAACAAGAAAGTAAACCAAGATATCAGGAGAGGCCCAAAAACCAGAAGCGACAATTTACCAAATTGGGTGACTCATATGAGGATATGCCCTCAAAAAACTCTCATTGCTAACAACTTGGCACATCCTCGATCCTGCAAAATTTCACATTCCGCATCCTGCCGGCCATTGGTGGGATGACAAGGCATTCTTGTAATTTCATAATGGCTCACTATACCGTTGAAACCAAAACATATCGTCCAAGATTTTATAGAAAGTGGAAAGCTTCAAGTTGATGGCCTAAATACCAATGCTGATCATAAGGATTTTAAGGAACCTTTTCCCAATTACGACAAGGGGGAAACCTCTAAATCATAGAATGGAAAAGCTGCAATCAACTACACCTATACAGCAGCAGAAAATGTGATAAACATGCTTGAAGTTGTGGAGCCAAGTGTTAATATGATAAGGAGTAAAGACCCGCATGGTTATGACTCTCCCCCTATTTTTGACAACCAACCTATTGTGGTGCTGAGAGGTCCTCATTCTAGGTTATCTTCCCAAGCCCTTAATGCTGTTACCAAGAGTCAAGCCCCTATTATTCTCAGAGGGCCTAGTTCAGGTCCATCCAACAAATCCAAGCAAGTGGCATCCAAGAATGTCACTATAAAGTCCGCCACTACTCTCAAACCAAACTACAATCTTGTAGATCAGTTACAGAAAACTCCAGCACATATCTCAATCTTAGAGCTTCTAGAGTTGTCCCTAGACATGGTAGATCCTGAGGACACTTTGTGCATAAAGTGTCCCCAACAACATTGATATAGACCACCTAAGGCATGGTGAATCACATTACTAGCCCACATTACCTTCTTCTCCTCTCAAGATGATGACAACTTTGCCATCCACACACCTTGCCCTTCACATTGAAGTCAAGGATTCATAAAACCCGGTGGCCGTGCGCGCGGTTGATTGATGGGGTGCTGGGTTAACATTCAGATTCTGAATTTGTTAAAACTTTGGGCTATTATTCGTGAGCAAGTGATCTGCCACTAGAAAGAAGATCACCATAAAGGCCTATGATGAGGCGTAACTAAGTTCTAAGGGATTGGTCGCCCCTTCCCGTCGTGATTGGCCCAGCTTGAAAAGATATCTTGTTTCAAATTGTTGATACCGGACCCCTTGCATACAACACACATTTTACCTGGTAGACCATGGATCTTCATGATATGAAGGCAAAGGTCGCTCTTACCTACCACTAGTGTGCTGCCTCTACAATGAACGGAAATTTGCATACCGGGGATAAATACCCTTTATCACTCAACTCCAATCAATGTTCATGTCCCTCTTAACCGAGCAGCAGAGGATTATGAAACAACTTTAGCAGACTGTCAAAACAAATTTAAGTCAGTAGACCTTAGCATGGGGGGGTATCAACTTGACTCTTTTACAAAGATGCATGTTTCCCCTAGGACATATGGAAAGCCTTCACAAGAGATGAAACCATCATCCTCAGCAATGACACTATTTGACAAGTTTGTTGAATCCTCAGTACCAATACAAGATGAAAAAGAGGAAGTAGCTATTCGAGATTGGATATACAAAGAGGAGAAATACTAGCACAATGAAAATTTCTCCCCCTCTCCTAAGTCCTATGGGAGAGGATATACTTTTGTCAAGAAGATGGGTTATCCAGGATATGGCCCTCTTAGTCACAAGTTAGATGCTAGAGCCGAACCACTCAATCATGATCTTTTTGCACGTAAGTCTAAGAAACCAGTTGGCCTAGGCTTTATGAACAACAATAAATGCACTGTCCCCATTTCTGATAGGCGGGATAGTAAAGATGACACAGAATATGTACCAAATTTGACCAATCAACAAGACATAATAGATGATTGGATACCTTCAACAAATCTCCTTTGGGAAGATTCAAGAGATTTAATAATTGATAGTCCTCCTATCTCATTTGCAATAGATAGTGACTGTATGAATGCAAGATTGACTATGGATAATGTCTCCATCCCAGCTGCAATGGATGGTGATAATTCAGATAATTTTGTGATTGAGCAAATTGCTAGAGGAGAGGAGCCTCTTCCAAATCTTGAGGCTTCTACATCACGAGGCTCCAACAATAATTCAGAAATAGACTCTCATGAGTTTGAATGGGATTCACTCTCAGATGCAACAGTTGACTTGGATATGGATGTTGTCCATACTTATAGTTCTCAACCTAATGTAACTGACAAGTCATGTGTTAGATTAGAAGATCGGAACCCACATGTCGCATTAGTAGACGATTCTTTGCTTGCTAGGATAAATTCTGATTTAGACACTTTAGAGGGAAACTTGACAGATTCCAATTCTACAGTCACCAGAGATGACACCACCTATATCCTTAACCTTGAACCGGTCATCAACCTACCCCTTGTTCACCCCAACCTTATTGATTGGTCTCAACGGTACCAAGAGCCTCAACTCTTGACATTTCACAATGACTATGAGATCACCTGCTATCTAAATGCCATTGAACCTGTAGTCTCTTCCACTAGTGAACCGGCTACCAGTATGACAGAACCTGACATCAAGTACCTTAGTCACAAGATAAAAAGAAAAGAAAAAAAGAATAAGAGTTCTGATGGCGAAAACCACTATGTGGGGGTGTCAGAACCAAAAAAAGTAAAAAATAAAAGACGTATCCAAAGGTGAAAACCTCCCAGAGGCACCTACGGATGAGGTACTTAATAGTCTCCCAAGCTATTTCCAGGATAGATCATCAGTATTGGTTGAACCTATAGAAGCTGTTAATTTGGGCACAGAGGAAGTTCAAAAAATTGTACACTTGGCTAAATCTTTATCACCTGAAGAAAAGAAAGCCTATATTGCGTTCCTCCAAAAGAAGAAAATTAACTTTGCATGGACATACTTAGACATGCCAGGGTTGGACACTAATCTCATTATGCATCATTTGTCCATAGCTCCAGGTGTGAAACCAGTCAAACAGAAGTTGAGAAAAATGCACCCTCATATAGCTCTTTTAGTGAAAGCTAAATTAGAAAAGCTCCTTGGTGTAGGATTCATTAGAGCCATAGACTATGTTGACTGGATTTCCAACATTGTACGTGTTTCTAAACATGATAAAACTATTCGAATCTGCACAGACTTTAGAGATCTTAATAGAGCATTCCCAAAGGATGATTTTCCACTTCCTAACATAGACATGATAGTGGACATGACAGCGATATGCGAGATCTATTCTTTGTTGGATGGTTTTCTCGGGTATAATCAGATCGCGATAGCTCCCGCGATCAAGAAAGACCTATCTCACATGTCAGTACTATTGCTGGAATGTCATGCCCTTGATTGAAAAATGCAGATACTACCAAAGAGTTGCTATGACAACCATCTTCCGCGACATGATGCATAAGAATGGAAGATTATGGATGACACCTCGCTAAGCTCCAAGAGAAGAGGAACACATTTGGCTGATTTAGAAGTGATTCTAGATCAAACAATTAAACTTAAGATTAAACCAAAAAAGTGTGCATTTGGTGTTACTTTTGGCAAATTCATTGGGATTCATCATTTCAGCAAGGAATAGAAGGCGGACCCCTGAGGTTCAAGCCATTATAAACATGCCACCTCCCAAAAATGTTGGGCCAAATGAGGAGTCTTCAAGGGCTTCTTCAATCCATAAGGAGGTTTATTTCACAATCGGCAGATAGAGCACAACCTTTCAACAAAAATTTGCATAAAGGTGTTCAATGTGTCTGGAATGAGGATTTCCAAAAGAGCATGGATCAAATTAAAGAATACTTGGCAAATCCTCCCATTTTAATGCCTCCCATTCCAGAAAACCTCTCATTTTATATGTCTCAGCTACTGAATCTTCACTGGGGGCATTGTTGGCTCAATTAGATGAACAAGGGAAAGAAAGGGCCATATATTATATTAGTCGCACTCTTGTTTCTTATGAGGTTAATTATACTAGTATTGAAAAAGCTTGCCTCGCAGTAGTGTTTGCTTCTCAAAAATTGTGACACTATATGCTCACACACACCATACACCTCATATCAAAAATTGATCCTCTCAAATACTTGCTCGATAAAGCTACTCTCACGGGTAGACTTGCTAAATGGATGATGATTCTTTCTGAATTTGACATAGAGTATATTGAGCGCAAAGCAATCAAAGGCCAAGCTATTGTAGATCAACTGGCTAATTTTCCTATTCAAGATAATATGCCCATTCAAGTCAACTTTCCAGATGAGCATCTTATGTACATGACTGAAAGATCCTGGAAACTATTCTTTGATGGTTCATGCATGCAAAATGGTTCTAGAGCTAGTGTGTTGTTTGTTTCTCCTCATGGGTATACTATTCCTAAATCTTTACAAGTGTTACTCTTTCCATGCAATAAACAACATAGCTGAGTATGAGGCTTTGACAAATGGATTCGTGGCCATATAGATTGGAATATCACGTAATCCACATATCTATGGGGATTCTCAGCTGATCATCAACCAAGTCAATGAACAATACCAAACAAAAGATGACAAGTTGGTACCTTACAAAAAAATGGTTGATTCATTGAGACGTATTTTACTTTTGTCACCTTTCAGCAAATCCCTAGGGCTGAGAACAAAGCAGCTGATGCTATGGCCACCCTTGCTTCACTTCTTCAGTTAGAGGAACATGAGTCCAGATATGAATTCCTGGTGGAAGAGCCACGATATCCCATATTTGACTCACCTGAAAGCCATATCATTTGTACCCTTGTCAATCATGAATCCTCCTGCTATGGTGCTATTTACTCATATCTTCGTGATGGCATCATCCCCAATACATTTAACCGATCTGAAAGAAGAAACCTTATCCACAACGCCTCTCGCCATTCCCTCATCTCTGGTGATTTGTATAGGAGGGGTCTAGATGGAACACTTCTTAGGTGCTTAGAAAAGGAGGGAATCTGATCAAGCCGCTAGTTGACATCCAATGCAGGGCATATGTGGAGGACATTCCTGCACGTGGTCTTTCCATGGTTGGGGAAGGTTTCTAGGGCAGTGTATTGTCCCACGCATGCATTGATACGCAGGCATTTGCTAAGTCTGCGGAAAATGTCGGAACATGGACACCGATACATGCCCGTGTAGGGAGCTAATTATATCTCACTGGCCATTTCAATGATGGGCCTTTGACCTTATTGGGAAGATTCATCCCAACTCATAAGGTGGGCATAAGTTCATTATCACCGCTACTGACTACTTCACAAAATGGGTAGAGGCTATTCCACTTTCTATTGCCTCAGGCAAGACAGTGTCTTTATTTATTTTAAACCATATCATCTGTCGATATGGAGTGCCATCTGAGATCATCACTGACAATGGAGGTCAGTTCAAAAACAAGGACCTTAAAGAACTTTGCCAAAGATTCAAGATAAAGCAACATTGGTCCTCCATTTACTTCCCACAAGGAAATGGTCAGGCAGAGGCTTCAAACAAAACCATTCTCAATATTTTGCACAGAACAATTCATAAGAATGGTAGAGACTGGCACCTACAGATAAATCCGGCCCTGTGGGCCTATAGAATGAGTATTCGTACTCCAACTGGGGCTACTCCTTTTTCCCTCACATACGGCGCTGAAGCAGTGTTACCTTTAGAGGTTGAGATTCCATCACTTTGGGTCTCTCTCAAAGGTCTAGTTACAGATGAAGACTATCACGCCATGAGATTGTAAGAATTGGAACTTCTTGATGAGAAGCGTAAAGCATCATTTGACCATATGAGGGTCTATCAAAAGAGGATGTCCAAAGCCTTCAACAAAAAGGTTCGCCCTAGAGAATTCCAAGTAGGAGATCTTGTCCTACGAGAGAATCCTAAGAACCAACAGAATCGAGAACAGAAGGGCAAATTCAAACCTAATTGGTTTGGACCCTACATCATCACAGCAGCTTTTGGCACAGGTGCCTATCTACTATCTACTAAAGAGGGGGAGCATCTCCCTGAGCCTATCAATGTTTTGCACATGAAGAAGTTCTATCCTTGATGCCTGTTCTGTATGGGGGCATCATTTGTATATAATTATGACCCTAAAAAAAGTTCCAAAAAAATTGATATATGATACTGAAAAAATTACCAAAAAAATTGATATATTGTCAAAAAAATCCAAAAAAATTCAAATATGATGCTGAAAATACAAAAAAAAATGAAAAATACAAAAAATTCAAAAAAATAAAAATAAAATTAAAAAAAAGAAGAAAAAAAGTCTTTGGTGAAACCTGGAAGCAGCCTTTGGTAGCAAAAATAAAAAATAAAAAATAAAAATTCCTATAAAAAAATTCTTCCAAGTGGTGAAAACCTAGAAACAGGCACCTTCTGAGGTCTTTGCATCCCTATTTTCTTAGCATGTATCCCTCGACACTAACCTTTCTCCATCATGCCTTGTCCTTATTTCCTCGGGTTTGGAATTGGTCTTTGTCTTTGCGGTTCAGGGGCATCATCAGAAATTAGCTTTGGTCTCTTTGATATGCTTTCTTTGTCTTTAGACACCCTGCAAACGGTGTTTTTCAACACTAACCCAACTATGTTTTTCTCAACACAACCCTTGACATCGCGGTGTTTTCAACACTTGGTCAGTTTGGTCTTATCCAGCTTGTTCATGTGATCTTACCTACTTGCAAGTATTCGATTCTATTCCTGAACCTCTCAAGATCGCTTTACACAATTAAATTTTTTAATTGCAACACTTAATGCTTGAGATATGCCATGATCTTTTCTTTGCGTGCTGACCGATATTGATTTTCGTTGAGTGTCCTTGTCTAATAAGTCTCTCTGTGATGCATAGCTAGAGGACTTGGGGCATGGGGCATGTTTTTATTTGCTTTCTGCTTGTGGGTGTTGTCTTGAACCTCTTCAGTGTCTCTTGTTGTCTACTTGACACACTTAAGAGATTTATGGCATCATCCTTGAATGTTTTTGCACAACCATTCTCATGGTAATCCTGGCGTTTATGTCTTGATGCGAGCATGGTTTTGCTACATTAAATTGGGTAAGCTAACATTGTAGTCACCTTGACCTTCATGTCTTTGATGCTCATGTTAGAATCTTTCCACATTCGACGCTGATATAAATCACATTCATATCTTCATAGTTAGCGCTTGTGACTAGTGATGATTATTGTGTGTGATTGTCCCATGTCCGGTAATAATGGCCCAATGATGAAAATAAGTTCTCTTACATTCTCTAATGAATGATGAACACACAAAAACCTATGTTACCCTATTGCAAGTACACCTTTACATTTTCATGTAGCTTGCATTATTTAGACTTCATGTTAATTTTCACTTTTAGGCTGTATTATGGGTTTGAGAGGGTTTTGTCATCTTCTTCTTGTGGATTTTCATCAACCGGTGATCAATGCTTCATTTCCTTATCTTCTTTCGTGATCTCAATCGAAATTCCCTATCTTAAACAGTTGATTGATTTTGATGCATCCTCTTTATTGAGGCAGATTCTCTTCCTTCTCTCCATTTCTTTCCATTTCTTCTAAACTTCTATCTTCCATTTGATTTCACCCCACTTCTTTTCTTCTAATTCAACCTTAGGGCATAATTTTCTTGCTGATCTACCTGGGTTCTGTGATTCTTATATTTTTCATCTTACATCAAGAACCTTATCTTTTGTTTGATTTGATCAAATTTTTCAATTTATTATTTCTCCTCTATCTCATTTCAATTTCGATCACGAGGGGGCAGTACCTATCAAACTTCAATCCTTGATTCAACTTTATCAATTTATCAATTGCTTCTCTTGGGGTAACCTTGCTTGAGATTCTTATCTCTCACTTTGGATGTGATCCCGAATCGACCTCATGTTCAAAGGCCTTTTGTTTATGTTTGTCCAGATGTGATCCCGAGTCGACCTCACATCTGAGTTGTTTTGTGATCCCAAATCGATCTCACATTGTAACTTCATTTCCTTGACTGCATGTGATCCCGAAGCCTACCTCACATTAGTCAAAGAGGCAATGCAACCTAAAAATGGTCACCCCTTTGGGCCCCATTTATTTAATTTGTCAACATCAACTTTCTGAATCAATGATTGTCGATTAAATCAAATTTCTTAATCAATTCATAACTATTTCAAATGTTTCAATTTTCCTAAGGTTTAATGTTTTATTAATTTTATTTAATCAAAAAGAAATAAACTCCTTTTTAATAAATAGAATAATGTTATTTAATTAGTTAATATTACTTAAATAAAATGATGTGCTATTTAATTAAATCTATTTTAATTAAATATTTTATTTTATTAATATTCATTTCTAAATTGCTAATCTCTTTATTTTATTAAAAGAGATATTATCATCTTAATAAAATAAAATAAAATGAAATATCCCTCTCAAGAATATCCCTCAGATTTAGGAAACAAACGCTTAAAAGGGAAATAAACTAAAAAAAAAATTCCAATCAAGATTTGTTTCTATTTTTCTATTTATCCCACATTGCTTCTGAATTTGCCTTCAATTCCACTTTTGCCTATAAAATGAGCCCTCTCATTCTCATTTCAAAGAGAGAAAGAATCATGAATTTTTACATCAGACTTATGCTACAAATTTAAATTTTATCATTTGAGATTACATTAGTTTGATTTTATAAGCATCTTAGTTTTAGAGCATATAGTTTAATATTGCATTTTAGCTTAATCTTCATAGTAGATTAATTTGCAAAATAATTCATTTATGGCATTGCATGTAGATTAATTTTCATTTCAATAAATTAGTTTGGTTTATTGCATTTTACAGCCATTTAGATTAGTTTTCATTGTTGCATTGCAAGAACATGATTCATGGAGATTGGCATTCTTGCTTCTCCTCTTTGAATCTCTCGTTCCGAGACTGTATTTGCAGGGGTAACTGGGTTAATCTGAGGGCCACAATATCAATCCCTGCTCTTCTCGGATAGAGAGTTGTGAATTGATTTGCAAGGACTCATTATTGAGTATCCTTGTATGCAAGGATTCATAGAAGTATAACATATTTTTAGTTATACACTACCCACCAAGACAGTGTGAGCATTTTGGCTATATATACTCCTCTTTGTTTCAGAGCAAGGGTTCCATGAAGTTTGCAGAAAGAACATAGATTAAAAAAAGACACTAGGCCTTTGTAATTTTTGTTTAATTATTGCAAAAAGACTCGCAAACTATGTCAATCATTCGGCCTTTCTGCTTTTCTTATGATATTTGATTGACTTTAGACTATGCTGCTATTGTTTGGATGATTCATTTGCATAACTTCTATAATTGAATGCAAGTTTTCTATCTTAGATCATGTCATGTGACTCTTCTTGTCGGTAAACATGTGGGTAATCCCACAATAATGGGTTATAGTTTTTGGCCAAACTTGACATTAAAATCAGGATTTTTCACCAAACGTTCACTTTCTTACACCTATAGCAGCTAAACCATTAAGGTTTTGAAGATGAATAAAACTAGTTATTTGTTAGATATTTTGTGTAGATTCTAATTATATATTTAAAAAAAAAATTGTAAATCATTTTATGTAATTTTTAATAACTTATTTTTTTTTCTAATCAAAATTTTAAAAAAGTGATGTTTACTTCGGCCCACGTAACATTTTTTATACATAGGATACAATTCTAATTTTTAAAATACAAATTTTTGACACCAATATCTAGGGGATGGATATTTTTTCATAATTTTTTGTTGCATATTTTTTTTTAATTAATTTCCCAAGTCAATGTAATTATAATTTTGACAGACGTGTACTTCGGCCCACATAACCTTTTTTGCATTCAGTTGAATTAACTTATTCTTTTTTGGTTGGAATAAGGACATCAATACCTAGTGTACATGTATTTTTTTTAAAAAAAATTCTCTATTTTTCTATTTTTTCATATGTATGAAATAAAGAACTTGATGTTCATTTAAAATCCTACATTCACAAGAAATAAAAAATAAATATAATAATCAAATTAAACGTATTTAAAATTATACTTTTTGGGAAGCTTATAATAAGGGTTGTAGGCTTACAAAACATAAATTTTAAATGAATTCATTTGATCACCCAAAAGGTAAATCAAAAGTGGTTTTTTATCAGCATTTTGATAGGTGTAGAGGAGACTCGATTATAGGTATGGTTTAAATCTAATAAGGTTCTATCCAAGGGGGTTTGATCAATCCCTATTTAATTAAAATAATTTAAATGGAACCTTTAAAGTCATAAAACATTGTATTTTCTAAAAATATGTGATTTCAGGAAAAAATAAGGATGTCCCAAAAAGTGTACCCCATTATTGTGGTAGCACCCTGTGTGAAAAGTTATTTTATGTCAATAAATCAATTGTTTATACTTTAATCTTTAGTTTCTACATTTCTAGGACATCGCAAATTGTTGATTGGGCCCCTAGATCTATGATTTATCATGCCTATTATCTACATTTTGGTGCATTGTCCTAGGTTAGACTTTAAATTTTATATCTGTTTACATTTCCCTTTCCAAACCCCAATTATAGAAGAAGTCAACTTCTTTAAAATCTAGAGGCAATTTAGTTTAGAGCAATATGTCCCCCATAAATTGAGTTTCCCATAAAGGATTGTTACCTTGCCAACTTTTGGCATCAACATGAACTTTTTGAAAGACTAGAAAACAATAATGTGATTTGAACTAAGTGGATGTTCCATATCAAACTAAATGATATTGGAGAAGTTGTAAGAAATAATGTAGGGCTTGTGTGTAAGGGCTACTCACAAGTAGAAGGAATAAATTTTGAGGAGACATTTCCTCTTGTGGAAAGAATGAAAACTATAAAAATATTTTTCACTTTTGCAACACATAAAATTTCAAATTTTATCAAATGAATGTGAAGTTTACTTTCTTGAATAGAGAATTAGAAGAAGATGTATGCATAGAAAAATTGAAAGGATTTTAGTTATCAAACAAACTAGATATGGTTTGAAAATTGAAGAAGGCATT
>VDFB02000291.1:0-11312 GCA_007258455.2 Sequoia sempervirens
ATTGCTTTTGACATTCTTTGGATCAAGTTCTTGGCATGGGTCAATTTCAAAGGATGGATTGCTTACAAAGGGTTCATGGATATCTTCATTAGGCATAAGAAGTAGCACAATATCCTCTTGATCTTTGAGTGGAGTTGGATCAAGTGTTGAGTTGAGGATTCCTTTAGTATCTATAACCCTGAGGTCAAAGGGGTTCAACATGTCTTGGGAAGGACCATTGCTAGACTTTGGTGGAAGATTTTGATCATGCTTTGGAATAAATTTTTGAGATATATCCTCTAACTCATAAGGTGATGTAGAGACATTTTCAATATGATCATTAATTCGATGGATCATGCATTATGTAAATAGAATCAAATAATTCCTAACTCCTTGAAATAGATCACTAAAATTGGCTCTTGATGTATGGTGAGTTGATCCAGCCAGATCAGGGTAGAAACATATTCAATGTGCTCATTAATGGAGAATCTTGAACATTGTTTTCTTAATTGTGGTGAGAGGAATTGTCAATGTCTTCAACATAGAGTCAAGTGATGTTGACATTTCTTGAATTGGATCATTGTTGGATATTATTGGTGAATTTTGATCAGGATTGAAAAGTGACTCTTGACCTATGTTGATTTGATCTTTGGACGAGATAGAAACATCTTCAATGTTCTCTTTCATGGATAGATCTTGATCATTTCTTTCAGAAATTGTGGTGGGGATATTGTCAATGCTATCACCAGTGGTTGAATGTTCATAGTTATCCCCAATAGTGATTATCTTTTGATCAATGAGGTCTTGGATGAGATTTTTGAGTTGAATACAACTTGATGTTTTGTGTCCCTTTGTTTTGTGAAAATCACAATGATGCTCCTCATTATACCCTGGTGGTTTAACTCTGGGTTCTTGATAGTTCCATAAATAGGGGAGCTTGATGAGTTTTTCTTGTACCAATTGTTGTATGATCAATTTGATGTGGCCCCCAAGTGGTGTGTATTTCCGTTTGTTACCTTGTGAGATTTGACCTTGTAGTGATTGGAGACATGGTGATTGGGTTTGTTGTTCATGTTGTTGATCTTGATTTCCAACCTCTTGACATTGGATATATTGTTCTTGATGTGTTTGTGGATACAACTCAACACTTTGATGACATGGTTCAACCAATGGAATAGTGTATTGATTTTGGAGTAAAAATGTCTCTTGTTTCAAGGCTTCAATTAGTTTGTTAATTGAAGCAATTTGGTCTAGAAAAACTTGGTCTCGATTTTGATCTTGGAACCCTTGATATAGTTGGTTTGGCTTTTGTTCAAGCAGATTTGGAATGTATGCTAGTGGTGTTTGTATGGGATCATGGACAAATTGATTTTGGACAATGTTCTGATTTGGGATGACATTTAGATTTGGCATGATAGGTTGAAGTTGAACATTGTTGGTGTTGGGGATCATATTGCCTTGATTTAGGTAACTTTGATTTTGCATGGTGTTACTTTGACTTGGATCAATACATGGATTCATTATCATCGTGTTTGGAATTTGAAAAACATTTGTGTGATTTGCAAACATATCTATCTCAAAGTTTAGGGTGCTAGCAAGTTTGGGTCTATGTTTTAGCATTCTAGTATCATTTAGCTTAGAATCATGGATTTTGTATTAGTTGCATCTTAGTTATCATAGTAGTTTGCATATAGCATTTAGCATCATATCATTATCATAGTATCATTGTCATAAAGCTTATCAATCATGTAGGAATAAATTTCTTGCATTTTCCAGCATCTCAGTCTTCAGGTTGTCATTCTAAAAGGTCATAGTGCACACATAATATAAGAGCCATTATGATTAAATGAATCCTTGAGGATAGAGAACGATGGGATGACTTTAGAGATTTCATTTGTTTCAATTCAATTAGATTTGTTATCTAAATTCTCTAATACAATGTTTCATTGATGTGTTGTTGTTTAATTTGATTACTCACACACATTACAAATCAGCATAGTTATGATTTGATAAATGTCACTTTATCTTTTATTGTTAAGAGTATCTAGTGAGAATATGCAGAGAATATTTTAAGTTTTTGACAATTAGGTGGTTGTATAGATTTTATAATGGTAGGAAATATTAAAAAAAATTAGTCAAAAATTTATAGGATGCTAGTGGTTAAATAGTTTTTTAGTATAAGTTAATATTTTTGTAATAAGGACATATGACAAAATTATCAACTATTAGGAAAAAAAATTAATTCAATCCAAAACAACATCTACTTTCCAAAAAAAAAATTCAAATATTACTATAGAAAATTTTACTTCACAAAAGATTCCAAAGCTTACCCAAATTTATTTATTTTTTGAATCAAGGACATCAATAGCCAATGCACATATTTTTTTTTTTAATTATTTTCTCTATTTTTAAAAAAATCATGTACTTGAAATTAAGATCTTGATGTTTTCTTAAAACTTATATTCACCAGAAAATAAAAAATAAATTTAATAATTAAGTTAAATATATTCAAATTTATACTTTATAGAAAGTTTACTTGGATAACTATAACCCTAAAATGGAAAATTCACTATGAGCAATTCATCGACAAAAATTCATTGTGGGAAAATTCACCGGCATGACAATTCACCATGTGAAAAATTAATTGCATGAATTTTTGGAGGTTAATTTTCGCAGCGGTGAATTGTTGGTGGTGGTTAATTTTCCCACTATGAATTGTGAATTGTTGATGTGAATTTTCCATCGATGAATTTTCCATCAGCCCCCTAAAACCTTGTATCATGTTGATTCCATTTATTAATCCAACCTAAGCTTTTAAATAGAATTTTTTTAAAAAAAATTTAAGAACCAAGGAATACAATATCCTCCAATGGCCTTCCTTCAAAATACCTTCAAATGAAGGTCCCTTAAAACTACAAAAAAAATTAAAAAAAAAAAATTGAAAAATATATGACTTTCAAATGAATTTGTATATTTATTTAGAAGTATTTATGCAAAACCTTCAAACATAGGTATTTTTCAAAAAAATCTAGCTACAACCATAAAAATTTGTAATGTCCCATAACTGGGACACACTATTGTGGGTCTACCCCAATACAAGAGAAATTAAAGCATGTAATGAAAAATAAATAGTTTATTCTTTACTTATTAATAAAATAATTGAAATAATGTTGATCTATTTTTTAAATATATCTTATTTACACCTACTCCCAAAGATTTTAGGATAACATAATAGTTCATTTTGATGTTCCAATAATTCTAACTCTCTCTCGTAAATAATGAGAATTGGAATGGTAAGTTATTTCTATTATCAACTTTGATAATGATTTGGAGATAACTGCTAACTGGTATTAATCACCAGTATAAAAAAAATTGACAACCTACTCTAAAATCAATTAAAGGAAAATTAAAAAACATTGACACTCTATTGAAAACAATTATTAACAACAATATTGATAGATAAAAAATAATAATAATAATACATCTATCTATATTAGTCATTTCTCAAAAAAATATTCATCATAATATATAATATTGTATAACACTATATTCATGTAGACAATGAATGCCCACCCTTTCTAATATGGAAAGTATTCATAGCTTTAGATCTTCTTTCACATATTAGATAGGTTCTCTATAAATGAGAACTAGAATTAACCACATAAATATATTTTTGAAATCTTGTTAAAAGATAGCATCTATTGTTATTATATTGGAACAACATATAACAATATTTATGTTTCAGGTATATATTATTTAGTTTTGGTATAATAAAAGTTAATTAGATATAGTTGTAGTTGGGGTAAAAATCTTAAATTGGGGTAAATGCATAAACATCAATAATAAAACCCTAACAAGCACAATGAAGCATGAGACAACATGAAAATAAAAATAAGAAACCCAAATGCAAATCGATCCCCATATCATGCTCAATTTATCTCCATTGCTCTTCTCAACCTCACATAAGAATGCAAGATTTTGAAGGTTTGATTGTTGGAGGAATAGCGACATAACGATATGATGAAGGTGATAGATGGAGGATGATAGAGAAATATGGATGAAAGATTCAAGAATGATTTTGACTGCATGAGGATGCTTGAAGAATCAAACCCCCAAATGGCTTCTGAGAGGCTATATTTATAGAGCTTTGATGTGGACATAGATAAGATTTGATATTGGAGATAAGATTCGATAAGGATTTGATTTTTTTGACAAAATACGAAATACAACGAGATGAGATAAGATTTTAAAAGATAGAAAGACTCTGATTTATTGTTTTAAAGGAAATAAATCCTAAAAAGAAGAGAAGGATAATGAAATGATAAACTTATTAAATAATGATAAAGCATTATCTAATAAAAGATAGGGATGAGGTGGAAACATAATTAAATAAATAAAGATTTGTTTAATTATAGGTGAATAGGTAAATGACTAATTAAACAATTAAAATAATTATTTAATTAGAGGGGATAAATAGTCATGAATAATTAAATAAATAAATATTTATTTAATTATAGAAAAAGGGACTATGGATAAATAGTGGATAAATGAAATTAGTTAAACAAGATTTATTTAACTAATTAGATGATGACACGGGTACCTAGGGAAAAAGGTGCTACAAGATGTCTAAATGATGGACAAGGGACTGTAAGATGACATTTTTGGGTGTCTACATTTTTCCTATCTTTGAGATGATGTTCGAGATGATGAGATTTGTGTTGAGTAACATCATTTCAAAGAAGCTAGGGTATGGATAAAATAAAATGGGTGATGATAGAAAGATAGGATGATGATGGGATGATGATGCCCATTCAAGAAGATAAGCAGGTTGGATAAACATGGGTATGCTCTTGAAATGAAATGGATTGGTCAAGAGAAAGATAAAGAAATGGATAGAAGAAAGGGAATAATGTGTTATGTTGCAATAAAGGTAAGCAACCATCATGTTTGATATAGCACTAGATCTTATGCACCAAGATATAAGGACCAAGGTGAAAATTTCTCTTGTTCCCCAATGTAATACAACCTTGTGTAGATGTAAGAGGAAGTAAACTTAGAGCATTAAAGCCCTAATGCACAAAAGGTATGATATGACCTTAGATGAAAAGGATAGTGCAAAAATCTATTCCAACATACGTAAGATATGAATATTCACTGGAATGATATGAATTTGATACAAATGTAAGATAAAATGATAACACACACAAGTAAGCAAGAAAACATGCACAAATGATTAAAAAACAAACAAGGTAGTGCCCATGTCAAGCTATAAACCATTGATTGATGATGATGATAGTGTTTTCATTGCGGGGAACGATATATTTCTAGATTAACACAAGGATGATGATAATTGATTGACTGATTGGTTGATTTAGTTTACAACAAGATTAGGATAAAGACCATTGACACAATTGGATAATTTGACACGATTGATTGACTTGATTGGTATGGATTGATGATGACTTACATTGGGATTGTTGCCTCGATTAATTTTGAGTAATTGGATGTATAAATGAATGGATTTGATGAAGATGATTGATTGGTTGAATGGTTGGTTGATTGAATTGAGTTGATGGATTGATTAGATGAAATTGGAAGAAGTGATTGGATGGGTTTATTTTATTGTTTGGATTTTTGTTGGCTATATGATTATTTTTTAGGACCTTTTTCCATTTTTTTCTATTTTGTGGAGATATTTTGATTTTTTTGTATTTTCAGAATATTTTATTTTTTTGGATTTTTTCAGGACATTTTAATGGAAGAACGCAAGAATAAGGCTAATGAATAGGATGATCAAGCTCAACTACATAAGATATGGACACAAATTCCTAAGTATTTTTCCCCTATTCCTCATCAAGACTAAGGGAAGAAAGGATGTATTTAGATAGAATAATGAAATATGGATAAGGTGAAGGATATGGTACAAAAGATATGGATAAAGTGTATAGGATAAGAGGTATGATGTTCAAGAAGATCCTTAACCTTGTCAAGATCAAAGGTGGAAAGGTAATGGATATGAATGACAAGATGGATGAAACTTTTCCCCAAGTGTAGAGTGCAAGAGAAAGGGATATGGATAAGGATAAATGAAAATTAAAGATAGTATATGCATGATAGGAAGATGGAGGGAGGAATCAAGCATCAAGTTACATGACTAATATCCCTTGAATATGTGCTCCAATAAACCATGGCAATGGGAATTAGACTCATAAATAATGGCATGATGGAAGAAGCTAAGGACTTAAGCAAAGGTTTGGACTAAAGGAGGATAATGGGGGATGGATGTTGGAGATTGGAAGGCTTGTCGATGGATAGATGGAAAGGCTAGAAAGATCAAAACTGGCACACACCTTGAAGGGTGATGGTGTGATGGAAAAGAAGTTGCTTTTGAATTTAGAGATTTAGATGGAGGAGTGGATGGGGATTTTGGGATATATGGACCCAAAATGGATGGTAGTGATAAAGGATATTTAGAATTAGATGGATTTTTTGGATAAGCAAGTTTGGATGCCAATTTAGATTTTGTTGCTTCTACGAGACTTTTAGGAATCCATATACATTTTTACTTTGATTTTTTCTTTGTGGGCCTTTGTAGCCTTTGAGATTTTTCTTTTTGCTTTATGGACCTTTGTGTCCTTTGAAATTTTTCTTTTTGATTTTATGGCCCTTTGTGGCCTTTGAATTTTTTCTTTTGACTTTGGATCAATTATTTTTAATTTTTGCATGTCGCTTTGAGGAGACATGTTGATCCTTTGATGTATGTGGATTTTGATATGGAAGAGTTTGAAATTTGGCGCCCAAATTGCTTCCAAGAGTAATGGGATAGGTGGATTGATATGAATTATGATATGGAGGTATTATGGATGGGTTAATATAGGTAGAATTTTGAGAGGGCATCAAGGATGTGTGCCTTTGTTGTTCTTGATGAATAGGATATGGAGGGATGTAGGGACCCAATATGGATGGAAGGGTTGAAGGACTAGGGTTTTTATGGCAAGGACCAAGGATAAATGGAAGGCTTGATGGGCTAGGATAAGCACCTAGGATGGATGGAATGTTTGATGGACTATGATACTTACGTTTATTTTGATGGAATCTAGACTTACAATGGGTACCAATGTCTTGAGCATGAGGTGTATAACCAATGCCATGATAATATGGACTTTCTTGGATGTAAAGGGGTTCTAGGATACCTTGTTCATGAAGGCCTAATCCTTTGCCTTTGTAGTTCATACTTTGGCATATTCATTTTCCAATAGGATATGTATTATTTGTGAAACAAGACGCAAGTATATCATGAGATGGATGTGATATGGAAAGAATAAAAAGATCTTGGAGTAAACCACCTTGGATAAAAGTGAGGGAACTCATTTGATAGGTAAGGGGCTCATGGATAGATTGAATAGGGGTGGTAGACTCTTGTGGAGGATTGTGATCATGAGGGGAATTAGGATGGGTGATAGGATCTTGACATGGGGATGATGGGGTACTTTGATCTTGACATCAAAAAGGATGATGAGGTGTAGGATATGGAGTAGATTGCTCTTTATTAGTTATGGAATAATCATGAAGTGATATGAAAGGCATATCTTGATCATGAGAAGGATGAACATCACCATCAAATGAAAGGGTATCCTTGAATGGAGGTATATCTTGATCTTGATGAGGAAGGGAATCCTAAGATTTTGTAGAAAGCATATCTTGATCAGCAGATGGTGGTACATCATTGGATATGATGGAAGAACTATCATGCTCTTGGGATGAAATGGAATAATGAGATGGTATGGATTCATTAGATGAGGTGGAAGGAGGATTTGAAAGGATATTTTTCTCTTGAGACGAAAGGGGATCATCATGGAGTTCATGAGATAGGATCTTAGTCCAAAGATTGGAAGGCTGGAAGTGGAATTTTTGTATCATTGGATGGAGTGGAAAGAATATTTTTTTCTTTATGTGTAGGGGAGTCTATGGTAGCATTCTTTGGACTAAGAGATTAACACAACTCATTGGATGTAGATGGTATGATGGTAGAGGATGGTTGGATAGATTCATGAACTTGGGTGAAAGGCTTCCTTGGGGTTTATTTTATTATGGAGGAAAAAGATAGAGGTGCATGACATGGTAGGATTGCTCCATATTATTTATGTTGAGGAATTAGCTATCAGGTTTCTCATTTAGCCTTTGTAGAAATTCATGGACATTAAACTTGGATGATGTGGTTTTGGATGAGGATAAAGGATTATGAGATGATTGCATCACTTCATTCAAATGTTTGGATTCTAGTTGTTTTTCAAGCTCTTTCAAATGATGGTCAAGATATTCAATCCTTTGGTTTCGTTCATAGGTTGAGGATGAATATGGAGGATAGAAATTAAACATGTATGGCTAATGGTTTGGGAGTGTTTTGAGGTGTTTAAGGATGACTAGGATGATGTGCTTATGTGTTGGTGTTTATAGATTGATGTGGCAATTTATAAAAGAATGATCACACATGCAAGACACATAATCAAGTTTGAATTTGAAATTATGAATGTGATGGTTAAGCATGCACTTGAAGAAGACACATCAACAAGTCCTAGAACTAGTCAAGTGGGTATGGCCAATTATGTCTCAAGCTAGGATGCACAAGGTTGACTAAGGATAATTTGAAAGAAAAATCCTGCCCCATAGCTGGGAGAAAGGGGTAACCCACCCTTCACCTTCCTCAAAGGTGCAAAGAGTTCTCTTTGGGGCTTATCCAAAGGTGACAAAATTTTAATTCCAAAAGAGTGTGTCTTTCGATTCACACTTTGATTGATGTCATCACTAGGGGTGATGAAATTCCCTAGCAAACCTCATATGAAGGGCTGGAAAAAATCAAAGCATGTGAGGTTTTTGTGATCACACATGCTCTTGATTCACACTCGCAGTTGTCAATTTCTCTTAGAAATGAAATGTGCATAAGCAAACAATGGAAGCACTCATTCTTTTTAACCCAAAGCCAAAATGTGTGATGGAAGATAATGGTCAATTTTATCCTAATTTTCAATATGTGATTGAAAAAAATATTCATTTTAAGAGCCCAAATCCAAATCTATTTGCAAAGAATGATTAAGAGATGACAGATGAAATGAGTGCACCTAGTTAGTTTTTCTTTCCAAATTGATGTTGTGACTAATCCAAATGCTTTTCCAACTCCATATGATTCACCTAATAATTTTTGCACCGTTGTAAATTACCATGTCAGCTTTCGAAAAAGTCCTTGTTTGCATAATTTAAATCCCGTATGACAAATTTTTAATAAAACAAAATCTAAATATAAATTAGAATCTCTAAATATAAATTAAATTAGAAACCTAAATTAACAATCCCATTACAAATCTTTAAAAAAAATCTAATTAATTAAAAATAATAATTAAAAATCTAAAAAGAAATCTAACTAAAAGCTAATTTTAAAATCTAAAAATCTAATTTAAAAATCTAAAAATCCATTTTAAAAATATAAACAAATCTAATTAAAAGCTATTTTAAAAAATATAAACATCTAATTTAAAAATCTAAAAAAGAATCAAACTAAAATCTACTTTAAAATCTAAAAATCTAATTAAATTCCAATTAAAAATCTAAATTAAAGAATTTAATTCTAAACTAAAAACCTAAAATTAAAATTAAAAGCTAAATTAAATTTTTAAAAAGCTAAATTTAAACTAACTTAGAAAAATTAAAAATCTTAAATCTAAATTTACATCTAACTCTAAATTAATTTAAAGGAAATTATCTAAATTAATAAAACTAAAGTTAATGAAAACTAAATTTAATGGAAATGAAAGTTAAAGGAAACTAATTAAAGCTAAAAATTGAATCATCTTTCTTTTAGCTTTCCTATTTAGTTGCAAAGGGCATAGTACAACAATCAAGAGAGGAAATGAAGCTTTTGAGAATGAGGTATTTTCACAGCTATAACAATTATCCCTCATGAGACTCTTGATAGATGATGATGTTGTGGAGATTTTCTCTAAGAGGATGGGAAGATTTCGACAATGCTTTCTACAATTATAGTAACAATCCACATGCAAAACTTGACAAATGAGGGTTAGATAAATACAAATTTTTAGAAGAAAAACCTAAAAAATGTATGATTAGATCAAAAGATACCGGGTTCACCACTGTAGTTAGGGTCAAAATCTTGAATCAGGGTAAATGAATAAACATTAATAATAAAACCCTAACAAGCACAATGAAGCACGAGACAACATGAAAAACAAAATAAGAAACCCAAATGCAAACTGATCTCCATATTATGCTTGATCTATCTCCATTTCTCTTCTCAACCTCACTAAGAATGCAAGATTTTGAAGGTTTGATTGTTGGAGGAATGTTGGTTGCTCAATTCAGTAGCATAATGATATGATGAAGGTGATAGATGGAGGATGATAGATAGTAGCATAATGATATGATGAAGGTGATAGATGGTTGACAGCATAAGGATGCTTGAAGAATTAGACCCCCAAATGGCTTCTGAGAGGCTATATTTATAGAACTTTAATGTGAACGGAGGTAAGATTTGATCTTGGAGATAAGATTTGATAAGGATTTGATTTTTTTGACAAAAGAGGAAATATAATGGGATGAGATAAGATTTTAAAAAGATAGAAAGATTTCGATTTATTGTTTTAAAAGAAATAAATCCTAAAAAGATGAGAAGGATAATGAAATGATAAACTTTTTAAATAATGATAAAGCATTATCTAATAAAGGATAGGGATGAGGTGGAAAGATAATTAAATAATGTAAAATCATTATTTAATTATAGGAAAAGGTGAAAAAGATTTATTTAATTGTAGGCAACTAGATAAATGACTAATTAAACAATTAAAATAATTATTTAATTAGAGAGGATAAATGGTCGTGAATAATTAAATAAATAAATATTTAATTAATTATTGAAAAAGGGATTATGGATAAATAAGGGATAAATGAAATTAGTTAAATAAGATTTATTTAACTAATTAGATGATGACACGGCTACCTAGGGAAAAAGATGCTACAAGATGTCTAAATGATGTAATGTCGGGACAAGGTATTGTAAGAGGACATTTTTAGGTGTCTACAATAGTAATATTTAGACTTGCCATCACTTATCATAGAATTTTTTTTTTAAGTAAGAATCTAATCTTTATTTATTGATAAATGGTTTTTTTAAGTACTAAGCATTTTATTGTATAAATTTTGATCATAATATTAAAATATATTTTTTAATAATTTTTAAGTTGTATAATAAATCAATTTTAGAAACATTAATCATAAATAAATAAGATGTAATATAATCTTTTATAAAAAATGGAAATTCAAAA
>VDFB02000292.1:0-96269 GCA_007258455.2 Sequoia sempervirens
GTAACTTTATTGGGCCCTACTAAGCTACTTATATGGCACATTTATTTCATTTTGTTATATCTAAGATCTTTGGTTTGTGATATTTCATTGAGAGTGATGGTTTAGGATCTCCTTATTATGCTACATGATAAGTTTCTTATTAGGATTTTGAAATCACAATTTCCTTTGTAAAGGAGGATTAAATAGGGTGCTAGATGGGCTTGGTTTTAGAATGGAGATATTATTTGGGAAGGTAGCAGGGCCGTTCTTTCCTTCTATATTCTTTGAAAGAGTTCTTGTGAGGCCCCAAATTTTTGAATATCCTAATTATTGGGCGATAGACAACAAGCTATTTCTAGCACACAAAGAACCACCCATTCTTCCATGGGTAAAAGTACAAAGTTGTGTCACACTTTTGGCCAACTTATTAGCACAACTAAATTTAAGTATTTCTAGCAAAAAATAATTTTGGTCAAACATATGATCTAGTAAAATTAATTCTATCTAAGTTATATATGTCCACAACTTTTGAAACTAAATTTGTTAGATAAATGCATATGTAGCACCACTTTGAAGCCAATAAATACCAAAAAAAAATTATTTAAATTTTTTTATTTTTTCAAGAACTCCTAGTCATGTAAATAATTTATTTTTTTGTAAATCCATATCTATAGTTTTCAAATATATATATATAAAAACATATATACATATATATATGTTTGTATATATATATAATATTTCTTTTTTCCATAAAAGGTAAGAGCCTATAGTTATATTAATATCATATAATATGTAATTATACAATGTTTATCAACTATATGGTAGTGAAATCTTATGGAATCTGGAACAAACCAACTTCATGAATATATAAGATTTTTAACCCCTTATAAAATGATGCTTCCCATTATTATAATTTCTCCAATAGGTCAATATGATGAATCTTCAAAGGCTAGTAATGCAATAGTACACATAGTTCTCTTATTCCTTTTTGGTCGGCCATGCATGTTCTCTCTCTCAAATCAAAGTTTTCGGAGTTGAATAAACATCCAATTGTTCATCGTTATCAATAGCTCATCAATTCAACCAATGGAATTGATTTCCACAACAAAGATGTGGAAATCCAACGAATCCCATTTTTCCATGTGTCACTTTCCACAGCTGATGACCACTGCAAGAATCATACTACATTCATTACTAAGCTCACCCATCACTCCATCATTGAGACCTTAGATCTACCCCCACCGAAATAGAGGAGTCCCACAGATGAGCACTCGACACACCAAATCATCACCCTATCAGGGAGACTCAAGTTCGAGTCCCACCGATACCACCAATCCCACTGAACAAACCATCAGAGCATCAAAGCATCAGGCATCACAACATTGGAAGATCGGGTGGTCAGAAATTTTGAAGGGTGGAGCCATTTGGGTATGTGCAATATTATCCTAAAAGTGTGATTGGCCAATATTATAGACTTGTGAGGACCCCCTTTGATGTAATCCAAAGGACTAACTAGTGTGAGAGGTTGGACTATTGGGCGATTGAGGAATCGGGTTAAAATTAGGTTCAGATCCCACAAGATATTATAGGCTAAAACTCTCACTAAGGGGACTTTTCGATAATACAAAGGATGGGACCTTTTGTATGAAACAAGGACTTTGACACTAAAAACCATCAAGGATCAGTTGATCGGGTGTCCCATAAGCTATGGAACCTAAACTAAGTTCTAATAATGAGTTGAAACCCGACAAAATGATACTCGTGATTTTTTGAAAATCAAAGGGATAACAATAAGCTCCGAGTGGGGATGATGACTACAAAGTTATCAACAAAAAAATATTAGTAAAAATAATGAAGTTTCAAAAATTAAAGGGGTAACCTAGTTTTAGTAAAAATAAAATATAAAATATTCTATATTTAATTTTTACTAAAAGTAGGTTATCAACACAAAAAATAATTAGGTTAATTACCATGTCAAGAAAAATACTAAAACTTATTAAACAAAATTGAAAAATATATGATGCACTAGATAAAAGAATCTACATCAAGATGGTATAACTTTTTTTCTATTTCAGATAAATAATCAATATAAAAGTTGATATCAAATGGAAGCAATAGTGTTTCAATACACATACATTTTAATACTTATTTAAAAATATATATTTATCAAAATGGAAAAAAGTAAATCCATGCATTAAAGTTTCAAGTTATAAACTGTATAGGGGAAAAATAGGGTAGACCCAAATGCATGAACAAAAGGATCTGCCACTAATTATCCTAAGATCCTAAATACTCAAATTATGTAAAATAAGATGCCAATAACAATAAAAAATTCTGCCTAACTATTATACCAACTAATGGGGAAGTTTTTAGAGCATAAAAAGTTGTGTACATGGCCAAAAAGTTGTTGTTTTTGAGCTACAGGAGACTCATTCTCCTTCAATGGAAAATGGGTCCTTTTATGGTTTCAAAAAATTGATTTTAAGATCCTATTCCTTGATATCTACACTCTCAAATTCCCTCTTATCAAGTCTTGGAAGTCTGTATGCAATTCTATAACCTTGATTCCATGATTTTTCACTTTGAATGACAACTTTTGTAGCTTTGCAACTGTGAGAATTTTTCTCCAAATCTTGCTAAACTTGATCTTCAACCTATAAATCTGCAATTACACACTCAAGTAAAGAATTTTTATTTTTTTTGTTAGTGGTTGGGGGTTTTCCTCAATCAAACCCTTTGTAGGTAATTAAACCAAATGATGAAATGAAGCATGAAACATGAAATAATGTAAATGATGTCACCTTGGATGATGTCTTGTGAAAAAAAATTCAAACTAACATGTAGTGGTCATGAATAATGTAGATCTTGGATCCTTTAATATGATATGAACAATATTTGCAAGTAGATCTTCAATGATGCATCCACCTCTTTAGCTCAACAACATGAATGCATGCACCAATCCCTTGAAATGATGATATGTTCTAAATTGCTGCAATAAAATATTGAAATCTTCCTTGAGGTGCCTTATCAATGCTATTGTAATGATCTATAATTCTCTCTTGAAGTTGCTAGGATGTATCATAAACTTGCTAGGTCTTGTTAAGAGAAGCAATGTGAATTAATCCCTTATTTATACTAAATTAGGAGATTAACCTCAAAATTCAAACAATTAAGACTGACACTAGATTTGGAAAGAAATGTTATTAAATTCTCACCAAAATGAAATTCAAAAAGGGGGATCTCTTTAATGGAAGACCCATTCAGAACCTTGGGCATATGTGTCCTGGCTCAGTTTTCCAAGACCTAACCCCCAAGGGATTGAAGGAGGGTTAAAAACCCATTCTAGATCAACTAAAAAAGGGGGGTCCTTTAAGGAAGGACCCATTCAGCATCAAGGGTGAATGGATCCTGGCATAGTTTACTAGGACCAAACATTTCCCAATGAAATATTTTGTTAATTAAATTATGAGTGTTGAGATAGATCTTCGGGATGTGTCAAAACTAAGGCCTAAATCTGAATTAAAAGGGGCTAATTGCTCCAATTACCCACAATTAATTAATGATCACCTAGATAAGTTTGAAAGTTCATTATAACACTTTACAACACTTAACAAGGTACACATTATGTACATTTTATTCAGAAAGGGTCCCATAAGGCTCAATTAAGCAAATACATCATAGAAAAGTGTGAAAGTGTGTTACAACACTTTATAACACCCTTGCAAAGGATCAATTAAGACATGTTTTAGTCTAATAAAGGTCCTAGAATAGTGGGAATGTGTACAACATATTACAACACCACTCCAAGATACCATTAGTTTAGTTTTAATGTCAATTATCAAACAAAGTAAGGGAAAAAGGATACTTTTGCCATTACTACATTTTTCCCCCACTTTAGTGAGAGGATAACCCCATGTCAAACTCACACTAAACTATACATCCAAGAAAATTAAGTATGAAACAATAACAAGGATACATAATCATACCCTATCAAATGCCAAGAAAAAAAAACAAAAACAATGGATCAAGCACAACTGTTTCAACACAATGTGAGATGGGGTTGTTTGTCCATAACATATGCAACTCATTCTAGGGTAGTGGAACCTCAGTCTTCCCACTAGGTGAGTTGTCCCAAAGAAGTGGTTTCATGAGAAATTCATGCTAGTGTATTAGCTTCCCATCATACTAACCACACCAAAGTTATCCTCTTGATAACTTTAATAAGGCACCACAATGTAAATTCTTTTGTAAATGCTTTTGAATATCATGCAAAGAACATTTTAAAAGGGATTTTTCTTTTTTCGTGTAATGCTTTTCCTCTTAGGGAGCATTGTGCCTCATGTGTCTAAGAGAAGACAAGTCAAAAGTGTTAGATCATCATCCATTGGATGCATTGTTAACATCATGCCATTATAGTAGATCGTACACTATTGGATGACATCAAACCCAATGACACCTCCAAGAAAAGGACACATCACAAGAAAAAAAAAGAAAATCACGCCATGAAATTTTTCCAATTAATGTCATCAATGTATGCCCCCACTTTAAAATAGTTGCTACACCATTACTATGAGTATTTTCTTTAAAGTAGTAAAATTATTTTGATCCTAAGACATGAGATATTTCCTCATAAAGCCTTATGCCAAGTCATGTGTTTCCAAAATAAGTTGTGTTGTGAAATAGCAAGGAAGGGTTTCCCCCACAAATACATAAGGAATCTATGGATTTGGGGTCAGTATGTCTGTGCTACAATGTTTTCATAGATCATGGAACTTTCATCATTTCCCAAATACACACAGAACTAGAAGAATGACACAAAGAAAGTGAAAACAAAGAAAAACCTTTCGGGTCAACTAGGAAGAAACATGAATGTCTCGATGCATTGCATCATCCCCAAAAGGAAAACACAAGGAAAATGAAAAGATGAAAATAAAAAGCTTTTAGATCAAAATGGAAGAGACATAAATGTCTCGATGTCATGCATCATCCCAAAAAGGAAAACACAAGAAAAATGAAAAATGCTTACGACATAGAGAAGAATGAAGGTACATATAGAGTAATGCACAAAACAGAGAGTAACATCAAACAAAATGTCACATGGGATCACATTACACACACAATCACATAAATAAAATTGAAAAATAAAAGGACTAGTAAGGTATAGGCAAGTCAACCTAAAGTAGGTCATCCACCTCCCAATATCAGTCAGTATAAACAAAAGGTGAGAAACTAGCCAAAGGGACAACGCCAAGTTCCAAACTAGGAAACACACCAAGTTCAACATCTTTTTAAGATATTTTTCATCTAAGCTCATGGAAGAAGAAAATGATGTATTCAACTCATCATGCACTTGTTCATCAATCTTTGCAATGTTAATGTCATCATCTAAGTTAATCACAACAGGAGGTTGAATAACAATTTCCATGCAATATTCTTGTTTATGTTGTAGTGAGGGTTGAGATTCATCATGCATTGCTTCAAGTAGGTTTCAATTTTTATTTTCTATGTTATTTTTTTTTCTTGAGTTTGCAATGTACGAGCAATAACATGATGTCTACTTCTACACCCTCTAGCACTTCAATTTTGTTTCATCTTATTTTTCTTTTTTTCTTGTGTTAGAGTGGGTTTGTTAATCATAGGTTCCTTCTCTTCCTTGAGAGGACTAGAAGAAACAATAGGAGGTTGCTCTACTGCTTTCTCTTTGAATTTGTAAACTTGTTTGACTCTAGAAGGGACAACGAGATTGTTTGTACTTGTGGATATGGAAAAAGTAACCCTTCTACTTTTTCTCATGTTTAGGCCCTCCTACTAAATTTGTCTTGATTTTTCCTAGATTTAATGTTGTAATGTTGTAAGCACATTCACATCAGGTCTTGGACCCTTGTAAATTATTAAGAATTATAGGATGTTTTGTGAAGTGTTGTAACCCACTTTCACACTTTTCTAGGACCCTTTCATTATAATTCACTTAAATAACCTCTTTTGATCACTTACCAAGTCTTATTTCAAAGTGTTGTAAAGAGTTATAACAAACATTCATGCTTTTCTAGGCTTCTCATCACTAATTCAGCCATTTCTTATGTTTAAATGACCCCTTAATGAAATTTCCAACCCTACTTAATTGTATATATTGGAGAATAATCCCATTAAAAAACTTTAAATGCACTTTAATTCCTAACACCTAGTAAAATTGCCCTAGTGGGACCAAGTCACCACCTGGGGCAACTTAGTCCCACTAGGCACAAAAATAAAAATTATTTTTATTTTCTAGTGGTATTTTATTCTCTTAACCGTAAGGTCATCCTGTAATGTGTTATGTTCAGGAAATATTGTAAAATAAAGTATAAATAAAAGCTTTTCCCCTCTTTTTTCATCTCCTAGAATCTTCTAATTTCCTAATTTATTTAGTGCATTTGCTTAATATTTCTCAAGCATTCTAAGCATTATCAAGTCTTCTTTGGAGCATCCATTTGCATATCTTCAGATTTCTACATCAAGGGTTTGGTAAGTTCTAGCATTGCATGTTGTTCATTCCTCATTCTCTTTGTATTTCATTTCATTTTTAAGGATTTGATTACTAAATTGGGGTTTGACCAAGGAAAACCCTTATTTTGTAACCCTTAACCTTTTTTCCCCTCTTTGCATGTGTTTTTTGCAGGTCTTGTTTGCAAATTTTTCAAAGAGGAAAGTGTTAAAAAGTAGAAAACAATCTATCAAAGTCATTCAAGTCAACAAAGCCCTAATTGAAGCTTGGAGACCTCTTTTAGCCCATTTTTTGTAGAATCAGAACTGGACACCTATCAGGAAGAGAAGTGTAGAGCAAGATCTACAGGTTCCTATCCCAAAATTATTAAAAGCTAAAGGTGGAATAAGTCACCATTAGTGGAGAATTAGTCCCACTGCTAGGCCTAAAAAGTGTTTTCTGCATTTCTGGATACCCATTTGGGAAAAACCTATTTCGATATTAGAATCTCCCCTAAATAGGACTAAGTCACCCAACTTGGTGTAAGTGTCCTAGTTGGCTTCAACAACAAAATCTATAGAATTCCAGAGCCTCTTTGCATTATATTTCAGTTTCCAGGTGTGCCTCTCTAGTCTTGTTCATTTTTATTATTGTTTACTTGCATTCTTAGGTCATTTTGCATACATCACTATGTTTTCAAACATCTTGCATTTCTTATATTTTTCAATGATAAGTCATTTCTTTTATCAATTTGTTGTATTTAGACATTGCAACTAGGCATATCCCATCCATTCTTGCATTGATTTTGAGTGTAGACATTCCTGTTTTGGCCCATCTTTCTTCTTTTTAGGTGAAAAACCCTAGCAGTGTAAGAAAGCATTAGGATGCCAAAATGTTTGTATACATTTTGGTGAACCAACCTTTAGAACATTTTTTCTTCTTATTTCAAGTGTATTTTCATCCAAGGCATAACTTTCATCAACATTGCATTAGATTTTTCATTGTTTAAATTGCATCATCATGTTTTAAAAATTGCATTAGTGAAAAGCTCATATAGATTACATTTTTTCATTACATTTCATTAAAAATTCCAATTTTTTTGCATATTCATACTTTATCTGGATCTAAAAACCTAAAAAACATAAAATCCAATTTAATTTTTTTGAAAAATCTCAAAAAAATGACAACAGGGACTAATTTACCACACTGGGTGACTTAGTCCTCCTGCACATTCTGCACAATAATTTCTGCATTTTCAACATTTTAGTTTTCTATTATTGCATCTTTGTCACAGTTTCTAAAATTTGTTGTTTTATTCCACTTCTTGCACTTAGTTTGCTTTTATACATTTGCATCATGGCTATGTTTTTCAATAAATTTTAGATGTCATTAAAATCCTTAGTTGACATGTCAAGTTGTGCCTTTGGAACTAATCCTAATAATCTTGAGTTTCCTCATGCTCCTTCAACTCCTCATGAATGTCCTCCTCATGATGTTGACATCATTGGAGAAGATGATGCCAACATGAATTAGTTCCTAAACAAATTCCTTGAGAACCTTGAAGATAATGCATCCTTTTATCCATCCATGAAACAAGAAGTCCTCCCTACAATCTCACCTCCTGATATGTTTGGTTATTTACATCCTAAAAAAATGTCAGACCTAAGTTCCCTCCATCAGGTGAACATAGTTCTGCTCAACAAGTAACCCCTCAACCATTCTAGGGTAACAAAGTCACTAGTACTCTGATTAACCTTGAAGAAACATTTGGAAAATATTTTACCATCTTGAGCAAACAAGGATGTGACAAAAAAAATGAACATGACATTCATCAACTTTTAAAACAAAATCCAAAAGATGATAACACAACAGGATTAGGATAGCAATACCCTCCTCATGACAACAAGCCTCGTAGAGAATATTGGAGACTTCGTGATGATGGTACATTGATCATCGATTCCCCTCCTGATTTGAATGTCCTTCTTCCTAAAGAACAATCACTATCTCATAACAATAATAAGGACAACAATAATATCATCTCAAGACCTCCTGCCCTAACCTCCTCTCAAGAGGTTGGAGAATCTAGTAAACACAAGAGGCCTTACAAGTTACAAAAAGTCAAGTTTTCTCTTTGTCCACTAGTTGAATGTGAAATGAAATTACAAATCCTTTTAAAAAAAGGACTCATACTTTTACCACCCATGAATAGGTTGGTGATCTATCCTTAAGATGCTAATGTTCCACATTGTGAATATCATCATGTTCTTGGACATAGAAGTGATGAGTGTCACCAATTGAAAGAAATACTATGCAATTATAATTTTGATGGTGATAATTTCTATCCAATAAATCCATAAACCACTACCAAACCCTTCATCATGTAATAGTTGTATAAAATTCTCTTCTAATTGTTACATGACCTCTCCGACCGCCTATATTGGCTCATTCTTGTCTTGCACTCAGTGGGGGCAAGAAGTTGCTAGCCTTGTCCTAGTAATGCATTTTTCATTGTCCCTTAGCTATGTTATTCATCTTCTTCTTATATCGATTGGGATTGGGAGGCAGATGACTTGCTTGACGGTTAACTTGCATTTTCCTTACTAGTCTTTTGCATTTTTTTTTCTTTTTCTTTTGTGTGTTTGTATGTTCGTAACGTGTTCCACCGTAATGTGTTGTTTGATGTTCTCCTCTATTTTTATCTTCATTCTTCTATATGTCGTACATCGCTTTTACATTTTCCTTTGTCTTTTTCTTTCTTGTATTTTCCTTTTGGGGATGATGCAAGGAATTGAGACAAATGTCTCTCTCATGTTGACCCAAAAGGTCCCTTTTCTTTTACTTTGCATTTTTTATTTTTTTTTTTCTTTTGTTTTCCTTTTGGGGATGACACAAGGAATTGAGACTGAAATGTCTCTCTCATGTTGACCCAAAAGGCCCCATTTCTTTTACTTTTCCTTTTTCTTTTGTATTTTTCTTTTGTTTTCCATTTGGGGATGATGCAAGGCATTGAGACTAAAATGTCTCTCATGTTGACCCAAAAGGCCCCATTTTCTTTTAATTTTTATTTTTCTTTTGGTTTTTGCTTGTATTTTCCTTTTGGGGATAACACATGGCTTTGAAACCAAACTCTCTCTCTCTCATGTTGACCCAAAATATTTTCCATTTTCATTCACCTTTTCCTTTTATTTTTTCTTATGTTTTCCTTTTGCGGACGATGAAAAGTGTCGAGACATCCTATGTATCTTCCCTGTTGACCCAAACAAATCTTTCTTTTTCTTTGTTTTCACTCTCTTTGTGTCATTCTTCTAGTTTTATGTATTTGGGGAATGATGATAGTTCCAAACTCTTTACGAAACATTGCAGCAAAGACCATACTAACCCAAAATCCATAGATCCCTTGTGTGTTTTGTGTTTTTCACTTTGAGGCCAACCCCTTCCTCTTTATTTTTCCTCTCCTTCGTATGACATAGTCTTACTTAGAAACATATGACTTGTTATAGGGGCTTTCCAAGTTGGCTCTCATGTCTTCTTTCTTATTTTACCATCTTCATTCACTACTTTAAAGAAATTTTTCATAGAACGGTATGTAGCAATTCCTTTAAATTCTGGGCATACATTGGCATTATTCATTTGCATTTTTCCTTTTCTTGGTCCTTAGTGTAGCCTTGTTACTTCATACGATGCGTTTGTCACTTTATGGATGACATTAGGTGTAGTGTCCTTCATGAGTGTGATCTATCTTAGCATATTACATCCCTCTTGGTGGCTTGATGTGATGAATTACATCCCCTAAGTTGTGAATTTTCTATTCTTTGATCGGTCCTCTCTTGGAGACATTAGACACAATGTTCCCTAAGTTAAAGACCTTACATGAACTAAGCACAACTCCTTTGAACATCCTTTTGCATGTTTCATTTTGCATTTTCTATATGGCCACCTTGCATAACACAACTTGCATGCCTATGGTGCCATCATATTTTTTCAGGAGCTCCAAGCATACAAAGTTTTGCTTGTCTCGTGAAGCTTGAAATGTCATTTTCTTTTGTGGTTCCTTATTAAAGTTATCAAGAGGTATAAATTTTGTATGGTTGAGTGGGAAGCCCATTACGAAGCATGAATTTTTCCCATACCCACCTCTGTGTGTGAGTGCATACCAACTATGATTGTATGTTTCTCACCTTTTTTGCCTTCTCACCCGGTGGACATCCATGAGTTTTGTCCCCTCATAGTGAGTATTCATTTTCTTTATGGACAAACAACCTAGATCTGATCCACAATGGGATGGACAAATGATTGAAGCTTGATCTGACTCTCTCTTTTCATTTCTCCCTCTTCATGTACATCATTCTCATGTGTGTTTCTTGTGCTCATGTTTATATTGCCATGGGATCTTCATCATATGGGCTTGATCATCCATCTTGATCATTGTTGTCTCATCTTGCTAAGCATTAGTTCATCAAAACCCCTCTTGATTGCATGTTTGACTACTTTAGTGTGAGTTTGAAGTAGGTTAATCCTCTCACTAAAGTGGAGGCTAACTTTGGACACGAAAAAAGTAATCCTTCTACTTTTTCTCATGTTTAGGCCCTCTTAGTGAATTTGGCTTGATTTTTCCTAGATTTAATGTTGTAATATGGTAAACATATTAAAATTAGGTCTTGGACCCTTGTGAATCATTAAGAATTCTAGGATGTCTTGTGAAACTATGTTGTAGTTCACTTTCACACTTTTCTAGAACCCTTTCATTGTAATTCACTTAAATAAATTCCTTTTATCACTTACCAAGTCTTATTTCAAAGTGTTGTAAAGACTTGTAACAAACTTTCACACTTTTCTAGGCTTGTCATCACTAATTCAACCCTTTCTTATGTTTAAATGTCCCCTTAATGCACTTTCCAACACTACTTATGTGTATTTTGGAGAATAATATCATTAAACAACTCTAAATGCACTTTAATTCCTGACACCTAGTAAAATTTCCCTCGTGGGACCAAGTCACCACCTAGGGCAACTTAGTCCCACTGGGCACAAAAATCAAATTTATTTTAACTTTTTGGCGAGATTTTATTCTCTTAACCTTAAGGTCAGCCTATGATGTGTTATGTTCAGGAAATATTGTAAAATCAAGTATAAATAAAGGATTTTACCGTCATTTTTCATCTCCTACAATCTTCTAATTTACTAATTTCTTTAGTGCATTTGCTTAATCATTCTCAAGAATTCTAAGAATTATAATATCTTCATTGGAGCATCCATTTGCATATCTTCATATTTCTACATCAAGGGGTTTGGTGAGTTGTAACATTGCATGTTCATTCATCATTCTCTCTATATTTCATTTCATTTTCAAAGGTTTGATTACCAAATTTGGGTTTGACAAAGGAAAACCCCTATTCTCTAACCCTTGACCCTTTTTTTACTCTTTGCATGTGTTTTTTGTAGGTCTTCTATGTATATTTATCAATGAGGAAAGTGTTAACAAGTGGTCGACAATATATCAAAGTCATTCAAGTCAACAAAGCCCTAATTGAACCTTGGAGACCTCTTTCAGCCCAATTTTTGCAAAATCTAAATTGGACACGTGTCAGGTAGAGAAGTGCAAAACGAGAGCTATAGGTTCTTGTCCCAAAATTCTCAAAAGCTGAAGGTGGACTAAGTTTCTACCAGTGGAAAATTAGTCCCATTGCTAGGCCTAAAAACTATTTTTTGCATTTCTAGATACCCATTTGGCATAAACCTATTCAAGCAGAATCTCCCTGAAATAGGACTACGTCACCCAACTTGGCATAAGTGTTCTAGTTGGATTTAACAATAAAATCTGCAAGATTCCAGAGCCTCTCTACATCATATTTCAATTTCTAGGTGCACCTCTCGAGTCTTGTTCATTTATGTTATTGTTTACTTGCATTATGAGGTCATTTTGCATACATCACTATGTTTTCAAACAAATTGAATTTGTTATATTTTGCATTAATAATTCATTTCTTTTATTAGTTTATTGCATTTAGACATTGCATCTAGGCCTATCCCATCCATTCTTGCATTGATTTTGAGTGTAGACATTATCCATTTTGGCCCATCTTTCTCCTTTTAGGTGAAAAACCCTAGAAGTGTAAGAAAGCATTAGGGTTCTAAAATATTTGTATAGAATACTATCTCATGGTCTCTTGTTGGAAATTGTAGGAGGTTATTCTAAAGATTTTTCTTTTATGGTCAGAAGTACTTTTGGTTCAATCATAGGTTGAGGAATGTTTCGAAGGGATAGTTCTGCTATTTTCTTTTCCTTGAATTCTTGATATGATTTGAAAAAGAAATCTTCATGAGGCTTGATAATTTCCATAGGCTTAGGCCAAAATTAATCTAGTCAAAAATTCCCTTTTTCCAAGGTAGGATGAAGTCCACTATGATGGATAGTGAAGATGTCATTTCCAAATGAAAACTTTGGACATTTATGCACAACCGAAGGGACAACATTCATAGAGAAAATCCATAGAGATCCTAGCTTCACATGAAATTGGTTTGATTGTGGGATGATGGAGAATGAGACTATTAGTTTTTTTGGTCGCACCTTTAAAGGGAGATCTATCAAGCCTATCATAGGGAAAGAAAATCCATTATGTGTCTTGATCCATGCTTTTGGGTTATCATATGTTTCTTGATATAGCTCATGAATGTATAAGAATTATTCTGTGGTCACATTCTCTCCATAGATGAGATCAATCAATATCCCATTAGTGGGCTTATTATTTATTTGGCCAGCTATGTAAAGAGGACCATCAGGTGAAAATTTAGGTATGTCATTTTGTGAGAAAGCAATGTCAAGAGGTTGTCTAGTCAATCCGTTATGAGGTTTAGCTTTGATAAATTCTATCACATTCTTCATGGGAGGGAATTGCATATCATCATCTATGTTGAAATTGCTTTCTTTTAATAGGAGGATTGACTATGGTATTGTTATTATCTTGTTTATTCAAGTACTTTTGAAGGAAGCAACTAAGGCTATAGATGATATGTGTTTCATTTCGAGTTTTAAGCACTTTCCCTAGATTGTGCATGATAGGAACCAAGCTAATGTCAATGTATTCACTAAGGATATGAGGCTATAAGTTTTGTATTTTTTCATCTAGCTTGTCAATAACATCTTGCACACTGATTATAGTAGGCGAAGTCATGGGAAGTGAAGTATGAGCCATGGAGGGTTGATTCTCAACACTATCAGAAAGAGAGCTAGGAAACCAAAGATGCAAACTATGAGCCATGGAGGGTTGATTCTCAACACTATCAGAAAGAGAGCTAGGAAACCAAAGATGCATTATGAGTGAGATATCATGAGATGGCATAAGCCTCAAACTACATCTTATAATATTATTGTAACTAGGAAACCAAGTTGTAAAGCTCATACAAGTTTTACAACCATAGTGTGCAAACCCTAGAATAGCAAAGGGAAATTACAATAACCTAGAATGAAATGTAATTTTCATATTTTGAGAAATGCAATTTATAGATTAAAAAATGCAATAAGTTGAAAATAAAATGTTTTGATGCAATTTTTAACTTTTAACAATGCACTAAAATGAAGCAATTTAAGCTAAATGCAATGCAAATGATGAAACAACGAATCAGGAAACTAAAATAGAAAGCTAACATCATGAAACATAAGCTAAAAATTGATATTTTAATCTCCTCAAAATGTAGGGTAGTAGCTAACAGGGACTCATTTTCCAATAAGGGTGAATGGGTCCTGGTTAGGTGTTTTCAAGATTTTTCTATGGATTTCAGAGTGAATTTTGATGCTTTTTCAATTGCCAGAAGGTTCATATTAGACTTGATCAGGGACTTATTCACCATTAAAGTTGAATGGGTCCTAGTTATGAATTTTTAAACTATTTTTTAATGATTTGAAATTTCTCGGTTATATCTTTTAGTTCTAGGTTTGAGACAGTGTGCTTCAGCTTCCGATTTTCTAGAAAATCAATGTAAAAATGCAATGAAAAGATGAAATGTAGGGCCTAATTTGAAATGCAATTTTTTTATGTTCTTCAAATTCAATTGTTTGATATCTAAATGAGATGCAAAATGATTGATTTGTTTTTGTAATTTTCAGATTTAGAAAGATGCAAAATAATGCAAATATATGATATGCAAGATTTCAATGCAAAGAAATAACTCTAAATAAGATCTTAATTCAATGCAAGATCTAACTTAAGATGCAATGAGAGACTCCAAAAATTATAAAATTGTAATGTTGAATATGTTGGGTTCACCACAATGAAACACCAAAATATGGGTTCACCAAAATGTTTAATGAACAAAATTATGAACCACTATTTTTCTAAGGGATGTTTCACACATATTATGTAAAATAAGATGCCAATAATAATTAGAAATTCCACCCAACTATTATAGCAACTATGGGGGATGTTTATAGAACTTAAAAAGCTATGTACCTAGCTAGAGAGTCATTGTTTTTGAGCTACAGAGGACTAATTCGCCTTCAGTGGCAAATGAGTCCTTTTAGGGTTTTGAAAAACTAATTTCAAGATCATATTCTTTGATTTTTGAACTCTCAAATTCTCTATTATCAAGTTCTAGAAGTTTGTATGCAATTTTTTCGCCTTGATTATGTGATTTTGCACTTTGAATGACAACTTTTGCAATTTTTCAAATTTGACAATTTTGCCCCAAATCTTGCTCAAATTGATCTTCAACCTATAAATATGCAATTACACACTCAAGGGTAGAATTTTTTTTTCTGTTAGTGGATGGGGGTTTTCCTCATTCAATTCCCTTGTAGTTAATTAAACCAAATGATGAAATGAATGAAATGAAGCATGAAACATGAAATAATGTAAATGGTGTCACCTTGGATGATGTCTTGTGAAACAAATCTGCAAACTAACATGTAGTGGAAATAAAAAATGTAGATATTGGATCCTTGAATATGATATGAACAATAGTTTTAAGTAGATCTTCAATGTTGCATGCATAAAAACCTTGAAATGATTATATGTTCTTGAATTGCTACAATAAACTCTTGAAATCTACCTTATGAATGCTCTTGTAATGCTCTATAATTCTCTCTTGAAGTTCCAAGGATGTCTCATAAAATTTCTAGGTCTTGTTAGGAGAAACAATGTGAATTCACCCCTTATTTATATTAAATTAGGAGATTAACGTCAAAATTCAAACATTTAAGGGAAACACTAGATCTGGAAATAAACATTATTAAATTCCTGCTAGAATGAAATTCAAAAAGGGGGGTTTCATTAAGGGAGGACCTATTCACCACCTTGGGTGGGGTCCTAGCTTAGTTTTCCAAGACCTAACCCCAAGGGATTGAAAGAGGGCTAAAAACCCATTCTGGATCAACTGAAAAAGTGGGGTCCTATTAAGGGAGGACCTATTCATCATCAAGAGAAAATCGGTCCTAGCACAGTTTACCAAGACCAAACTTTTCATAATGAAATATTATGTTAATTAAATTATGAGTGTCGGGTTAGATCTTCGGGAGGTGTCAAAATTGAGGCCTAAATTTGAATTAAAAGGGGTGGATTACTCCAGTTACCCATAATTAATTAATCACCACCTAGATAAGTGTGAAAGTTCCTTATAAGACTTTAGAACACTTAAACAAGGCACACATTATGTACATTTTATTTATAAAGGTGCCCATAAGGCTTAATTAAGCAAATCCATCCTAGAAAAGTGTGGGAGTGTGTTACAACACTTTACAACACCCTTGCAAAGGATTAGTTAAGGAATTTTCTAGTCAAATAAAGGTCCTATAATAGTGTGAGTGAGTACAACATATTACAACACCACTCCAAGACAACATTAGTTCAGTTTTAATGTCAATTATCAAATCAAGTAAGGGAAAAAGGATACTTTTTTCGTTACTATATAAATACACAAAAAAAATTAGAAGGGAAAATAATAAAATTTACTATATAAATATTGACATCTCATGTAACTTCATTTTTTCAACATTTTATCAACAACAAAATTGTAGTGTAAATTTATAAAAAATTATATTCAAATCATTTTTAATTTTTTCAAAAACATAAAAAATACTAAAAATACACATTTTATTAGTTTACATCATTTCAAAATTTACAACATATATGCCACTTTTTAGTGATTCAATTTTCAAAGTTGGATTAGTGTTAGTTGTTTCCTTTATAAAGTGTGACACAACTTTGTACTTTTACTGCAATGTTCTTGGGTAATATTTTACATTACTCATGCCCTCGAGTTTTCTTCATTGCGACTAAGTTTTTTCCTTGTACATGCAGGATTTTTCCAATATCTATTGACTAGAAAACCTCTATGTAATGCCCTATCGTGTGAACACCAAAGGACAACAAACACTGCACAATTTTTTTTGAAAGTGAAACATTGCATACGATGAATTTCTACATACATTACATGAAAATAAATTATGCATTTAAAAATTCATTCACATCCTATGCGGTACATGGAACAGTCATTGTGAATCATAATTTTTTATCAAATGAAAGTGAATAAACAAAAAAGATTACATAATGACGATATACAACTATTAATGATCAAATGAGTGGAAAATATATCCATCATCTATTACATTTCAACTCATAGTTTAATATTACAATTGTGGAGCATATTACCATAGATACAACAAATCATGAATATATGAATAAATTACAAAATGCCTCCCTTGTGACAACAGGAAGAGTACATCAAGTACAAGAATAATTACATAAATGAGGATTAAGGTACAAAATGAAGAGTAGTCTTCAACCAAGTGAAGCTTTGGAACTTTGCATCCACTTTTGCATTGCAAACACATCCTGGGAACCCAATGGGGTGCATAGCACATTCCACCCAACCACGTGGACCCAAAGATCCACCCCTTGTGCAAGGCGATGACAAGAAAGGATCCACATCCAAACATGGTCAAGCAGACAAGGCTAACTCAACACCGACATAAAACAACATCAAACAAGTACAAAAACACTTCCAGAGCCTACCAACCAAAGGAAAATAAATGGGTACTATGGGAGAGTGTCATCGTATGGCCATACATGGATTATCCAGGCAACCTATCACAAGGTACTGCCTCCATCTATGGTTATCGTGACTTCCAATCTCAAGGCGCTGCTCCATAGGGTGACTCATGCAAGACCACTTACCTTTCATGAGAACAAGGAAGTGATCTTATCGACCAGGTATTCTCATCGCATCCTTAGCCTGTGAAAGCACTAATGGTATGGGTGAAACATATAATTAATCTTGTTTAATTTTTAACTACCCAAACCCACTAGTTCATTAATTATATTATCACTTGTTTAGGAAACTCTTCCATGGGTTACCTTAATAGCCACTTTGTGCGTCGACCCCCATGAAGAGCCACCCTCCCCAACAATTTTGAAACAAGAATCACAACAGCAAGGGGTGTACCAAACATAAGAGCCACAAAATTAATGCACGTGTGAGGCATGAACCATCTCACTCAAATTCATAACCAAAGAAAAGGAAAATCATGGAACAAGGTACACCCACTAGTGCTCAAGAAAAAGAATACTATCAATGGAAACACAAAGGTCTAATCGTGAGAAAATTCAACACACAATAGGTTTCCCATCACCTTTGGAAGCCTCACAACCTACCTTCCAGGACAAACAAAAGAAAATAACTTAAGCAATACGGGTTCCCAACATTTCCAAAACATATCTAGACATAAGATTACCTCAAAAGCGAAATAAGGCAAGAGGAAAATATAATCAACATCGAACCTCTAGTATGCATAAGGAATCAATTCCAAAGAGTATTTAGAATAAATAAATAACTATCTAAACATATTAAAGGTCGATTATAAATATACATTCGCTTAAATGTAAACATTATCCAATCTTATTAAAGATAATGTAAAGAATAATTAAATAATCAGTTGTAATTAAATGCATTTCCATCACAATATCTTTAAAATAGATAAGCACTATGAAAAACCTATAGTATGTATACTATAATATTTCTCTTGATTTTAAAATTTCTAGTTGGTACATTTGTTTACTTCAAAATAATTAAAATTTAAAATATAACCTATATATATATATATATATATATATATATATATATATATTTGTTACTTTAAAATAATAAATTTAATTTGAATGTAACATGTTTGTTTACTGCAAATAAATTTAATCAAAAGTATAACATTTATGCAAATCACAAATCTAATAGTAAAAGAATTTGTAAATAAATTTAACTTTAACTAACTTGTAGTTAAATCTAATTTTGAATGCAATTTGAGAATAAATCTAATTTAAATTTATTAGGAAATAAATTTCATTGGAAATGTATCTAAAAATAAATAAATTTTTAAATTTACCTAGATATTAAACACAATACTTATTTACATTATGCTCATAAAAGATCATTAAAATATTTAAAAATTCCTAGCATGTACATTTGTTTACTTCAAAATAATTAAATTTAATTAAAATACAATGGATGCCCAACTACTTATTTTGTACCAACTAATTTCTCATCGAGAGGCATTAATTCCAAAGAGCATTCAGAATAATCCAATAACTATCTAAACATTTTCAAGAATAATAAAATACCCCCTTTTACTTAAATGTAATTACAATCGATCTCACTCAAGCAATTTTAGAGGACTCTTGATAAGCCGTTATATATATTATTTATAGATATATCTAATTAAATTAATAATATTCTATAAATATCTAATTATGCATTTTTAGAGATAAATGCATTGTTCATAATACTAATTAATTGTATTTTATTTATAAAAAAAAAAACCAAACAAATTTCCTTAAATTGAAATCATGATTTAATAAATAGATATAATTATATTTGTTTAAAAATAATTACTACTTAAGTTAAATGTATTCACTCTGATGCATTTTTAAAACAACACAAAAACATCATACTCACAACAAAAATAATCTAAATACATATATAAAATTACCATTCCTATATCACAATTTACCCATCCATAAAAAAAAAAAAACATATGTGAACCATCTAACAAAAGAATGTAATAGGAAGTAAATCTTCTTGATTAAACAGGAGAAACAAAGAGGAGAATGCCATAGGTAGCCATTAAACTATGTGGCTAGATATGCACATGGCTATAAATTTAGATGCCATAAAAGGGGCATGAACATACAAAATAAAATCAAAGTGGCTGGGAAGCAATATTATTCAATGCCATGCCAGACACTAGTTGAAGCTACTGGTGATGAAATACATTCAGAAGGAAATTGAAAACCAACCTAGAATTGCAGTTGAGGATATATATATAAAATTGAAAACCCGATGAAATTCTTTTAAATACATATTTTTATATATTTTAAAATTTACCCTTTTCAATTTTAGTAATAATTTTCACCTTCATTTTAATATTTTACCCAATGATCAATTTATCACATTATTAAATTAAATTAAATTAATTAAATTAAACATAAACCTTCCACCATTTTAACATTTTATCAAGTGGAATAATATATATATATATATATTTAAATTTACCCCTATTTATTTATTTAAACATTGAAATTTGCAACTAATTTAATATTTAATTAAATCTTCACGTTTTTCCCACAACTCACATTAATGATTAAATTCAATATTGAATTTCAACCATAATACTCACCATTATTAAATTAAATTAACCAATTAGCAATGACAATACGCATCTAAATAAAACAATAAACAAATTTAAAAAATTACGACTTAAAACAAATGACATAAAATATAATGATACCATAACAAAATGGGATACTAAAAAATGACATCATCAAGAATTAATGGGATGACAGACACAAATGAGGATACTTTCTTGTCAAATCCCTAAACCATGCCATATCCATTGGGTATGTTGGGCATAAAACCAAGTGTCAAAACAACATATATATTCAATTCCAAAAACATAATGAGAGAGATTGTAGTGTGGTAGGGAACGCATAGATGAGCAATGCAACACCGTCCCTCTCACCCAAACCTCAAGCAATAGCACATCATCATAAATATCATGAAGCAAGTAGTAATCAATTTACGTAAGCACACAATATGCATTAACCAGATAAAGACGAACACCATGCATCATTATATTATCAACATCATAAACAGTATCATGATCATCCAAACAAAACACACAAGTCAAATAGGTAAAACACTCACCATCAAACTCTCGAGTGTGCATTAACATAAATAGTATCATAAGAGTAACAATAACATGAGAGGCACTACATCCTCCCCCCTAGAACTAGGCTTACTCCTAGAAGCTAGTAAACAAAAAAGGAAAATACTCTCGAATGCGGGATGCATCCTCCCATGTTGTTGATGACTCAACATTAGGGTCCCATTGGACCCACACTTGCTCAATCTTAGTGCCCCTGAGGATAAGTCTCCTGTGGTGAAGAATGACAACGGGCTCAAGTGCTAGTTGCCTGTCCGCGACCTGCAACGCATTCCAATCAACCACGTGAGAAACATCCAAATAATAGGGCCTAAGTACATAAACATGAAACATATCTTGTATGCATGATAGACTAGGCGACAATGCTAGGCAACAATCAATGGGGCCAATTCTCTCCAACACCTTGAATGGTCCCACAAAATGAGGCACGAACTTAGAATTTTTTCCATAACGGATTGGACTCTTTCATGGATGCACTCACAGGAAAACCCGATCTCCAACATAAAACTAACGGTTGACCCTATGCACATCAGCATGCTTCTTTTGTCTATCGTGGGTTGCTACTAAGTGCTCTCTAATGTGAGCAACCTATTTCTCCATAACCTGAAGTATTTTATGTCCAAGTAGAATTTGGTCCTCAAGATGATCCCAACTCAATGGGGTCTAACAAGGATGGCCATATAATTCTTGAAAGGGTGCCATGCCAATTGAGCTATGATAACCATTATTATAAGCAAACTCTACCAAATGCAAATAGTCCTCCCAATGCAACTACTGATCCATTACATACATATGGAGCATGTCCTCAAAAACCTAGTTGACTCTCTCGGTCTAACCATCTATTTTAAGATGGTAGGTAGAATTGAAGTTCAGTTGGGTTCCTAAGGAACACTGCAAGGACTTCCACAATACAAAAGTGAACACTAGATCTCTGTCAAAAATAATCCTTCATGGAATTTTGTCCAGTCAAGCAATGTCTTCCATGAAAATTCTAGCTACATAGGAAGTAGTATAGGAAGATCAGACATGAGAGAAATGTGCCACTTTGGTCAACCAGTTGATAGTGACCATGATAGCATCATGTCAACGAGAAGACATAGGTAAACCAACAATAAAGTCCACTAATATGATATCCCACTTCCATTCAGGAATGAGATGAGGCTATAAAAGTCCTGTGGGATGCTGGTGTTCTGCCTTAACTCTCTAACATTCCAAACATCTCACCACAAATTCTGCAATGCCTTTGTTCATTCCAGCCCAGAAGTATAGTGAGCAAAGGTTTGCATACATCTTCTTGACTCCCAAATGAGTAGAATAGGGAGCCCAATGTGCCTCAGTCATGATTAGGGTACGAAGACCCTCTACAAGAGGTACATACATACAAACCAAATACCACAAAAGCCTATCAAATTCCAATGAGTAACCAATAAAATTTCCCTCCAGATCCCTAACTGACTCAATTTCTAACTTCAATTCCTGATACTAGCTATCTGTAGGAAGTGTTGTGAGGATCTGGCTCCTCAAATTCACAACAAGAGTTACTGTAGATATCTCATGCCTCCGCCGACTCAGAGCATCCACCACAACATTTTCCTTGCCCTGGATGTACTTAACCTCAAAGTCATATTCACAAAGAAACTCCATCCATCTCCTTTTCCTAGCATTTAGGTTTGGCTGCATAAAGATATACTACAAGCTACAATGATCATTATGTAGCTTGATCGGATGGCCCAGTAAAAATTGCCTCCACCTCACAAAGGCATGAACAAAAATGGCTAGCTCCAAATCATGCATAGGGTAATTTAGCTCATGATCCTTGAGCTTGTGGGACTCAAATGCAATCACACAACCTTCTTGCATCAAAAGGGCTCCTAATCCTTCCAAGGAAACATTAGTACATAGTACGAATTCCCTAGTAGGATCAAGAACTACTAGGATCGGTGCACTGGTCAACTTCTCCTTAAGGGTTTGAAAAGCTAACTGGCATTATTCTGACCAAAAGAACTTCTTTCCATTCCTCTAAAGGGAATTGATGGGATGTGCAATCCTTGAAAGCCCTACATGAACTACTAATAGTAGCCTGCCAAACCCATAAAAATGTGAATCTTAGGAACATTCATGGGTGCAGGCCAATCAACTATGGTTTGAATCTTCAAAGGATCCATGAAAATACCTTCACCAGAGATGACGTGACCCAAGTATTTCACTTTAGTCTTATTAAACTCACACTTTTCTAAATTAGCATACAATTGGTTGTCCCTTAGGCACTGCAACACCTATCTCAAGTGTTCCTCATGCTCCTCCATAAACTTTGAGTAGATCAAGATATCATTGAGGAACATGAGAAAAAATCTATCCCAATAGGTTTAAAAGAATCCATTCATCAAGCTCATGAAGATTGATGGTGCATTCATCAACCCAAATGGCATAACAGTGAATTCATAATGCCTATAACAAGTTTGAAATATTGTTTTGTGAATATCAGCTTCAACTATCCACAATTGATGGTACCCTGATTTAAGATCTATCTTTGAAAATACCTGAGCCCCTTTTATCTGACAAATAGATCATCAATTCTCGGCAAAGGGTATCAATTCTTTACCATCACCTTGTTTAGCTTCTTGTAGTCAATGCACAAATGGAGGGAAGCATTTTTCTTCTTTACGAATATAACTGGTGTTCCCCATAGGGAAACACTAGGAAAAATGAACCATTTCACTAATAGCTCTTCTAACTGCAAACGAAGCTCCTGAAGCTCCTGAGTTGTCATCTGATATGGAGCCTGAGATATAGGCTCAACCCCAGGTACAAGATTAATCATGAAGTCAATGTCACACTTTGGTGGCATTCAAACATTTGCAAAATCCTTAAGGAGAGGGTAGTCATCTAATGACACCTCTTGACTCTCTCCCAAATCCAAGTCATTGACTGAAAAAACAAACAACTGACAGCCCTGATAGAAAAACCTCTTCAATTGCATAGAAAAAATCATTTGCACTAAGATGGTCTCTATATGCTAATGATCTCCACTACATTTCTTGAATCATTTACACACTGCATAGTCTTGTGGTGACAATCTATTATCACTCGGTGAGGATTCAACCAATCCATACCCAAAATGACATCATAAGACCTAAGGGGTAGGATTCAAAGGTCCATCATAGTCACCAACAACCCAATTTTCAAAACACAACCCTAAACAAATGATTCAACTACTATCTTTTCCCTAGAGGCCAATTTGACTTACCACTTAATGCCTTTCCTTGCTACCACCAGTCTATAGTGGTCTACTACTGAAGGGGAAATAAATGAATTTGATGCACTAGAATCAAAGAGAATAGATATACTAGTGCCTTGTAACACACCTGATGTCTCAACCATGGTGCCCTGATGATCAGCCTGACAGTTGTCAACTATCACAAAGACTCAATGAGATCTACCTGCATCACCCACTATTGGCTCAGAAGTGGTTGGCCTCTAACTGAACCCCGAAGTCTTCTTTTGTGGACATTGTCTAGCAATATGTCCCTATTGACCACAAGAGAAACAAACTTTACCTCGACCAAAACCTTCACCACTCGATGATGTATTTGACGATTGATAACTACTCTGACTGGGTGCTAACTGTGAACTCTGTGCAGGCTACTCAAAAAGGTTACGTTGACTTCATTGCCAGCTCTAATTTCTTTTGAACTGAGTTATGCTACTCTGCTGAGATTGATATTTTTTGTGCTTAGGCTGTGATTGTTGCTATTCTTGACCACCCTTAGAAGGCACATGATAACTCTTAGAAGATATTGTAGCTCGAGGCTTCCCACCTTGTGAACTAGAACAAAACACGAGTGCACTTCCAATTTGCACACCTGTGTGACCTCCCTAAGCCATGGAAAAATTTTCCTCTACCAAACAAGCCTTCTCAATAGCAACCTCCATTGTCTTCAACTTGAAGACCTAGAATCCTCCACTAATTCAGTAATTTAAGCCCCCAACAAAGTGTTGTACAAGCATCACCTCATCATTTTCAATTCCTGCATACTGCTTGAGCTCATAGAATTGACGCTCGTATTGGTCAACTAACATTTCCATTTTCCTTAACTCATGAAATTCAACTGCTCGGTGCTATCTCCAGTGGTCTGAGAGGAAACAGGCCTTAAATCTCTCCAAAAACAACTCCCAAGTCACCACGCTGATGTCTAGGTGCAACTTATCTTCTTCTAGTCACCACCATGTAGATACGAAGCCTCTGAGGTGCATAATGGTGCAGCTAGCCCGAGTATTGCTACCACAAGGATGCATCACAAAGCAATAATCCAAGTCTATTATCCATGTTTCTTCCTCAAGTCCTCTGCCAACACCATCGAAAGTGGGAGGATGAACTCTCAATAGATCCCTCATGTGAGCTGCCACTACAAAATCCTGCTATGTTGCTATGCTCCTTCTTGGAGATCTATCCCTTTCCCTCTCCACTTGTTGCTCCCATTTTGGCCTAGGGCCTAGATGGCCAAGCATCTCCTCCAACAACTATCATAACTATATCCATCTACCACTAGTTGTTTCATATTTGGGCCTCCTCCTTTCAGATGATTTTGAGACCCCTACTATTCCTCATGTTTTGATTCATGGGAATTTTGTGACAAAGTACTTTCACGGTTGGCTCTATGGCCACCACCTCCTTGGCCTCTACCCCAAGGCATGCTCCTATGCGACATTAGAGAGGAACATGTGAGATCAAGAGTTAAGCACAAAGGTTAGCCTAAAGGGAAAAATTAACCTAGAGTACCCAGAGTTGCAAACTTTGGCTCTGATACCAAGATGTAATTCCCTACCATGTGAACCCCAAAGGACAACAAACACTGCACTTTTTTTTTTGAAAGCAAAAAATTGCATACGATGAATATATACATACATTACATGAAAAGTAATTATGCATTTAAAAAGTCATTCACATCCTCTAGGGTACATAGAATGGTCATTATGAATCATAAAATTTTATCAAATGAAAGTGAATAAACAACCAAGATTACATAATGATGACATACAACTATTAATGATCAAAAGGGTGGAAAAGATATTCATCATGTATTACATTTCAACTCATAGTTTAATATTACAATTATGGACCATATTTCCATAGATACAACACATCATGAATACATTAATACATTACATAATGCTTCCCTTGTAGCAACAAGAAGAGTACATCAAGCACAAGAATGATTACATAAATGAGGATTAAGGTACAAAATGAGGAGCAGTCTTCAACCAAGCGAAGCTCTGGAACTTTGGATTTTCTTCTGCATCAGGAACACATCCTAGGAACCCAATGGGGTGCATAGCACGTTCCAGCCAACTGCGTGGACCCGAAGATCCACCCCCTGTGCTAGGAGATGACACAAAAGGATCCACATGCAAACAAGGTCAAGTAGACAAGGCTAACTCAACATTGACATAAAACAACATCAAACAAGTACAACAACACTTCCAAAGGCTACCAACCAAAGGAAAATAAATGGGTACTATGGGAGAGTGTCATCGCATGGCCTTACATGGATTATCAAGGAAAACTATCACAAGGTACCGCCTTGATCTATGGTTATTCTGACTGCCTATCTCAAGGTGCCACTCCATAGGGTGACTCATGTGGGACCAGTTACCTTTCGTGAGAACAAGGCAGTGATCTTACCAACAAGGTCTTCTCATCCCATCCTTAGCCTATGAAAGGCTCACTAAGGGTATGGGAGAGACACATAATTAATCTTGTTTAATTTTTAACTACCCAAACCCACTAGTTCATTAATTATATTATTACTTGTTTAGGAAACTCTTCCATGGGTTACCCTAACAGCCACTTTGTGTGCTAGCCCCCATGAAGAGCCACCCTCCCCAATAGTTCTAAAACAAGACTCACAACAAGGCGTGTACCAAACATAACATCCACAAAACGAATGCACTTGTGAGGCATGAACCATCTCGCTCAAATTCATAACCAAAGGAAAGGAAAATCATGGAACAAGGTACACCCACAAGAGCTCAAGAAAAAGAATATGATCAATGGAAACACAAAGGTCTAATCATGGGAAAATTCAACACACAATAGGTTTTTGATCGCCTCTAGAAGCCTAACAACCTACCTCCCAAGAAAAAAAAAGAAAGTAACTTAAGCAATACGAGTTCCCAACATTTCCAAAACATATATAGACATAAGATTACCTCAAAAGCGAAATAAGGCAAGAGGAAAATATGATCAACATGGAACCTCTAGTATGAATAAGCAATCAATTCCAAAGAGTATTTAGAACAAATAAATAACTATCTAAAAATATTCAAGGTTGATTATAAATATATGTTCACTTAAATGTAAACATTATCCAATCTTATTAAAGATAATGTAAAGAATAATTAAATAATTAGTTGTAATTAAATGCATTTTCATCACAATATCTTTAAAATAGATAAGCACTATGAAAAACCTATAGTATGTATACCATCATATTTCTCTTGATTTTAAAATTCCTAGCTGGTGCATTTGTTTACTTCAAAATAATTAAAATTTAAAATATAACCTATATATATTTTACTGTAAAATAATAAATTTAATTTGAATGTAACATGTTTTTTTACTACAAATAAATTTAATCAAAAATATAACATTTACGCAAATCACAAATCTAATAGTAAAGGAATTCATAAATAAATTTAACTTTAACTAACTTGTAGTTAAATCTAATTTTGAATGCACTTTGAAAAGAAATCTAATTCAAATGTATTGGGAAATAAATTTCATTGGAAATGTATCCAATAACTATCTAAACATTTTTAAGAATAATAAAATACCCCCTTTTACTTAAATGTAATTACAATCGATCTCACTCAAGGAATTTTAAAGGACTCTTGATAAGCCGTTATATATATTATTTATACATATATCCAATTAAATTAAAAATATTCTATAAATATCTAATTATGCACTTTTAGACATAAATGCATTGTTCATAATACTAATTAATTGTAATTTATTTTAAAAATATATACAAATTTCTTTATATTGAAATCATGATTTAATAAATAGATATAATTATATTTGTTTAAAAATAATTACTACTTAAGTTAAATGTGATGTGTTTTGAAAACAACACAGAAACATCATACTCACAACAAAAATAATCTAAATACATATATAAAATTACCATTCCTATATCACAATTTACCCATCCATCAAAAGAAAACATTTAATTATACACAATATGACATATAACTTATTCTATTATATCCCACAATAATAAATTAACTATAAAATCTAAATATACTTAAATTTTTCTTTAACTTAATTACTCTATCCAATTAACTAGCTCTCTTTACCATTCTAATTAGTCATAAACCATTTACAATAAGAAATACCATTTAATTATTTAAATCATTTCCCTAATTCAACTAAATATATTTATCTATAACAACAAAGATGAACTCTAGTCCTTAAAATATAACAAATCAAGTGGTTCAATTAGTGAGGAGATTGGTGAAAAATGGAGAAAATAAAAAAATGCCCAAAAATTAAAGCTCAAAAACTCACATTACAACTGCTGTCTACAACTAATAAAATTAGATTTTCATGAGGGAAAACTATTATCTATGCCACAAAATAAACATTTACGACAACAGCTGTACACACACACCCGATTGAACCATCAATTTCCTAGATTAACAAATACTAGTAATACTTATAGATATATTATACATGCATCAAACGCCTTAACTCTCAAGGCTCATAGCATAGTCTAATATAAATATATCTTCTAATAGAACACCATACAGGCACCCGACTTCCTACTGAGGTATAAATCTACAAAGCTTAGAAAGGAGAAACAAAACAACTTTAGAAGCATAGATCACTCAAGACTCTAACAAAAAACTAAATGATCGAGTTTAGGCAAGGCAAAAAAAATGTTTGATGACAATTTTGACATCCCAGCAAGGTGAATCAAAAACATTTAACTCAAAAATTCAGGCTAATAATAGCGATATAGAACCAATTTAACTGCCTGTCTTTTTATTATACAATAAAACAGGAACCAACAAAAAAACATAAAATGAAATGAAAGCAACATGTTAGCTATTAGGCGCCATAGCATACATCCAACAAGTTGTAAGGGGAAACCAAAGAGAATTCACATATAAAAAAAATAAAACTAACAAACAACACCCGTTCAAAGAATGCTAAGGAAAAAAGGAAAGGAAGGAGGGCGCTGCCAACATGAAGCAAGGAAGAGGAAGAGGCGCCATGGCTGAAATCAATGGGTTGAAAATCAACTCACAATCCCCTATATACAAACAAAGCACGGTAATAGAAGATAACTATGATTAGATAGAGAGGTCAACCCCACCAAATTAAGCAGATTCAAAGAAGAAAAAAAAAACAAAAATAACATGTGTGAACCATCTGACAAAATAATGTAATAAGAAGTAAATCTTCTTGATTCGCCAGGTGAAATAGAGAGGAGAATTCCAGAGGTAGCCATTAAAATATGTGGTTGGATATGCACATGGCTGTAAATTTACATGCCATCAAAGGGGCATGAACGTACAAAATAAAATTGAAGTGGCTAGGAAGCAATATTATTCAACGCCATGCCAAACACTAGTTGAAGCTACTAGAGATGAAATACATTCAGAAGGAAATTGAAAACCAACCTAGATTTGGAGTTGAGGATGAAGATGGTAAGCCCAGGCTTCCTTTCTTTCAAAATTCCCAAGTTCCTTTTTGTTGTTTTCAGAAAAGACACTATTCTTTCCCCAAAATTCTTTCAGCTGAATAGTCCGTTCACCTTTTTTCCTGAGTACAATAAACAAAGTTAAAAATTCTTCCAATTACTCTCTGCTATAAAACCAATTTTTAACTTTTAACCAGAGCATTGTACCTCCATGAATTTTTTAAAAAAAATTCCTGTATCTTCCGTTTTCACCTACCTTTCCCAAAATAAATTAAGAAGAAATTCAAAAGTTTATCAAAAAGAAAATAAGACAGGTGGAAAATTCACAAAATTCCTTTTTAACACCTGGAAATTTCGTTCTCCCCGACTAACCACCTGTTAGAAGATTTTTACATTTCGAAAAACAAACATAAACCTACCTCCACTAAATTTCCAAATTTAATAATTTTCAACTGTCATAATTTTATTTTATTTTTTAAAAAGGTGCAATGCACCCATATTATTAGGGGTAAACGCTTTGACCGGAGCTATGAACCGGATACAACAAACCACAAGAATCAACCATTGAATTCTTTTAAATATATATTTATATATATTTTAAAATTTATCCTTTTCAATTTCGATAATGATTTTCACCTTCATTTTAATATTTTACCCAAATATCAATTTATCACATTATTAAATTAAATTAAATTAATTAAATTAAACATAAACCTTCCACCATTTTAACATTTTATTGGGTGGAATAAAATATATATATATTTAAATTTACCCCTATTTAATTATAATATATAACAAAATATTTATTTATTTATTTAAACATTAAAATTTGCAACTAATTTAATATTTAATTAAGTCTTGACGTTTTTCCAACAACTCACTTTAATGATTAAATTTAATGTTTAATTTCAACTGTAATACTAACCATTATTGAATTAAATTACCCAATTAGAAATAACAATACACATCTAAATAAAGCAATAAACACATTCAAATTTATGACTTAAAATGATTGACATAAAATAGAATGATACCATAACAAAACAGGATACTGACAGACGTCGTCGTCAAGCATTGACGAGACAACAGACACAGATGAGGATACTTTCTTGTCAAATCCCTAAACCATGTCATATCCATTGGGTATGTTGGGAACGCTTAGACCCGACGGTGCGGGTGGAGTGGGTGCTCGGTACCTACAGCCCTACATAAAACCAAGTGTCGAAACAACATATATATTCAATGCCAAACACATTGTGAGAGAGAATTGTAGTGTGGCAGGGCGAACCTAAAACAATAGCACATCATCATAAATATCATGAAGCGAGTAGTAATCAATTTACGTAACCACACAATATCGCATAATGAGATAAAGACAAACACCATGCATCATTATATTATCAACATCATAAATAGTATCATGATCATCCAAACAAAACACACAAATCAAACAAGTAAAAAAATCACCATCGAAGTCTCGTGTTTGCATTAACATAAACAATATCATAAGAGTAACAGTAACATGAGAGGCACTACACTCTACATGCCCTTCTATGGGGCAAATTTTTGAAAAATTCCTATTATGGGAATTTCAAGCTTAGAGCTCTAACATCCAATTTTTTTGTCAAAGAATAAATCTTACTCTACCATATAAGTTAATAATATTTATTATTTTAATCACACATTTCTTCCCTAAGCTAATGATTGAATGAATAACTATTTCTCAAACTATAGTTCTAATAGGAGTGAATCCACTTTATTATTTAAATGATATAGTATTAGGGAGGATTTGTTTGCAAAAAGTTAAAATAATTTTGATATGAATTTGAAGTTATGTTACATAAATAGATAAAATGGTAGAATAAAATTATATAACATGCCAATTTATTTTGGATTAGGGTGGTGTTATTCTTTTAATGTATTTAAGAGTATTCTTTTATTTTTGAAAATCCTCCATTAAAATATACAAATTCATGCTTAATATTCCCAACAATTTTGATAAGAACATACATGAAACCTAATTTTTCTTATCTATATCAAGTTGGAATGTTGTGTTTTAAAATTCCTCCATTATATTAGCTAATACAAGGGGTCAATTATAATTTAATTATACCATACATGGTATATTAGCAAGAAAGATTGGAAAATGAAGATTGTCTAGTGATCTAATAGGAGCCAAAAAAATATTTCAAACATATAATAGATTCTTCTTGTATTTCCTTCATATTATTTATATTTTTTCCACCAACTAAATGTATTATATATATTCTATTTTTCTAATTAAAAATTTAACATATTGGGAAAAAAATTAATTTAAGTCCCCCACCTTAAACCATGTCTTTGACAATTAAAAATTTTAGTATATGTTAGTGTGTTAAGTTTTTCACTTAGGTTAATCTCCTAGGTGGTTTTTTCCCATGTGGGTAGTTTTCCCACCCATCATTTCTTTTCTTTCCTTTATAAGGAACCATTGTATATTGTGTAAAATATCTCATCTCAAGCATTTTCATTCTCTTGTGAAATAGTCTAGTTGCTTCTTTTGTATTTTGTGGAGGTTTATTTGCAGATGATTTTCCTAGGTTATTTTCTCTAACATGGTATCAAAACAAACCATTTTACAACCCTTCCCATGAGAGTTTTCATCAAAGGTTGATTGAGATCATTTTTTCAGCATTTAAATTTTTTCAAATTTCAAAGATGCTTTACTTTCAATTAATTCAATTTCTTGTTGCTAGTGAATGCAATTGTTGTTGCTGGTGTGATTTTTTCCAATCTTTGGAGATTGTTTGAGTTGTTGTGGAAGGGATTCTTTTTTTACTAGCTATGAGATGTTGGATGTGTTGAAATCCTCGCATTGCTTCCTTTAAAATTGTTGTTGTTGAGAGGGCTCGATTTATGGTATTGGAAGAACAGTAGTTTGTGTACACAAATATTCTTGGCATGTTTTTATAGAGGTTGATAAAATCTATTTGGTGGAAGGCCCAATTCATTGTTGGGAACGTGTTTTTTTTGTGGAAGGCAGTAGCATTGGAGGTACGTTTCTATGTAAAAAGACCGATTTACCTATTAGAGAGCCTGCGAATTTGATTTTGAGGCTTGGTTTTTCATTGGTTGTATACATTTTTTGAAAAGTTTCCCCTAAAAATTTAGGGCTCCAAAGTTACACAGCAGAGTGGAATGGGCCCTAGTTTTGAATCTTTTTGAAGCTGTTTTGGGGAAAATTATCCCACATTGGCTATGAGGGGAAGTTTTTTTCCTCTTTAAATACCTTTGTAGTGTGGTTACTTGGTGTGAGAGAGTCACAAAGTTTTGTTGTGTGCCTTGAATTATGGAGACTTTTGTAATTATTTAGCTTTCTAGTGGTGCAATATTCTACAAACAAACAACTAGGTGCCCCTATTTTGCTCAATTTTTTTTCTAGTTTCAAATAATTAGCCTTTTATGTGCTTGAAGTATTTTTGGAAAATGGTGAAATATAATTTCTAGAGGTTGCATTGGTAGTTTTCTTGGAGGTTTCAATTAGTTTGGTGTATTTTCTTGCCTTTTGTTGCAATGGATACTCTTGAATCTATTGAATTGTTAACTCCCCATAATTACCATATGTGGAAGATGAAAATGCATAGGTTGCTTCAGTCCCAAGGTCTATTGTCCACATAGAGTAATATCCAACCAACTCTTACCAAAGAACTTGAAACATTTTCCTATAGAAATAAGTGTGACCAAGCTATGTGTTTGATGAAATTGAATGTTTTTGATAGTCTCTTCTTTGATATTGATGAGTTGGATGCACCCAAGGAGATATGGAATAAGCTACACAACATGTTTGGTCAGGTCAGTAAGTTATGTGTCCTACAACTAGAGGTTGAATTAACTACTCTTACCCCTGAAGCATTTCCTTCTATTGACAACTTTCTAGTGAAATTAAAATCTTTAAGGTTACAAATAGTGGGATGTAAGAAGAGAAAAAATAGTAAGGAGTTCATATTTTTTATATTGCCTAAGTTGAGAGGCCCATTTGCTATGTTTTCTTAAACCCTCTACTCCATAATTGATTATTTGGGTAGTTCATTTCAAATGCCTTCTTTTGAGACTTTTTATGATTGATTGGCAAGGGAACAAGCCAAAATTGTCTATTTAGAGGGGGTCCCTACAAATCATGCATTGGATTCACAAGAATATAAGAGCAAAGGGAAGAAGAAATATAAACCTAAGATAGAGTCAAATGAGACTTCCACCTCTTCAAAAGAGGATAAGCCCAAGAAGGATAAATTCAGTTGTGTATATTGCAAGAAAAAAGGGAATGACAAACATCATTGTTATATGGAGAAGATTGATGAGCTATCACATCTTCAAAGAAAAAATATATACCATTTCCCTCATCTATGACTCCTTCTACAACCTCTACATCTCTATCTTCATCTGTACCATCATCTAACCCTACATAATCAGGGAATCTAGGGTTTGCAAGTGGTAAAGAAGATAAACACTAAATGGGTAAAGGACATGCAAGTTTGTCACTTCTAAGTACATTATGGTCATGAAAGGTGTTTTATAGATTCTAGGTCATCTCATCACATGGATTCTAATCCCTATCCTTTTTAGGTCTTCATCCTGCTGACACTTCCAAAATTTTGTTGGTAGATAATAAGTTTTTGGATGTTGTGGGGGTAGGAAATGTTGAGATAGGTGACAATTTTTTTAGGGATGTATTGTGTATACTAGAGTTGCACACAATTATTTTTTCCATCTATCAAATCACCCATGGTGAGTTATTGAAGACAGTGGAATTCATTACAGACTCTATTTTCATCAAAGAGGCTAGTATTGGAAAAATCATTTCAGTTGGTGATGTTGATCATGAGTCTTGCCTGTGTACCTTCTCTCACTTTATTGATGATGATAACTATTTTCCTTGCACTCATCCTACTAGTGTTGCCAACAATTCCTTAAGGTAGATTGGTCATCTTAATTTTGGAGTTATTCATACTCATGTTGATTCATCTCATATTGCTTCAGCATAGCAAGATACTTTTGATCCCTCAAATCTTTTTTTATTGGATGAGTATTGGGTAGGCATCTCAGATTTGTTTGTGGAGTTTCATCTTTTAGAATTGGGAGATATACTTGAGGGGATTTCTCTCCTCCTTGATGATTGTTTCAACATGGCATTTGATACATTTCGATTTTCCTTGGAGGTTGACTTTGTTGAGCCTTCTCTTTCATTTGATTCATCACATTTCTTGGTTGTTCTTGATCATGATTATGTGGTGGATTATTCTATTTGGATATTTCCTTCTTCTTTTCAGTTGGATATGAAGTGACTTCTTCATCATCTGGTGGCCTTGTTTCTTCCTAAGGGAAGAGGTGTTGCTTGTAGGCATTGGATCATTTTTTTTTTTTCAGGCATACTTCATTAGCATTGGAGCTTCTTCCTTATGGAGGATATGATATCTCCTTTTTCCCTTCCTATGGGGGAATCATTGATTTTATATACATGACATATGTATTCCTTTTGGGGTGTGATTGAGCTCTCCATCCATGCAAATTTTCTTGTTTTTTTCTTTTCTCTCTTTTGGAGAGGGGTTTTTCCCAATAGGGTTTTTCTCCTTTTGTCTAGTTGTGAGAGATTGTATTGTAAATGGGTACCTAACATGACTGTGTAGCCAGGACCCATATTGCATTTTTTTTCATTTTGCATCTTCATTCTCCCTAAGTTTGCACTTAAGGGGGGATGTTAGTGTATTAATTTTTTCACTTAGGTTAATCTCTCATGTAGTTTTTTCTTGTGTGGGTAGTTTTCCTAATCATAATTGTTTTTCTTGGCTTTATAATGCACCATTGTATATTGTGTAAAATATATCATCTCGAGCATTTTGATTCTCTGGTAAAAGAGCCCGATTGCTTCTCTCATATTTTGTGGATGTTTATTTGTAGATGATTTTCTTGGGTTATTTTCTCTAACAATAACTTCTTACATTTTATCCCATAAACTCTTTTTCCCTTAAATAATAATCCTAAAAATTACCTTTGGCTATGTATATTTTAATTTAAGGTTTCCATTTCTACCTCAATCTACTTCTTTTACTTAATTTTTATTTAAAATTATGTTCAACTATTGTCATTGAATTGCGACTTAATAATATTTAGAATTTCTTACTAAATATGTTTTAACCCATTTTTGTTTAACTGCATACCACCATCTCTTTATGAGATAAAATTAATTTTCTCTTAAATATCAAATCCATTCAAAATTGAAGGGGGAATGCAGTATTGGAAGATCTACATCAATGAAGAGAATAATAGGATAGTGTTAAGAGATTTAGATGAGTTAGATGAAAATATCCAAATGATGTGTATATGAGAACAAATTAGTGATTTTTAAAATCTATCTCATTTCTATGGGATGTTTATTAAATCCAATATCCTGTCTATCCAAGTGAATTTCCCATTCTTGGGTAAAATTCCTATAATATTTTATAATCGCCTAAAGTTCTAGAATTCTCTCTATGATGATAGAATATGAATGATTCTACAATTTTTTATTGCATTGGGAAAATATAGAATGAAAATTTATAAAATTAATTTATCATTATTGAAAGGGCAAAGCAAATATTTTGACCTTTTATTTCTAAAGTTTCCTCGTAATCCATTCACCTTCCATGTGATAATATTTTTTTAAATATTGAGGAGGGTATACCTCCCTTAGTTTGGAATAGGTATTGATTAATGAAATATTATTTCCTACACAATGCACTCTTCTCTCATATTTTATTATTAGTGATCAACAATTTTTTTGATAACCTATTTTTATATTTAAATATTCAATGTAAAATGGTTGATAAATTTAATATCAATGATAAATAAACCACCCTCAATTTCAGTGTTAGTACTAAATACAAATTAATAAATTTTCTACATTATTTTTCATCACTTGGAGTTTCCTCAAAGGGAATAATTATGTGGTTAGTCTCTATCACTAAAAAGAGTGGTTCCCTAGAAGATTTCTCTGAATGTTTCCTTTTTAGGAGGGAACTATTTAATTTATCCTTCTTGTTTGGAGAATATTTTTTATGGGAAGTGAACATTGTGGCTGAATTGAGTGACCCATTATTATTCCTATTTATAATAATGCACATGAGGGATAATGAGAATGATCTAAAAAATAACACTCTATGAAAAATAATTATTTTATTATATTTTAACTCCTTGTGTGTAATCACCATATTATATATTCATTAATTATTGGAGGAGATCATGATTAGAAATTATACAAATCCATTTGTATAAAATAAATTATTAAAAAAAACCCTCATCAATTGCCATTTAGGTCCCTAAACTATTTCAAATTTGAGTTAAACCATTTCAATAAATTAGTACTATAGTGGAATATTGTATATCCTAATATATAATTTATATTAAAATAAATAGTACTATTAAGGATTAAAATTTGGGCTTAAATTATGAAGTAAGATTTGTTTGTTCTCCATATTCCAGTTTTATAGGTTTACAATTTGATGTCTATCATCTATACTCTTGAATGTGGTTTTTATGGTTTATTAAACACATACAACACAATTGAAATAAGGATCTCTCAACTTCTCTTAAAATTAAAACTAATATACAAATAAATCTTTTAGAATTGTGAAAAGCATGAGCCATAGGATCAAACGATGAATAATGACACCTTCCATGTAAGAGATATACAAACAAAGAATTGCTATATTCCTCAACAAGAAAAAGTTATAGAATGAACCTCAAGAAACTTCAAGGAAAACAAAAGTCCTCAAAGTCTGAGATTTTGAGAGAATTAGAAGATAAAATCTCCAAGCGATAATACAATGAGGGTTGAGTTATACATAGGATAAAAATCATAAAATCACTCCTAAGTTTAGAATAAGTGCATGAGAATAAATTAGACTAATAATTAATTAAATATTAATTATTTATTAGCTAATGCATGATTACCCTAACACTCCCCCTTAACATGAACTTAGGGAGTAGCTAAGAACACTAAAAAAGTAATGCATGATGGGTCTCAACAAACAAGGATTGGTGAGGTACCCATGTAAAAAAAAATTATATCTCAAAGCTAGAGAAAAGAAGAAAAACATAGTGGGAGAAAAATCCTCTCCAAAAGAGAGAAAGGTGAATTAAGGAATGAAAAATCCTCCAAATCAAGGTGAAGGACTAAGAAACCTCCAACCATAACAATGTCCTAATAAAGAAGAGGAACATGTAGAACATCATTGAAGCACAAAGCAACTATAGACTGATGTTGAATGATGACTGGTATAGTGTTGAAATGAAGAACCTTTAGAAATATGAATGAAAGTGTGTCCATATGGTAAATGCTTCATCTCATTGAAATGAATGTAACCAACTGCTTATGTACATTGCATCTTAAAGTACATAGGAATAAGAACTAGATACATAGATCACTCCAACATGAAATCAAGGAAGCATAAGCACCAATAGTAGAAGCCCACCCATAATGTTGAGAAGGGAGAGCCATGAAAGGTACACTAAAACTGAGTGAAACTAATAAGTGCATGTAGGAGAAACAACTTGCAAATTAAAGGGTGTGCAAGTAAGGAACACATTCATGAGGCAAGAATAAATAGGGTTCACTATTGTCATGGAAGGGGCACTCACTTGAGAAAGGTGTGATGGAAAACCTAAGGAAAAAATCAACCCCCTAATGGCACTTTATATCATAGTGTGAGTACAAAAGCCACAACAAGATGTGTGAAATCCCCAAAAGTGATACACCACAATGGCACTTTATGTTAGTGTGTCCAAAAAAGAGAATGCGAATCAAAAGAATATATACAATAGCCAAGTAGGATAAAATACTAGAAATATATATAAAATGTTGAAAATGAGTCATCCCATTCAAAAAATAAGGTTCCAGGAGCAAAGATGCCCGAGTAATTCACCATAGTACAAAAACACAAAAACCTTAAAAATATTATCTAAAGAGAAATGTGGAAAAAGTGCATGGATGGATATGAAGAGCTCTAAAATATGGTTCCAACGACGCTAGAATCATGAGAAATGGAGAAACTAGTTAAAAGTTATGAGCTTGGGACTTAAAATAATACCTCTAACTTCAACGAGCTATAGAATGCACTAGTAGAAAAACCAAGTGATGAGACCCACATCAGTAGAAATTTGGAAGAACTAGCTTTTTGTCAATATCTTGTTTGCCTAATTTTGACTCCATATCCCCATGTTATGCCAAAAAGAAAAAAAAAATCCTTTAGAGAAAATGAAGGGCTAAGTGAGGCGAAGGGGTCATCTATACAACTAACGTCATGTTGAAATCAACATGATGCCAGCAAAATATTCAAGGAATATTCCTTATGTTTGAAAAATAATCAACCTCCCTATAGAAAATTTATGAATGGAATATATTGATTTTCTGACACATCAAAATCCTGGCGGACTATTCTTTGCACTACCTGCTAGTATTAGAAAAGTATTATCTACCAAAAAATAGACCATCGCTTGGAATGAAAATAATGGTGGCTGTATAATGTTTGAGGGCACTAGAAAAGAGCACCAACGAGTTGACCTATCTACAAGGAAGCCAAAAACCACCAATGTTGATCAACTTAAATGTAGCCAGCCATAGGGGAAAGGACCCTATTGACAAGAGGCCTAGGGCACATAGGCCTACAAAGGAAATTACCTATGGTTACCACATAAATGAACATATAGATTAAAATAATTACACAAACCTAAATATTTTTCAATCCTACACTTTTTGAGCTACTTTATTTATTTATTTATTTGGCAAAAGGAGGAAGGCCTATAGATATATTAATAATAATAAAATTGCAATAGGTAATAGTTTATATGATCCCAAAAACACCTTTACAATGATTAAATATCTACCATCCCCTAGTTTGCTATTGAAAATAAACTTAATATATAGAAAATTTAGAAACCCGCAATTTTAAATCTTTTTTTTGTGGCTTGAACCTTAGACAAATTTAGGCTTGAAGAAAGAAATATGAACTAAAAATGCTTGCATGGCCCCTGGATTGAATTCTCCCATGGGACTTCATGCACTATTGAGATCATATCTGGGAGCAAGACCCTGCACCCTTCCTTCTTGAGCCAACTCTAATTAGTATTTTCTGAATTTGTTTCTCTAGAACTTGGTGCTCCATAAATTGTTGCTCTAGAATTTTGGCATCAACAACAACATTTTACTTTTCCTTTACATTCATAATATCAAAATTATAGGCTTGTATCCATGGACATTGATTTTGGTATCCAAGGCTCTCTAACTCTTCTAGGTTTTTCACCTAAAAGGAGAGAAATGGGCCCAAAATACTAATGTCTACACTCAAGATTAATGCAATATGAATGAAATGTGTCTAAATAGGATGATCTAGATGCAATATACTGCAAAAATAAAGATGATTATTAATGTAAAACCTAAGAAATGCAACTTGTTTGAGAACATAGTGATGTATGCAAACATGTGAGAAATGCAAACAAACTTAGTTAAAAAGTTATGAAACAAAATGTCTACACCTGGAGGCTAAAAAAGGATGATATTGAGGTCTAGAATCTAGATAAAAATAATGCAAAAGCCGACTGGGACACTTGTGCCAATTTGGGTGACTTAGTCCCAACTCTGGAAAAATTGCCCAGAAACATGTTTTGGCCCAATGGGTATCTAAATCTACAAAAATCACTGAAAGAAATATATAGTGGGACTAATTAACCATTAATGGAAACTTAGTCCACTTCTATATTTCTAAAAATTCAAAAGGGTAAATAGAAGCCCTTGGTCTGCACTTCGGTTCTTGACATGTATTCGCTTTTGAAACTCTAATTTTTTGCCTGAAAGTGACTTTTAGTGGATTTTTTGGCTTGGTCAACAAGGTGATGTATTCAACCTAATATTCAATGATTTTCAAACCCTCAAAGTTCCTAAATCTATAAACACACAATGAAAGAGAAATAAATGGTGAATGTTAGGGCATGGGGGTTTTCCTTGGTCAAACCCCTTTTTAGGTAATAAAACCAAAATGACGAAAGAATGTGATGAAGCATGAAACAATGGATTTAGTACCTTTCCATGATGATTGATCTTGAATTTTTGTAGCAAAAGATGAAGATTTCCCCCTTTAATGTCTTTGGAAGCTATCTTGATGACCTAGAATGTAAAAACCCTAGCTTTCTTGACTTGAGAATATGATGAATGATGAATGAATGATGATGAGTTAAGAAGATTATGAATTAGGGTTTAGAAACTTGTATTGATAGGAAATTCACCTTATTTGTTCATTAATTGGATCCCTAAGGCCAACATGAAGGAAAAACAAACTTAAATTCCAAATTTTCCTACTTAAACCTGGAAAATAGTCCAAATTGGAATAAGTCACCATGCTGGGAAACTTAGTCCCACCTAACAGAGACTCATTCGCCCAGATGGGCGAGTTAGTCCCAGAGGAGCCCTTTTGACAATTAGTATGTTGGGGAATGAGAAATTTTAGGTCTTATGTTGATTCCACCAGGTATTTTATCAAATTATGCCTTGGGATGCACAATATGGGGCCATAGGGGCCTATTAATGATAATGTAAAGAGTAATTAGGGCTAGGGACACAAATTTCAATGTGGAAGTGTTATTAAATACACTTTACAACACTAAAATGAGGTTTGCATAGCCTAAAAAGGCACAACATTCAATGTGAATGTGTAAGAAACATTACAAAACTAGATTAGAGTTAATTTTAAGTCACAAGCCTTCTAGATTGATGCGATAATGACATTAAATACATTTTACAATATTGAATTAGAAAAAGATGGGTCCATTAAGTCTAGAGAAGTGTGAAAGTCTCTTACAACATTTTACAACAACTTCACAAGACATCATTAAATGTATTTTATTAATTTTTCAAGGGTCCAACACCTATTTTGGATGTGTAAAACACCTCACAAGACCAAATCAAGGCCTCAAATTAAGTCCAATTCATCATCAATTGTTCTTATATCAAGCAAAGTATACACTTTTTGGTGACACATTAATTCCCCACTTTCTGAGAGGATGAACTTTCTTCAAACTCATACTAAAGGAGACATTCAAGAGGGGCCCAATCACACCAATGTTGATTTAAAAGAATGAAAAAGGTCAAAGGAGGTTGTCGAAGCCTCCAGGGTCCAAGATCCTAAGTCAAGCCAACATAAGTGTAAAAGGACCCACACAAGGTGTGTGATATGCAGCAAGACAAGATACATAATCATCCAATGGGAAGAACTAGGCGGAAGAGAAAAGAGAAAATAAAAAGGTGGATCAAACTTCGATCATTTTTCCAACACGATGTGGAGTAGATCTAGGCTGCTTGTTTCAGAAATAAAATGCATACTCACTTTGGGGTGATGGAGCTCTTGGTTGTCCGTTGGGTGAGAAAGCCTAAAATTATACTCACTCTGGGGCCATGAAACTTCTTGTTATCCGCGGGGTGAAAAATCCACAACATACTCAATCTAGGGCCACAAAACTTCTGGTTGTCCGCAAGGTGAGAAATCCACAAGGTGGCTATGGGGAAAATTCATGCCTCAAAATGAGCTTTCCCGCTCAACCATACCAAAATTATACCTCCTAATAACTTTGATAAGGCGCCACAATGAACTTTGAGCTCTATGAGGTAATCAAAACTTAGTATGCTTGACACTCATAGACAAACATGATTTTACCACATGCATGCAAGTTGTGTTATGCAAGGTGGCCATATGACAATTATTGTAAATGGTAAAATAGTGCAAGGAATGTTCAAAGGGATTTTTCTTAGTTCATGCAAGGTATCATCTTAGGGGACATCATGCTTACTGTCTCCAAGAGAGGATGTGTTAAATAAGTATCACACTCTTGGAGGGAATCAAGCCCAATGACTCCACCAAGAAAAGGATGCATCACAAGAAGAAATAAATCATGCAATGAAATGTGAATATTAGTGTATGCCCCCACTTTAAAGCAGTTTCTAACACCAATACTATGTGCAATTGCTTTAAAGTAGAAGGAGAAGGCATGAGAGCTTATGCAAAAATCCCTATGAGAAGTCATATGTTTCCAATAAGCTACATCATGAAAAAGGTAGTATGTCACATGCAATCCAACTTAAGGCATATCGTCCACATCCCAAGCTTGCTATTATATGTTCATGAAATTTTAATGGCTAGCCAAAAGGGTCAACAAAAAGTGACATACGAGGATAAGGCTACTTCAAATCCTTTCCCCCACTTAGTGTAGGACAAGGGTAAGCCAAAATGATTAATGAGATTCATGCTAGAGTGAAAATTGATATCAATTAGATGGAGAAGGTGCTGCCACATAAGGAAGAACACTAAACTCCTGAAAATGTTGGATTTTACTACTCAAAGCTTTACATTCATTAGTTGAATGACCATGAACTCTATGATATGCACAAAATGAATTCTTGTAATAAAATTTATTTCAATTTTTTGGAGGAAGGATGATCAAGTGATCTCGGAGAAGTATTGACAAGATACCCTCTTGATCAATGGGAGAAGGGGTTCATATAGTTTTTTTCAAAGATATCTGTTGTTTAGATGTACAAGATTTCATACCTATGCAAGACTTGGTAGATTGCGAGATTTTTTTCACTCCTTGGGAGGAGGGTGTAAAATATAATGAATTTGAAATTCATGAGTATTTTGTGAGATGAAATTGGCATTTAGGAGTATGTTGTGTGAGAGTATTGATGTTGAGTGAAGGCTTGGCAATCTCTATCAAAGGAAAATAACCAAGACCATATGTTTTTTTTGTGTGATATGATAGATATATGGTTGTGAATACCTTGTTCATTAGCACCACATCATTTTCCAATATAGCCAAGTTGTTTCATAAGTTCATAACCTCATCCATAAATATTTTTCATTGCTTTTGGATTGGGTGGTTTTTCATGATTAAGTTTGTTAAAGTTTGCTATGTAATTTGTTGTGTTTTGGTATAAAGTGGTTGAGGTGGATGCTTTTGAAGGGTTTTCTGAGTTTTTTGTTTTCATGACTGCATTTTTGTTTCCCTCAGTTGAATATTTTTTTATGATCTTGTACTCGTCCATGAGTTTTTGTGTGAAATGTAAGGAACCCCAATCATCATCTAATAGTTTCGTGTGTTCATTGTTTTTTTGTTGTACGAGTTCCAAATGTGTAATTTTTGAATAATGATGAATACGTTTTGAAGGGTACCTAAAACCCTGAACAAAAAAGATAGTGGCAGAAAAGATAAGAAAAATGGCTGGCCACCCAAAAGAAAAGAAAAAACAAGCTAATTAACAGACCATTAGTAGAAAAAAGTAGCCAACACAAAAAATAGAAAGACACACCACACGACCATTAGAGAATTTCTTTAACCATTTTTTTTGCATCCATATCCTTAGATGCTAGCCTGTCATGCATCTCCATGATTTCCTCAACATCATGAGAAGGGTCCTTTTTACCTCTCTTAGTTTTTCTCTAGGAGTATGCACATTCGGTATAGCATCCAAATCAGTGGTATGCACATCTATCCCAGCACCCTCCCCACATTCCAAAGTCGCATGGTCATCAAACATTCCATTCCAAGTCAATTCCTCCACCTTCCGATTGAGGAAGATCATACCTTCAACCGAGGTTCCACATGTGTAGTTGATGTTGATGTGTTTAAGAGATTTTCTTTTTGTTTCTCAAGCTGTAGGAGACTATAAGGATCATGATCAATGTCAAGGGTGTATAATTTTTTGTTGTAAACGTATTTAATTTTGTGATGAAGAGTGGAAGGCACATCATTAATTGCATGAATCCATCCTCTTCCTAAGATAAGATTATATAAAAATTCATGAGGCATAACATGGATTGGTGTATTCAATTTGGCCACTCCAACTTGAAGAGGTATAATAATCACCCCAAGTGGTTTCTTTTTGACATTGTCAAATCCATTAATGGATAAAGAACTAAGTTGAATGTTTGATTGATCAATTCCAAGGCTATCTAGAAGGCTCACACTACACACATTAAGGGCAGAACCAGTATCTACAAGAGTTCTATTTATCCCTGTTTGTTTGTATTGAGATATGATTATGAAAGGATCATTATTTTTTGCATTTTCGAAGAGAGGAGTTCACTTTGGTGGAAAACAATGTCATTTTTTAGTCCTTGGATTATGGCTGCTATGTCAGTTGGTTGCATATTAGAAGGGATATGAAATTTTTGTAAGGATGTTTGAAGCATAGTGTGATAGGTAGGTCAACTCTAAAGAAGGTCCCAAAGGGATTTCTTTGCAGGATTTCTCTTAAGTTGTTCAACAAGATCATACTCCCTCAATCGAAGCTGTATAGAATAGGGAAAAGGTAAGGAGGTGGGGGTTGGTTGTTGTGGTGATGGATTGTTTTGAGTGTTATAAGTATGAGCAACAGTATGAGGACTTAGTTAGTATGACACATTATTCTAAGGTGGGTAAAGGATAAAGTTGGGTTTAGGTAGGGGTTGAGGTTTATGTGATGGTTGGTAAGGGATGAGTTCAATTTTTCATTGAGTTTGTTGTTTATGTGAAGGTGGTGTACCCTAGGAAAAAGGAAGCTTCCTTGATTTGGGGAATAATTGATGATAAATTAGACTTAATGGGGCCTTGATTTTATGTTGTGAGCTATTTTTCACATCCACACTAGGTCTTGGACCCTTTCAAATGCATTTAATGATGTCTTGTAAAGGTGTTGTAAAGTGTTGTAAAATACTTTCATGCCTCTCTAGACTAAATGGACCCATTTCTCCCTAATTCAACACTATAAAATGTATTTAACTACATCTTCACATCAATTTAGAAGGCTTGTAAAATAAACTTAATGCTAATCTAGTGTTGCATCATGTCCTACACATTCACATTGGATGTTGTGCCTTCCTAGGCTAAGTGGACCTCATTTTAATGTTGTAAAGTGTATTTAATCACACTTTCACATTAAATTTTGTGTCCCAAGCCATAGTTTTCCTTTACATCACCATTAATAGGCCCCTATTACCCCATATTGTGCATCCCAAGGAAATATTTGATGAAATAACTTGCAGTCATCATATAAACCTGATTTCCTTACTTCCTAGCATCCTAGTTGGAAAATGGGCCCCTTTGGGACTAATTCACCATCTGTGGTGAATCAGTACCTTCCAGGTGGGACTGATTCACCCAAGGTGGTGAATGAGTCCCATTTGGGCTATTTTTTACTTTTGAGCGAGAATTTTTGGAATTTAAGTTTTTTTTTCTTTATGTCAGCCTTAGGGATCCAATTAATGGGTAAATAAGGTGAATTTACTATAAAATAAAGTCTCTAAACCATAATTTACATCTCATAACTCATTCACACATCTCTTATCATTCATTCATCATCTATCTTCTTGATCAAGTCAAGCAAGTTAGGGTTTCATCATTGCAAGTCATCAAGATAGCTTCCTAAGAAATTCAAGGCCGAATCTTCCTCCACTATTGTAGAAATTCAAGATTAAATATCATGGAAAGGTATTGACTTCATTGTTTCATGCTTCATTACATTCCTTCATCATTTTGGTTTAATTACCTGCCAAGGGGTTTGACCAAGGAAAACCCCCATGCCCTAACATTCAACATCTTTCCCTCTCTTCTTGTGTGTTTGGAGATATAGGAATATAAGAGGCTTGAAAATCATTGAAGATCAAGTTACAAATTTGTTCAAGTCATATCTTCATTGGATAAGTAAAAACATCAACAAAAGGTCACCTTTAGGCCTGAATTTGACAGTTTCAGAACCAAACATCTGGAGAAGCAGAAAGTGGAGACTGAAGGCTCCTGTTTCCACCTTTGAATCTTCAAAAATTCAAAATGGGACTGATTCACCATGGATGGTAAATGAGTCCCACTACCATGCCTGACTTTGGTTTTCTACATTTTTGGATACCCTTTTGTCTTAAACAAGTTCCGGAATAGTTTCCCCGATGTGGGAATAATTTGTACAGAATGGTGAATGAGTCCCAATAGGCCAAAATTTTAGCATAAGCATCATTTCAAATGCCATTTCCATTCTCCATCAAGATCTTAGGTGCAAACTTTCAGTTTCATCCATTTATGTTGCAATTTGCATTAATTTCTAGGTGATTTTGCATATCACAATGTGCTTTTCCAAGAACTTGCATTTCAATAGTTTTCAATTAATGATCAATAGATTTTATCAGTTATTCACATGTATGTTATCTCATCTAGGCACATTTCATTCATATTTCCATTATACTTGCATTAGTTTGAGTGAACCACCTAGATTTTTGGGTGTGGGGTCTATCTCTTTCCTTTAGGTGAAACACCCTAATTGAGCAAAAGAGACATAGAATTCCTACAGGATAAAATATTTGGTTCATTTTGGTACAATAGGATTTGCACAGATTAATTTTCATGCTAGGTTTCAAATTTTGCATTCATGAAAAGTGCATTTAGGTTGCATTTTTGGAATCTAAAATCCTTAACATTTTCTAAAATTTTGTATTTTCCTCTTAGGTATGCATCTTATAGCCTAGCAAACATCAAAATCTCTCAAAAGATTTGAAAATTCTAAAAAAATTCCTCACTGGAACTCTTTCTCCACCTTGGGCGAATTAGTCCCTTTTCACCCCTGAAACTACCCTTTACAGAACTAAAAACCCTATTTTTAATCTTTTGCTTGGTGCCATTACCTAACTATATCAATTGGCCAAGTTTTTGTAACATGCATTTCATTAGGTCTCACCTAAATTAGCTCATTTCATGCATGGTTTAAATTTCAAGTTTTCATTTTCATATTGTTACATAGCATAATCGGTTACTTGTCATCCTTAAAATCTAAAAAATTGCATTCCTCTTTTGCATATTTGCTTTAGCATAGTTACATTTTAAGTTTGTAGAATAATCATTACGTCATGTTTTCTTTACACAAATCTATAATTATCATATTTCATGTTTTATTTTTAGATCTTATTGTGTGTTGTAAGAGAGTTTTGTTAAGTACATATGAATATGAGGTCCTTTCCCCTCTCTTTTTTTTCATCATTGATCCCGCTCCTAATTTCCCTTTTGTGGATGAGGTTCATCTAGTGAAAGAAACCTTGGATAATCATAAAAATTACATTTTTTCTTCTCCTATTATCTATCACACTTGTGAAGAAGATATTATGGTGCTAGAAGAAACAATTGTTGAGAGTTTTGATAATCCAAGTTGTTTCTCTCCTCTTACTTCTCCTATTAGACATAACATTACTAAAGAAGAGGACATCACAATAAGTAATCATGACGATTTCACAATAGAACAAGAAGATGAAATCATAGACACATTTCTAGACATTACCTTACTTAGTATCCATAATTCGGATAATAAAACTTGTTCCTCTCCTAATATCCCTCCTTAATGCACAAAGGATAGGTTGGTGTTAGAAGATATACACATTCAAGATCATGAGAATATTTCCCCTCCCTTCCCTAATGTCCCTACCCTATGGATAGATCTATTTGAAAATCATAATGGTCCTTCTCTTGATGCCTCCCCTGCTTGTGATGAAGCTACTTTTCAAATTTAAACCTTATATGAATATATTGGAAGCTCTCCTAGTAGGGTGGATAATATGGAACAAGAGAATGAGACCTTACAAACAACAAATGATCAAATAGAGTCTTCCCCTAATCTCCCCACAATCAATAATCAAACACATTCAACCATTAATAACTCCCTTAGTTGTGATGAAGTTATTTTAGATGAACCAAGCCTTAATTGTCACAAACATGTGGTTTGTTGTTCTCCTAAGAACTCTCCTTCTAGGGAGGATATTATAATCCAAGCCAAAGTTAACATTGATAATAATGATATTATGCCCTTTGAAGACAATGTAGATCCCATGTTAGACTCTCATTCACCAAGGGATGTTAATATTATTCAACCTCAACTCATCCTTTATCTGCCATCACACCAACCTTCATCCCAGGTATGTGCAGGATCATCATGGAAAAAAATGGCCCTTAAGTGGCAAATTTTTTAGAAAAATCAAAGTTAGGCAACTTAATTTAAAAATTTGAATAATTTATCTATATTACTTCAAAAATATGTAAGAATAGAATCTGTAGAAAATTGAATGTAGTTTCTAAATTACTAGGTTTGTTTAAAAAATAAATCTATTTGGTGAAAATTTGAAATTTCAATCCAATAGTACTTAAATTTTAGGGAAAAAATAAGAAGTACATGTCTGTCTGACCACCCTAACCACAATAAAATAATAATATTTTTCTATAATATTTTAGATATAAGTAGAGGACTCATGATGTGATGCATATTTTTTTGTAATTTTTTTCCAAGTACATAATTAATTATGATTTTTTTATTACAGGTTTTAAAAAATATTAAAACTAATATGTCTGACCACCTTAACCTAGTGAAAAATTCACGAAATTAAATTTTTCTTTTTGTAATCCTATAGAATGCGAAACATAGAATGTGATGCATTTTTTGGATTCAAAAAATGTGATATTGTTTGAAAGCTATAGATGTTTCTCAATCATCCTATCAATCAGGACTTTAGTCCTAATTCAAATAGAAAATGAATAATAATTACTTATTAAATTCAAACTAAAGCATAATTTATATTGGTGGAAAGTTGAAAATCTCCTTTAAAAACCCTTTTCGTTTCATCAATTTTGGGTAAAAATAAAGTCATCAGCGACATACCCATCATATTGCCACTTTTTGGCCCATCATGATCCTGCACATACCCTCCCAACACAAACCAGAATTCACCCTCTACCCACCAAGACCTCAGAATAGTGTGTCACAGCCACTAAGTCATAATACCATTGCACATACATATAACACTCAAAACAATCCATCACTACCACAACCAACCCCAACATCTTTACTTTTGAAAAATTCTATACCACCTAGTGCCCCTCACTTAAGGGAGTATGATCTTATTGAACAACTTAAGAGAACTCCTCTTCAGACTTTACCTACCTATCACACTATGCTTAGAATGAACTTACAAAAAGTTCCTATCCCTTCTGATGTACAACCACATGACAGCATCTATAATTCAAGGATTGAATGCTGACATTGTTTTCCACCAAAGTGAACTGCCCTCTTTGGATGTGTAAAAACAAAATGATCCTTTCATGATCATAGCACAATACAAATGAAAAGGGATAAAGAGAACTCTTGTAGATACTATTTTTTCCCTTAATGTGTGTAGTGTAAGCCTTCTAGATAGGATTTTCCTTGATCAATCAACCATTTGACCTGATTCTTTATCTATTAAGGGATTTGATAATGTCAAGAAGAAACTACTCAGGGTCATCATTATACCTCTTACAGTTGGAGTAGCCACTTTGAATACACCAATCCATGTTATGCCTTATGAACTTTCATGTAATCTTATCTTAGGCAGACCATGGATTCATACAATGAAAGGTGTGCCTTCCACTCTTCATCGCAAAATGATATACATCTACAACAACATAGTCCACACACTTGATGTTGATCTTGAACCTGATAGTGTCTTACAACTTTAGAAGAAAAAAGAAAATTCCTTAAACACATCATCAATTACACTAGTGGAACTCGTACAACAGAACAAAAAAGAACAACATATTAAAAAATTCACGCACCTATTAGAAGATGATTGGGTTTCCTTGGATTTCGAACATGAATTCATGGGCAAGTACAAGATCATATACAAAGATTCAAATAGGGGAAACAAAAAAGTAGATGACTTTGTTAACACTAGAAGAAATGGAAAGAGGAGTGTGGAATGTGTGTGAGGATGTGTTTAAATTCTAGAAACTTAATGGAAATGCCGACAAAAAAATGTAAACTAATCTAATGCAGGATGCTAGAAAACACAATGTTGATTGCAAATATGAACTAAAAACTTAGGCAAATGATAACAAAAATTGATGAGACTGAACAGAGTGCACCTAGAGAAAGATTGATGTTTCTTGAATATTTTGGAATGTCTCATAAAACATTGTTGATGGCCACTAGGAATACCATGCATGGCTAATTAGTCCTACTTCTGATGAAAAGTTCTGAAAAACCTGTTTCTCACTGTTGGGAGCTGAATTTTGACAAAACCACTTTTCAGGCCTACATATGGGATTCGCCACTTTTCAGGCCTATAGATGGAATTCATTCTCCATTGGTGGAAAATTAGTCCACCTACAAGAATCTGAAAATTTAGAAGTTGACTCTAAGGAGTTAGATCTGCACTTCTACTCTCTATAGGTGTCCCCTTCAGAAATTGTCAGATTCAGGTATGAAAATGACTTTTTGTTGATTTTTTTACTTGAATGATGAAGAGATGGCTTGAATTAATTTGAAATAAAATATTCAATGATTCCTAAGCCTCCAAGAGTCCTAAATTTGTAAATAAACAAGAAAAAAGAGAGATATGTTGAAGGTTAGGGCATGGAGGTTTGCCTTGGTCAAACCTTGTTTAGGTAATTAAACAAAAATGATAAAAATATGTAATGAAGCATGAAAAAATGGACATGTTACCTTGTCATTAGGATTTTATCTTGAAATTCTGCAACATAACATGAAGATTCGGCCCTTGAATGCTTTAGAAAGCTAACTTGAAGACTTATAATGAAGAAACCCTAGCTTGCTTGACTTGGATGAGAAGATGAAAGATGAATTAATGATGAGAGATGTAAGAATGAGTTGTTGTATTTAAAATGAGGATAAAAGCACTTATTTATAGACAATTGTTCCTTAGTATCCTGTTAATACCTCATCATAGGCTGACATGAAGCAAAATTAATTCAAATTTCACTTTATTTCCCGCTCAAAGGTCAAAATGGGGTCAGATAGGATTCATTCGCCACACATGACAAATGGGTCCCACCTGGATGGGACTGATTCACCATGCATGGCGAATGGATCCCACAGGGGCCATTCCAACACCTAAGAAGCCAATAAATTAGGAAATAAGGTCTAAAATGTCATCTTGTTAGGTGTTTGATTAATTACAGCCTCAAGATGCACAATATGGGTCATTAGGGACCTATTAGTGATGATGTAAATGTTAAATAGGTCTTGGGACATCTAAATCAATTTGAAAGTGTGATTAAATACACTTTACAACACTAAAATTAGGTCCACATAACCTAGAAGGGCACAAAAACCAATGTGAATGTGCAAGACACATTAAACAATGCTAGCTTATCATTATTTTTAATTCAAGAACCTTCTAGATTGATGTAATAATGTTATTAAATACATTTTATAATGTTGAATTAGGGAGAAATAGGTTAATTAAGTGTAGAAAAGCGTGAAAGTTCTTTACAAGACTTTACAACACCTTTACAAGACGTCGTTAAAAGCATGTTATTTGATTTGCAAGGGTCCAAGACCTAGTGTGGATGCATAAAATGCCTCACAACACCTAAAACAAGGCCTCATTAAGTCCAATTAATCTCATGTCAAGCAAAGGGTCCTTTTTCTCTACGACACATTTAGCCCCCACTTTAGTGAGAGGATGAACCTGTTTCAAACTCACACTAAAGTAGCCATTCAAGAGAGAGCCTCATGCACGGATATAGATGACAAAGAATGAAAAAAATTAAGGAGGTTGTGCAAGCCCCTAGGATCGAAGATCCTAAGTCAAGCCCCCAAGATGAAAAATAATGCAATGACAAGAATAAAAGATAGGGTCTAAAAGATGTACTCACACTAGGTCGACAAAACTTCTTGGTTGTCCATCGGGTGAGAAAGCCCAAAAGGTAAGATACATACGCTAGTTGGTATGCACTCACAAACACAAAGGTGGCTATGGGGAAAATTCATGGCGCTAGGTGGGCTTCCTGCTCAACCATGCTAAATTTATACCTCCTGATAACTTTAACAAGATGCCATAAGGAAAAATGCTCATGAACAAAAGAAAAGGTACCATAGTCATGCAAGATGCGTTATGAAAGGTGGCAAAAAGGAATGCAAAATGTAAAAATGTAAAATTTAAAATGTAAAAAGATGTTTGAAGGAGTCTTGTTCAGTTTATGCAAGGTCAGTCACTTAGGGAACATTGTATCTAATGTCTCCAAGAGAGGACCAATCAAAGAATAGTACATTCACAACTTAGGGGATGCAGTGCTTCACATCAAGCCACCAAGAGGAATGTAATATGCTAAGAAAGATAACAATTATGAAGGACATCACACCCAATTTCATCAACAAAGTGACAAATGCATCACATAAGCGACAAGGCAACACTAGGAACCAAAAGTGCAAATGAAATAATGGTAATGTATGCCCCCCACTTTAAAGCGGTTGTTAACACCATTGTTGTGAGAAATTTCTTTAAAGTAGAAGAGGAGAACATGAGAGCTTATTCAAAAAGCCCTATACCAAGTCATATGTTTTTGATAAGCTACATCATTAAAGATGGAAGTATGTCACATGTGAGTCAATCTTAAGATATGTCATCCACATTCCAAGCTTTCTCTTTATATGTTCATGAAAGGTTAATGAGTAGTCAAAAGAGACAACGAAAAGTGGCATACAAGGGACAAGGCTATCTAACACTTTGGCCCCCACTTAGTGCAGGAAAATGGTGAGGCTAAAGTGGATGACGGTATGCTACCCCTTGTGATGGATGCAAGACACGTAATAGTGAGAATGTGATTATCCTACAACTATTATATGGCAAGGAGTCGAAACTAAGGTTATTGATGTGAATAAAAAAATCCTTGGAAGAGTCTTGTGTGATAGTATTGATGTTGAGTGAAGGTTTGGTGATCTTGGGTAAAGGAGATTAACCAATACAATGAGTTGTTTGTTGTGTGTTAAGCTGTATAGGGATGTAGATACCTTGCTCTCGAGCACCACAGCCTTTTCCATTATACCCAAATTGTTTCATGAAGTCATAAACTTTTCCATAAAGCTATTTTAGTGCTTTGGAATTGGGTGGTTGTTCATTGTTGTCTTCATCAAGGGTGATCATAGATTTTGTGGGAATTTCTAAAGTGGTTGAGGTGGATGCTTGTGAAAAGTTATCTGAATGTTGTGTTGTCAAGATAGTTGGTTGTTCTTGTTTCTCATCTTTCTTGTGTGTGAATATGTATTCGCCCATAATTGATGGTGTCAATTCTAATGATCCCCAATTTTCACCAAAGAATTTAGATGGAAATTCCTCATCATTTTGTTTAATTTTGAGAGGATCTATGTTGGATGTTGGAATCAATTTTTTTAGAGGACTTGTAGCTCCTTTTTCATGATGCAAGCAACTTTCAGGCTCAGGATCTGCTTCAACTTGATAAATGTTATTGTTATAGACATATTTCATTATTCTATGGAGGGTTGAAGGCACTGCATTCACCTCATGAGTCCATGGTTTGCTTAAAATAATATTGTATGAAAGAACATAAGGCATGAAATGAATAGGAGTTTGCAAAGTAACCACCCCAACCATAATAGGCAAAGTGATTACACCGAGCGGTTGCTTGGTTGAATTATCAAATCCTCGAATAGGTGTAGAATCAGGTATTATTTGTGATCTATCAACATGTAATCGATCTAGGAGACTCGCACCACATACATTAAGGGAAAACAAATTATCGATGAGAGTGAATTTGATACATGTGCGATTGAATTGAATAATTATCATAAAGGCATCATGTTGTTTTTGCAACTCCAAAGGAGGGAGCTCATGTTGATGAAAAGTAATATCAAGATTGTTTTTCTAAATGAGAGTTGTCACATCATTCAGAGTTGTACCATGAGAAGGTGAAATTTTTTTTAAGAATGTTTGAAGAATATTGTTGTAATTTGGTGAGGTCTGAAGTAAATCCCAAAGGAAAATTTTTGCAAGAGTATTCTTTAATTGTTCAATAATATGATACTCCTTTATTTGCAAGATGTAATGAGGAGCGCTAGGCAGATTGGGTAAAGGTAAAGAGGGTGGGGTTAGTTTAGGTGGGTGTGGATTATTGCGAGTGTTATATGTATGATAAATAGTATCATTACTAGATTGTTGTGATACATTGATATTAGGGGGATATAGGGTGTGTCAGGGTTGATTAGAGGGATGAAGGGGATGTGAAGGTGGGTAAAGAATAAGTTGAGGTTTATTTAGAGTTTGTTATTTATGTGAAGGACTGTAAAGGGTATGGTGAGGTTTATTGGAAGGGTGAAGTGGATGTGAAGGTGGGTAAAGGGTATGGTGAGGTTGAATATTGTTAACATCCCTTAACAAGTGAGATTCCTCATTATCTGTGAAGGGGATATTATATTTGTCTAGGGTCATAATATCCTCCCTAGAAGGAGAGTTTTTAGGAAAATAACAAACCACATGTTCATGACAATTAAGTTTTGGTTCATCTAAAAGAACTTCATCGCCACTAAGGGAGGTATTAATAGTTGAATGTGTTTGATTATTGATAGTGGGGAGATTAGGGGAAGATTGTATTTGATTTTTGGTTGTTTCTAAGGTCACATTCTCATGTTCCATATTGTCTACCATACTAGGAGAGCTTGTAATATATTTATCTAAGGGTGAATTTTGCAAAGTAGCTTCATCACAAGTATGAAGAGGATCAAGGATTGAATTGATTTGCTCGATAAAGTTTTCTATAAGTGAAAGGAGATAACTAAGATTCTCATGACTCTCATTGGTTATGTTTTCTAACAAAGTATCTTCATCACAACTAGGAGAGATACTAGAAGAACAACAATGGGATTATCATGATCATTTATGACTTCATTAATTTATTCCCTAATAGCTTCCAAAATAGGAGGTGTAGGGGAAGGATCATAAAGAGGGTTGTTGTAGACCTTAAAGATTTGATTATTTAAGACCAATCTATCATCCTAATAATTTATAATATCATTATTGTGTGTTATAGTATCTTCCCAAAGGGGATGAGGAGAAGGAAAAGTAAGATTTGCATGGTGCTCGATGATTGTATATTCTTTCTCCAAGATACATTCATAACTAAAAGCAGAGGTATTGGGAGAAGAAAAAATATGATCATGGTTATCTATGTTTGTATTCCCTTCTAACACATCATCCTCACAAATAAGAGAGATAGGGGGGAGTGTAAGTTTAAGACAAGCATTAATATGTTCTTTCTCTTGTGCTAATAGACTATCATAACTAGGGAAGACATTGAAAGAATGATTGCCATGCTTATGAACTAACTTTTTCTTTGCAATTTTGAAGAAGATTGAAACTAAAAGTTTGAAATAACAATCTATGCTAACTCAAAATGCAATGTAAAAGTCTGAAATGAAATGCAATTTTTAGATAATAATTGATGGATTATGCTATAAGAATGCAAACTTGAAAATGAAACCATGCATGAAATGACCTAAGTAAGGCTAAATGTTACGAAATGCATGCTACAAAAATGAAACTAACTGATATATATAGGTTAAGGTACCAAACAGAAGGCCAAAAATAATGTTCTAAATTTTGTAAAGTGTTGTTTCAGGTGTTAGAAGGGACCGATTCACCCAGGGTGGTGAATGAGACCCAGTATGGAATTTTTTCAAAAAAATCAAAATTTTTTGACTAATTTTTATGTTTTCAGAATGCTATGATGCAGGTCTAAAGGAAAAATGTAGAATTTTAGAACTTTTCAATGATTAGAGATGTAGTAAGGAAACCTATTATGCACTTTTACACATGCAAAAATGAAACCCTAGAATGCAAGCTAACTAATGCAAAATAAAATTTAAGCTAATCTAGGATGATCAATGGACTCCAAAATTAGAGAAGAAGGGATTCTAATAGCAGGTTCACCAAAATGTAACAAATATTTTAGCTCCCCAAAATATCTAGCTCCTTCCTAGGGTTTTTCACCTAGAAGGAGAGGACAATGGGCCAAAATGACTTTGTTAACACTAGAAGAAATGGAAACAAGAATGTGGAATGTGTGTGAGGATGTGTTTAAATGTTGTAAAATTAATGGAACTGAAGAAAAAATAATGTAAACTAATCTAATGTAGGATGTTGGAAAACACAATGTTGATTGCAAATATGAACTAAAAACATAGGCAAATGATAATGGAAATTGATGAGACTAAACAAAGTGCACCTAGAGGTAGATTGATGTTTTTGGAAGATTCTAGAATTTCTCATAACACACTATTGATGGCCATTGGGATTGATTCACCATGAATGGTGAATTAGTCCTACTTCTGATGAAAAGATTCAGAAACCTGTTTCTGACTACCAGGAGCTGAATTTTGACAAAACTACTTTTTAGGCCTATAGATGGGAATCATTTGACATGGGTGGCTAATTAGTCCACCTATAGGAATATACAAGTTTAGAAGTTGACTTTGAGGAGTTAGATCTGCACTTTTTCTCTCTAGAGGTGTATGCTTCTGAAATTGTCAGATCCCGATCTGAAAATGACTTTTTATTCATGTTTTGACTTGAATGATGAAGAGATGACTTGAATGAATTTGAAATGAAATATTCAATGATTCCTAAGCCTCCAAGGGTCCTAAATTTGTAAACAAACAAGACAAAAGAGAGATATGTTGAAGGTTAGGGCATGGGGGTTTGCCTTGGTCAAACCTCGTTTAGGTAATTAAACTAAAATGATGAAAAGATGTAATAAAGCATGAAACAATGGACATGTTACCTTGTCATTATGATTTTATCTTGAAATTATACAACATGACATGAAGATTCAACCCTTGAATGCTTTAGAAAGCTAACTTGAAGACTTATAATGAAGAAACCCTAGCTTGCTTGACTTGGATGAGAAGATGAAAGATGAATTCATGATGAGAGATGTAAGAATGTTTTTTTGTATGTAAAAAGAGGATATAAAAACTTATTTATAGAAAATTGTGCCTTAGTATCCTATTAATACCTCATCATAGGCTAACATGAAGAAGAATTAATTCAAATTTCACTTTATTTCCCACTCAAATGTCAAAATGGGGCCAGATAGGACTCATTCGCCACACATGGTGAATAGGTCCCACCTAGATGGGATTGATTTACCATACATGGAGAATGGATCCCACAAGGGCCATTCCAATACCTAAGAAGCCAATAAATTAGGAAATAAGGTCTAAAATGTCATCTTGTTGGGTGTTTGATCAATTACAACCTCAGGATGCACAATATGGATCACTAGGGACCTATTAATGATGATGTAAATGTTAAATAGGGTTTGGGACACATAAATAAATATGAAAGTGTGATTAAATACATGTTACAACACTAAAATTAGGTCCACATAGCCTAGAAAGGCACAAAAACCAATGTGAATGTGCAAGACACATTACAACACTAGCTTATCATTAAGTTTAATTCAAGAACCTTCTAGATTGATGTAATAATGTTATTAAAAACATTTTTTAATGTTGAATTGGGGAGAAATAGGTTAATTAAGTCTAGAAAAGGGTGAAAGTTCTTTACAAGACATTGTTAAAAGCATGTTATTTTATTTGCAAGGGTCCAAGACCTATTTTGGATGCATAAAATGCCTCACAACACCTAAATAAAGGCCTCCTTAAGTCCAATAAATCTAATGTCAAGAAAAAGGTCTTTTTTTTCTACGGTACATTTTGACAACGCTTATCACCAACCACCAACTGATCAAAAAGAAATGAGAAAGCTTTATGGAAAAGGGTATGAGCTTATGAAACAACTTGGCTATAGTGGAAATGGATGTGGTGCTAATGAACAAGGTATCTGCAACCCTATAGACCCTATCACACAACAAACAACTCATGGTCTTGGTTATTTCCCTTTGATAGAAATTTCCAAGCCTTCACTCACTATCAACACGCTCACATCACATTCTTATAATTCAACCTTAACTATAAAACATCCTCAAGTGATCAACACTAGTGGTCTTGATCATTCTCCTTTGCAAGCAATAAAAAAAAGAAATACATCTTTGCTTAATGTCAATGCCATCTTGTAAAATACTAATGAATTGAATTCATGAGATTTTACACCCTCCTAGCAAAGAGAACAAAATCTCGCAATCTACAGATTCTTGTGTAGATATGACATTTTGTACATCTAAGCAAGAGATATCTTTATCACAAACTACATGACCACCTTCTACCACTAATCAAGAGGGTATCTTGTCGAGACTCCTCCAAGATCACTTGATATCCCTTCCTCCAAGAACTCAAAAGAAATGTTATTACAACACTTCCTTCTATGGATATCATAAAGTTCATGGTCATTCCACCAATGCATGTAAGGCTTTGAGTTGTAAAATCCAACATATTAAGGAGTTTGGTATGCTTCCCATGTGGGGGAACCTAATTCCTCTAATTGATATAGATTTTCACTCTACCATTCCTTTCATCAATCCTTTCGGCTCACCTTTCTCCTGCACTAAGTCGGGGCAAGGGGTTAAGTAGCTTTGTCCTCGTATCTCACTTGTTTTTCCTCCTTTGGTTAGGCGTTAACATTTCATGAAAATATAATAGCAAGCTTGGGACATGGAAGACGTGCCTTAAGTTGGCTCACATGTGACATACTACATTTTTCATGACATAGCTAATAGGAAACATATGACTTGGCATAGGGATTTCTGAATAATCTCTCATGTCTTCTTCTTTCTTTTCTACTTTAAAGTGATTGCTCACAATACTAGTATTCGTAATCACTTTAAAGTGGGGGCATACATCATCACTCACATTTCATTGTGCAATTTTCTTTTTCTTGTGATCTCCTCTCTTGGAAACATTAGGTAGAATGTTTTCGTGGATGAGACACTGCACTTTTCCTCTCTTGGAAACAAGATGAGACCATTTGTACTTTTCCTCTCTTGGAAGCATTAGGAAGAATGTTCCCTAAGATGAGACCTTGCATGAATTAAGAAAAACCCGTCTGAATAGTCCTTGCACTATCTTGCATTTACAATTTCTATGAGTGTTAAGCATACAAAGTCTTACTTCATAGAGCTCAAAAATAATTTTCCTTTGTGGTGCCTTATTAAAGTTATCAAGAGGTATAACTTTGGTATCGTTGAGCAGGAATCCCATTCCAAGGTAGGACTTTCCCCATAGCCACCTTTGTGTTTGTGAGTACATACGATCCAAGCATATGTTTCTCGCCTTTTGGGATTTCTCACCCAGCAAACAACCAAGAGTTTTGTCACCCCAAATTGAGTATGCATTTTCTCTTTGGAAAAACAACCTAGATTTGATCTACAATGTGTTGTAAAAATGATCGAATCTTGATCCACCTCATTTTAATTTCACTTGCTTCTAGTTCTTTCCATTGCATGATTGTGTATCTTGTTTTGTTGTACCTTGTGTGTTTCCCTTTGCACTCATCTTGGCTTGAATTAGGAACGTAGATCCTAGGGGCTTGACTGCCTTCTCGATCTTTGTTATCCTAGACCATCCACATTGGTACGAGTGGAACTCTCTTGAATGTCTAATTTAGTGTGAGTTTGAAGCAAGTTCGTCCTCTCACTAAAGTGGGGTTGAAATGTACCATAGAAAAAAGACAACTTGTTTTATTTGGGCAATAATTGATAATAAATTAGACTTAATGAGGCCTTGATTTTGTGTTGCGAGGTGTTTTTCACATCCACACTAGGTCGTGGACCCTTTCATATGAATTTAACGATGTCTTGTAAAGGTGCTATAAAGTGTTGTAAAATAATTTCACGCCTCTCTAGACTAAATGGAACCATTTATCCCTAATTCAACATTCTAAAATGTATTTCATTGCATCTTCACATGAATTTAGAAGGATTGTAAAATAAAATTAATGCTAATCTAGTGTTGTAATATGTCCTACACATTGACATTAGATGTTGTGCCTTCCTAGGCTAAGTGGACCTCATTTTAGTGTTGTAAAGTGTATTTAATCACACTTTCACATTGAATTTTGTGTCCCAAGCCCTAATTGACCTTTACATCACCATTAATAGGCCCCTATTATCACATATTGTGCATCCTAAGGCAATATTTGATGAAATAACAAACAAAGTCATCATATAAACCTTATTTTCTTACTTCCTAGCATTCTAGCTGGAAAATGGGCCCCTCTGGGACTAATTCAGGTCTAGCTATAGGAGACTATAAGGCTCATGATCAACATCAAGGGTGTATACTTTGTTGTTGTAAATGTATTTCATTTTGTGATGAAGAGCGAAAGGAACACCATTCATTGCATGAATCCATGATCTACCTAAGATAAGATTACATGAAATTTCATGAGGCATAACATGGATTGGTGTATTCAATTTGGCCACTCCAACTTGAAGAGGTATAATGATCACCCCGAGTAGCTTCTTTTCAACATTGTCAAATCCCTTAATGGATAAAGAATCAAGTTGAATGTTTGATTGATCAATGCCAAGCCTATCTAGAAGGGTCACACTACACACATTAAGGGTAGAACCACTATCCACAAGAATTCTCTTTATCCCTATTTATTTTTATTCAGATATGACTATTAAAGGATCATTTTGTTTTCGCACTACCAAAGAGGGGATTTCACTTTGGTGGAAAATAATGTCATTGTTTAGTCCTTGGATTATGGCTGCTATGTGAGTTGGTTGCATATTGGAAGGGATAGGAACTTGTTGTAAGGTTATTTGAAGCATAGTGTGATAGGTAGGTGAACTCTAAAGAAGGTCCCAAAGCGATATCTTTGTGGGAGTGCTCTTAATTTGTTCGACAAGATCATACTCCCTTAATCGAGGCAATATAGAATTGGGCACAAGTAAGGAGGTTGGGGTTGGTTGTTGTAGTGATGGATTGTTTTGAGTGTTATAAGTATGAGCAATAGTATGAGGACTCAGTTGTTGTGACACATTATTTTGAGGTGGGTAAAATGTAGGGATTGATTCACCACAGATGGTATTAGTCCTAGATGGTGAATCCCTACCAGGTGGGACTGATTCACCCAAGGTGGTGAATGAGTCTCTTTTGGGCCATTTTTGACTTTAGAGCGGGAAATTTTGGAATTTATCTTTTTTTTTTCATGTCGGCCTTAGGGATCCAATTAATAGGTAAAGAAGGTGAATTTCCAATAAATCAAGTCTCTAAACCCTAAATTACATCTCCTAACTCATTCACACATCTCTTATCATTCATTCATCATCTATCTTCTCTATCAATTCAAGCAAGTTAGGGTTTCATCATTGCAAGTCATCAAGATAGCTTCCTAAGACATTTAAGGGCATTATATTCCTCCATTTCTATAGAATTTCAAGATTAAACATCATGGAAATGTATTGACTTCATTGTTTCATGCTTCAATACATTCTTTCATCATTGTGGTTTAATTACCTACAAAGAGGTTTGACCAAGGCAAACCGCCATTCCCTAACATCCAACATCTTTCCTTCTCTTCTTGTGTGTTTGCATATTTAGGAATCTTAGAGGCTTAGAAATCATTGAAGATCAAGTTGCAAATTTTTTCAAGTCATCTCTTCATTCGATAAGGAAAAACATCAACAAAAAGTCACCTTTAGGGCCGAATTTGACAGTTTTAGAACCAGACACCTAAAGAAGTAGAAAGTGCAGACTGAAGGCTCTTGTTTCCACCTTTGAATCTTCAAAAATTGAAAATGGGATGGATTCACCATGGATGGTGAATGAATCTCACTTCTAGGCCTAATTTTCATTTTCTGCATTTTTGGATATCCTTTTGTCTGAAACAGTTTCCCAGATCTGGGACTAATTCGCTGAGAATAGAAAATGAGTCCTAGTAGGCCAAAATTTTAGCATTAGAAACATTTAAAATTTCATTCTAGTCTCCATCAAGATCTCAAGTGCACACTTTTAGTTTCATCCATTTATGTTGCAATTTACATTCATTTCTAGGTGTTTTCACATATCACAATGTGTTTTCCAACAACTTGAATTTCAATAGTTTTCACTTAATGATCAATAGATTTTATTAGTTATTCAAATTTATTTTATCTCATCTAGGCACATTTCATTCATATTTCCATTATACTTTCATTAGTTTGAGTGAACCACCTAGCTTTTTGGGTGTCTAATCTATCTCTTTCCTTTAGGTGAAAGACCCTAATTGAGCAAAAAAGATATATCATTTAGACACGATTAAATATTTGTTTTAGATGGGTAGAGAATTAGAGGGCTCTTAGGATGTCCCACAGGGCATGTATGAGGTCCATTGGTCAAAGGGGATCTAATGGATGCTTCTGTATGCATATCCTAGGCGGTCTTGTTGTGATGTTCCTCTAAGAAAGCGCAATCTATAATCACATTTTGATCTAAGGAAGACACATTACTATTTTTGCCACTTTTTAACACCTTGATATTCTCCCTAGGAGGAGGATTTTTTGGAGAACTATGAATCAAATTTTCTTGACATTCATGGATTGGTTCTTCTAAAATGAATTCATTGCAAGTAGGGGAATGATCAATGGTTGATTTTTCTTGCTCAAGAAGGGTTTTTCTAGATGAAGGGGGGAAACTAAGATGCTCATGACCTTCATCGATTGTGTTTTATAATATAAAAGTATCTTCTTAACAACTAGGAGAGATAGTAGGAGAAGAACAAGGGTTATTGTCATGAATAAATATGGTTGGGTTGTCTTGTTTATCAATGTCATATCCACTAAGAGAGGTAAGAGGAGAGAAAAAACTAGGATTCTAAAAAATCTCATTAGTTGATTCTTCCACCAAAATATCTTCATCACCAATAAGAGAGATATGAGGAGAAGAACAAATTTGATTGTTAGTAATTTCCAAGGTTGTATTCTCTTTCACTAAAACACTCTCATAGGGAGGGGATAGGAAATATTTCTTAACATGTCTAAATATGTAAGACACTACCATTGTTTGAAAAAAAATGAAAAGAACTTGTAACCATTTCATACAATGTTTTAGCAATGTAAACAATGTATAGCCAAAGATGCAAAACACTTTTATCGAATGTATGCAAAGTTTTAAGAATGCAAACAATGTATATGCAAGAATGAAAAGCACTTTTATCAAACTTATGAAAAGTTTTATGAATAGAAACATTCTATATGAAAAAGTGAAAAGTACCTTTATCCATGTGATGCAAAGTTTTAGAAATGCATGCATTTTCAGATCTAATGATGTGTTACATTCAAATGATTTCAAAAATTACTACCCTAAATCAATGTTATTGACATAAATTCATAAAAGAAATGTTCTCAAAACTTTCTAGGCTTATAGTATATGATACTAGGAGGCTTAGGAAGCACATAAATTAGGTTTCTGATGTTGTAACAAACAATTAAAAATCTAGATTGGGACTAAAAGAAAATGTAGTTTTCAGATGTTTTGCAATGATTTAATAATGCAAAAATGCAAACTATATGCACTTTCACTAATGCAAAATTGTAAAACCATAGAATGCTAAATAACCAATGCAAAATGCAATGCAATATTAATACATGAAAACATATGAAATGAAGGAATCTAAATCAGGAAAGAATGTGTTCAAAAGTCAGGTTCACCAAAATGTGGACACTAATTTTGGTATCCAAGGTTCTCTAACTCTTCTAGGTTTTTCACCTAAAAGGAGGGAAATGGGCCCAAAATGCTAATGTCTACACTCAATATTAATGTAATATGAATGCAATGTGTCTAAATAGGATGACATAGATGCAATTGACTAAAAAATAAAGATGATTATTAACGTAAAACCTAAGAAATGCAACTTGTTTGAAAACATAGTGATGTATGCAAACATGTGAGAAATGCAAACTAAAGTAGGAGGAAAGTTATGAAACAAAATGTGTGCACCTGGAGGCTAAAAAGGATGAGATGAAGGTTTGGAATCCTGATAAAACTAATGCTAAAGCTGACTAGGACACTTGTGCCAATTTGGGTGACTTAGTCCTAGATCTGTGAAAACTGCCCAGAAACCTATTTTGGCCAAATGGGTATCTAAATCTGCAAAAATCCCTGAAAGGCATGTACAGTTGCACTAATTTTCCATTAGTGGTGACTTAGTCCACTTCTATATTTCTAAAAATTCAAAATGTGAAACAAAAGCCCTTTGTTTTCACTTCAGTTCTTGACAAGTGTCCACTTCTGAACCTCTGGTTTTCAAGCCTAAAAGTGACTTTTAGTGGATATTTTGGCTTGGTCAATAAGGAGATATCTTCAACCTAATCTTCAATTATTTTCAAACCCTCAAAGTGCCTAAATCTGCAAACACATAATGAAAGATAAAGAAATGGTGCATGCTAGGGCATGGGGGTTTGCCTTGGTCAAACCCCTTTTTAGTTAATTAAAACTAAATGAAGAAAGAATGTGATGAGGCATGAAACAATGGAGTTAGTACCTTGCCATGATGAATTATCTTGAATTTTTGCTAAAAAAGATGAAGATTTTTCCCTTGAATGTCTTTGAAAGCTATCTCGATGACCTAGAATGTAAAAACCCTAGCTTGCTTGACTTGACAACATTACGAATGATGGATTAATAATGATGAGTTAAGAAGATTATGAATTTGGGTTTAGAGACTTGTATTTATAGGAAATTCACCTTATTTTTCTGTTAATTAGATCCCTAAGGTTGACATGAAGGAAAAATAAACTTAAATTCCAAAATTTCTTGCTCAAACCTCAAAATAGGCCAAATTGGACTAAGTCAACATGTTGGGTGACTTAGTCCCACCTGGCAGGGACTCATTCATCCAAATTGGTGACTTAGACCTAGAGGGGCCCTTTTGACAGCTGGAATGTTGGGGAATGAGAAATTTCAGGTCTTATGTTCATTCCATCAGGTATTTGATCAAATTATGCCTTGGGATGCACAATATGGGGTGATATGGGTCTATTAATGATGATGTAAAGGGTAATTAGGGCTAGGGACACAAAGTTCAATGTGGAAGTGTTATTAAATACACTTTACAACATTAAAATGAGGTTCACATAGCCTTAAAAGGCACAACATCCAATGTGAATGTGTAAGACACATAAAAACACTATATTAGAGTTAAGTTTAAGTCACAAGCCTTCTAGATTGATGTGATTATGACATTAAATACATTTTACAATATTGAATTAGAAAAAGATGGGTCCATTAAGTCTAAGGAAGTGTGAAAGTCTTTTAAAACATTTTACAACACCTTTAGAAGACATCGTTAAATGCATTTTATTTAGTTTACAAGGGTCCAAGACCTAGTGTGGATGTGTAAAAAAGATTACAACACCAAATGAAGGCCACATTAAGTCCAATTTATCATCAATTTTTTCCATATCAAGCAAAGTATACCCTTTTGGGTGACGCAGTATCTTACAGATTCATTTCTACTACTCCTCATCAAGATCCCACTACTTTGATACCTTTGAAATATCTCTAGCCAAATTTGGACTATTTTTTTTTAAGTTGTTGCTCTGGAACTTAATGCTCTAGAAAATATTGCTCTAGAAACTCATCAGACACCTTCCTTGTAAAATTTTTGACTACCGCTTGTGGTTGAAGTTGTGGCTTCCTTTATAGCTATTCTAGCAACTTTCAGATATACTTGCAATTCTATGTCATTATAAACAAAAATTTCTTTCCCACCATAGCCCATATTTTCCATTTTGTATACCATGCCATTCCCCTCTCTATAAGTGTGTGAGATGATAAAAGCTTCAAACTTGTCCATCAAAAACCTAATTTTTTTTAGAAAATATTTTAAACACCAAATATGCACCTTTCTCTCCTTGTGGGCATTGATTATAATTAAGGAGTCCCCCTCAATATGAATTTTTGCAATATCCAATTTGAGAGCAATTTCCAATCCTAAGCTATAGAAAAATGGCCCCTTGTCATTTTCATGGCCTTTTAGGTCTTGTTTCATGGTGTTGGAACTATGTTGCTTTCATTTTATATTGTAACATGACTTGAACATGCTTATTTAGGTACTAAAACTCAAAGAACGACATCTTGTGAAGGTGTTGTGAAGTGCTGTAAGACATTTCTACATTCTTCTAAGTGTATTTTTGAATGTTATCCTAACAAATAACATTAAATACAACATTTTTTCCAACACTTGTTTTTAGGTCCTAAGTGGAACCCATTTGCCATGGGTGGCAAATGAGTCCCCCTTGGTCCCAAATTCTAAATATTTCAAATTTCCTTTTAGGATTTTATTCAAAATCACTTGATGTCGGCCTGTGATGAGGTATGAACGGATAATAAGGCACAAGAATGGTATAAATATGTTATTTTCACCTCATTTTAGATCTCCTCACTCATTCAAGCATTCAAGCATTCTACATCATCAATTCAAGCACTATTCAAGCACTTTGAGGCAGCCATTGACATTACTTCAGACTTCCATTATCAAGAATTAGGTGAGTTGATAGCATTGGCATGTTATTAGTTTATCTTTCTCTTTCATTTCATTGTCTTTTCAAGGGTTTAATTACCAAAAGTGGGGTTTGACCAAGGCAAACCTTTATTCACTAACCCCTAATCATTTTTCCCCTTTTGCTTATTTTTTTGCAACCCTTTGTTTGTAGATTTGATAGGTTATTAGGTGTTGAAGAGTGATTTTCAAGTCAACCAGGTTCTTCAAGTCAACTTGAGTCAAAATCAAGCTTGGAGAGAGTTATTTGTCTATTTTCTATAGATTTGACTTCGACAACCTGATAAGCAAGACATTCCCAGATCTCGTGTTGCAAAGTTGTCTCCTAGTTTTTTAGAAATTTGGGGGAGGTCTGATTCTCCACCTGTGGTGAATGAGTCCCACCTTAGGATTGGAAACTTGAGTTTTGTCAAATTTTAGATCCCGATAGATAGAAACCAGCTCCCAAAAAAATTTCACTAGTAGGTGGACTGATTCGCCACCCTGAGAGAATGAGTCCCACTGTGAAGAGTTAGTTAATTTTACCAGCATCCAAAACACTCTAGAAAGCTCACATTTCACCCAGGTGCACTCAGATTTATCCCTGTACTTTCTGTTCTGCATAATTTCTTTTATTTACTTCATTGTTTGCATATCATAGTGTGTTTTCAAACATAGTTATAATTGCACTTTTGCATTCATTTTCAGTCACCTAGATTAATCTATTGCATTTATTTAACTTAATTTACATCATATAACATCACACACATCCGAAGTTGAGTGATACATTAGCATTTTTGGACCCAATCTCTCTCGTTTTAGGTGAAAAACCCTAGAAGTGCAAGAGTAGCATTTTGGTCCCAAAAATCTATGTTTCATTTTGGTGAACCTAACTTTTGAACACTTTAGATTTCTAATTGAATTCACATATTGCATCCTAAGTTTCCCTTTGCATTAGCATTCAATTAAAACATTGATTTTTTGTTGCATTCTAGGACTTTTCATTTTGCATTAGTGAAATATTCATTTCGCATTCATTCTTGCATTGCATCTAATTGAAAAAAATCAAAATCTAGATTCTGCATCTGAAAATTGCATACTGTAGAGCATTTAAATAATCTTAAACTCTCTAAAAAACACTAAAAATCTTCATACTAGGACTCATTCGCCACCCAGGGAAAATTAGTCCCTCTACACTTCTGAAACAACATTTCTGCAATCTTTTTCACATTTTTCTGAATTACACTTTTTTGTTCTTTCATTTTGTTTTCATTCACGGATTCTCTATTTTTCTTCATTTATTGCATCTTAGTTTATTTACATCATGGCATTGTCTTTGAATAAGTTTTGGAATTCCTTAAAGTCATTGGTAGACATGTCCAATTGTGCTTTTAGTTGTGACGCTAATGACCTTCAACTCACACATGCTCCTTCAACTCCTCATGATTGTCCTCCTTGTGATGTAGAAATCATTGGAGAAGATGATGATATCATGGACAAGTTCTACAATGGCTTCCTTGACAATCTAAAGGCCAATGCATCCTTTTACCCATAAATGAGATCACAAGACCTTCTCACTATTGCACCTCCTGATTACTTTGCATATTTACATCCTAAAGTCAACATAGGACCTAAGTTACTCCCTCAAGTGAACCTAGTTCCTCTCAACCCCCACAATCCCAACCATTCTATGAACACATAGTCACAAACATTCCTATCAACCTTGAAGAGAATTATGGTAAAGGATTTACTATCTTAAGTAAACAAGGTTGTCAAACAACAACAACCAACCACATCAAACACAATAGGACTTTGATATCAAGATCCCTCTCATCCTAAGAGACATCCCCTTCAACCTATGAGACTTCTAGATGTTGGAACGGTGATCTTGAATGCTCTTCCTAGCTTAAATATTCTTCTTTTGCGAGAACATCCACTATCTCCTTCTAATGATAAGGATGTTAGGATCCCCATGGGTCCTTCTCCTTCTATTCATGAACAAGGAGAATCTAGCAAATAAAAATGACCTTACAAATTGAAGAAAAGCAAGTTTCCTGCACATCCTCCATCTGAATGTGAACAGAGACTTCAACTCCTTTTAAACAAAGGTCTCATACTTTTACCATCTATGAATAGGTTGTTCATTCATCCCAAAGACTCTAACAAACCATTTTGCAAATATCATCACATCCTTGGACATCACACTGAAGAATATTGAACATTGAAGCACATAATGGATAAGTATCACCTAATTGATACCAATTGTTTCCTTGTCATACCTTAATGCCATCAAATCCCATCATCATGCCATAGTTGTAGAATTTCCTATTCTCACTATTGCATGATCTTTTCACATCACCGACCTCAGCTCATGATTTTCCTTACCCTTTGAGGGGGGGGACAAGACATTGTTAGCCTTGTACTTGTAATGTAATTACCTTTGTCTCTTAACTATGTTATTCCTTTTCCGCCTATCTCTTTCACATTGAGAAACCAATAACTTAGTTAATGGTTGACTTATATTTGCATTACTTGTTACTTTTTCTTTTTATTTTCCTTTTCATGTGTATATCATGTTCCCCCGTACTGTGGATTTGATATTCTCTCTCTTTGTACACTGCTTCTATTCGTACCTATATTCTTCTATTCATCGTGTATTGTCTTTTTATCTTTTAATTTTGTGTTCTCCTTTTGGGGATGATGCAAAGCATAGAGAAGCCCTATCTCTTCCATGTTGACCCAAACAGTCCTTATCTTTTTCTCTTTTTGTTTTGTTTTTTCCTTTTGGGGATGACACAAGGCATTGAGACCGAAATTTCTCCTTCATGTTGACCCAAAAGCTTTTTCACTTTTATTTCACCTTTTTTTTTATTTGTTATTGTGTTTTCCTTTTAGGGACGATGACAATTGTCGAGACTGCAATGTCTCTTCCATGTTGACCCAAAACAAACTTTCTTTTTCCTTTGTTTTCGTTCTCTTTGTGTCATTCTTCTAGTTCTATGTTCTTTGGGGAATGATGATAGTTTTGAACTCTTTAATTAAAAAATTGCAGCAACGAACATACTGACCCAAAATCCATAGATCTCTTATGTGTTTGGTGTGTTTTCTTTTCTCGGGGGCAACTCCCTTTCTTTGTTTTTAATTTTCCTTGACATGACGTAGCCTAGCTTAGAAACACGACTTGGCATAGGGATTTATAAGTTGGCTCTCATGTCTTTTTTTCTTTTTTCTTTTCTTCCCTTTGCTACATTAAAGTAATTTCTCATAGAATGATGTGTAGCAATTGCTTTAAAGTGGGGGGCATACATAACCATTATTTCATTTGCATTCTTGGTTCCTAGAATAGCCTTGTTCTTTGTGTGATGCATTCATCACTTTGTGGATGACATAGGGTGTGATGTCCTTCATAAGTGTGATCTATCTTAGCATATTACATTCATCTTAGTGGCTTGATGCGACACACTGCATCCCCTAAGTTGTGAATATACTATTCTTTGGTTGGTCCTCTCTTGGAGACATTAGACACAATGTTCCCTAAGTGAGTGACCTTGCATAAACTAAACAAAACTCCTTTCAACATCTTTATACATTTTACATTACATTTTTGAATTTTTATATTTTTCATTCCTTTTTTCCACCTTCCATAACGCAACTTGCATGACTGTGGCACCTTTCCTTTTTGTTCATGAGCATTTTTCCTTGTGGCGCCTTGTTAAAGTTATCAGGTGGTATAGCTTTGACACGTTTGAGCAAGAAGCCCACCTAGCGGCATGACTTTTCCCCATAGCCACCTTTGTGTTTTGTGAGTGTATAGCAACTAGTGTATGTATCCTACCCTTTTGGGCTTTCTCACCTTGCAGACAACTAGTTTCGTGGCCCCAGAGTGAGTACACATTCTATTTTTCAAACAATCAGCCTAGATCTCTTTTCATAACTAGTTGGATTGATGATCGAAGCCTCATCCAAATCATTTCAACACTTGTGTGTTCCTTTGTTCTTATGTCTAGTTTTCCATGGGATCTTCATCTTGGGGGCTTGATCATCCTTCTTGATCATTGTCATTCCATCTTGCTAACGTAAGTGCATCTAAACCCTCCCCTCGATGTTCATGGCTACTTTAGTGTGAGTTTGAAGAAAGTTCATCCTCTCACTAAAGTTGGGGCTAAATGTGCCATATAAAAATGGCCCCTTTTCATTTTCATGGCCTTTTAGGTCTTGTTTCATGGTGTTGGACCTATGTTGCTTTGATTTTATGTTGTAACATGGCTTGAACATGCTTATTTAGATAATAAAACTCAAAGAACATCTTGTGAAAGTATTGTGAACTATTGTAAGACATTTCTACATTCTTCTAGACTCTATTTAATGAAATTTACCTAAAAACCACCTTTTTCACTCATCAACAAGCCCTATTTTGAAGTGTTGTAAAGTCTTGTAACAAGCTTTCATGCTTTTCTAGGCACATCTTCACTATTTACACCCTTCTCATGCTTTATTTTGTCTCTTTATGCCCTCATATGACTTAATTAAGTGTATTTTTGAATGTTATCCTAACAAATAACATTAAATACAACATTTTTTCCAACACTTGTTTTTAGGTCCTAGGTGGGATCCATTCACCATGGGTGGTGAATGAGTCCCCCTTGGTCCCAAATTCAAAATATTTCAAATTTCCTTTCGGGATTTTATTCAAAATCACTTGATGTTAGCCTATGATGAGGTATGCATGGATACTAAGGCACAAGAATTGTATAAATATGTGATTGTCACCTCATTTTAGATCTCCTCATTCATTCAAGCATTCAATTCTACATTTCGAGCATTCTACATCATCAATTCAAGCACTTTGAGGTAGCCATTGACATTACTTCATATTTGCATTATCAAGAGTTAGGTGAGTTGATAGCATTGGCATGTTATTAGTTTATCTTTCTCTTTCATTTCATTGTCTTATCAAGGGTTTAATTACCAAAAGTTGGGTTTGACCAAGGAAAACCCCTATTCACTAACCCCTAATCATTTTCCCCCTTTTTCTTGTTTGTTTGCAACCCTTTATTTGAATATTTGATAGTTTATTAGGTGTTGAAGAGTGATTTTCAAGTAAACTAGGTGCTTCAAGTCAACTTGAGTGAAAATCAAGCTTGGAAAGAGCTATTTGTCCGTTTTCTGCAGATTTGACTTCGACAACCCGACAAGAAAACATACCTAGATCTAGTATTGCAGAGTTGTCTCCTAGTTTTTCAAAAAAAATGGGGAGGACTGATTCACCACCTATAGTGAATTATTCCCACCTTAGGAGTAGAAACTTGAGTTTTGTCAGATTTCAGATCCTGACAGTTTTTCACCAGTAGGTGGACTAATTGACCACCCTGGGCGAATGAGTCCCACTGTGAAAAATTAGTGAATTTTACCAGCATCCAAAACACTCTAGAAAGTTCACATTTCATATAGGTGCACTCATATTTATCCCTGTACTTTCTGTTCTGCATAATTTCTTCATTTACTTCATTGTTTGCATATGACAATGTGTTTTCAAACATAGTTGTAATTGCACTTTTGCATTCATTTTCAGTCACCTAGATTAATCTATTGCATTTATTTAACTTCATTTACATCATATCACATCACAAACATCCTAATTTGAGTGATACGTTAGCATTTTTTGATCCAATCTCTCTCATTTTAGGTGAAAAACCCTAGAAGTGCAAGAGTAGCATTTGGGTCCCAAAAATCTATGTTTCACCTACCAAGACTACCTGAGCCTCAACCACATTATTCATGCCCAATAGGAGTGAAAATTAAATATCAATTATTACTGATCTCAAAGAGTCTTGGATACATCCTTTTTAAATATATATATATATATAAGAAATTTTTAAAAACCATGGACTTAAAATAAAAAATTTCCTTTCTTTTTCTTAAATTTCATGTAGGTGACTGTACAATGGCCATACAGTCCCTATACTAAAAAAATTTACCTTAGAAGCTCCCCATGGTGAAATATAGACAAAGTTATAGTCAAAATTCATGGAATTGACCTCTTGAATCCAATGGTTGTTGGTTAATATTTGTGTATTACATTCTAACTATCAGTTTTTTGTTAGTAACTGTTGGTTGTCAATTACTTAAACTCCTTACACCTTCCTTTACCTCTCATCCTTTCTATTGTATCCATGCTTAACAATATATCATCAAATAAAATCAATAACACTCATATTTATTCCCACATTTTGTATAAGAGCAAGAAGAGTTCCTATGAATGATGAAAAGATGATAATGGAGGTGGGAAAGTAGATTTTTTGTTGGATTATAATATGCATCTTATATCAATAATCTTTCTAGCATGGTGTGAGAGGCATCCATGATCATGAGTCATACAAAGGAAGATATGATGCAATGACACAGTGCTTGTAGTTCATGTTTATCACCCATGAATAATGCTCTCCAATAGAAGTACACACTCATCATAGGTGTTTGTCCATTAGGTACATTTTGCATAGATATACAATCTCTTGTCTCTTGTATCTCTTGGTGTGGAATGACTATAGACATGAAAACAATTGTTTGAGAAAATGGCTAAGAAAAATTGATTCCAAATACTGTGACAGAAAAATGCCACTTTTTAGGTGAGATTTAATTTTTCAAAGGTATACAAAGGAGAGTGCAAGATTCAATCACACTTAATATTGATGTGATGAAGTTTGGGACAAAGAAAGTATATTCATTTATGTATGAATTTTTTTTGTAGATGATATAAAACAATGATAAAGAACAAGTTTATTTGGTACTATTGATAGTTTATGTTAGAGAAATTTCTTTCGGTAATCTCTAAGTTCCTTAGAATATTTGTATTCAATTGTACTAATCAAGAAACTACTTCCTCATTGTTATTATTCAGTATTCACTTTTTGTAAGAAAATAATGCACACTTAGTCATTTTCATGTAGAGTTTGGTATAGTCAAAATTTATGGAAGATATTCAAAGGTATTTATAAACACGGTGTGATTTATTTTTCCTTAGAGATAATAAGGAAATCTCTTATCTTAACATTTATAATGGGTCTCCATTGATCAAGGATTTTATAAATTTTGATGTTGGTAGTGTCATCATGGTTATTGGAAGTCATAATGGAGGACGTGTTGGAATGATCAAGATTAGAGAGAAGCATAAGGAAATAGTCTTTGGTATCTTTACCAAAATACAAGGACAATTTTATCAATGTTACCAATCAATCTTCAAGTAGTTATGTTTTGACTTTTGAGGCTATCTTTCCTAAACTTGATGAGGCCTCCAAAGTCTTGTTTAATATATTAAATGGTTAAAGTGTAATAGGGTCATACTAGAGGTCGGTGGCATCAAAGGATTGAGGAATTCCCATCATCTTAAGTTACCTTCTCGCTTTGAGTTGATGCTTTGTATGAGAAGAATTTTTGGCTTTATTTTCTTTGTTTTTGTTGAAAATTTTGAAGGCACATGTATTGTGAAGTTCCTTTTTGCAGACAGGTAAGTGGTTTGGTGAAGAGCTCAGTATGGATTGTTGCCCAGATAGTTCATGATACTGTGACCAATAATTATTCATTTACAAGGTTTGAAGAGACAACTTGGAGGATGATTGTCTAGTAATTACATTGAGGGACTAGGGTGAGTGAACAATCATGGGGGTCCAAAAAGTGGTGATATGACCCAAAAGTGGCCGACAATATTTTTTAATCTGAATTTGATGAAATGAAAAGGGTTTATTAATAAAAATTTTAACTTTCCACCAATATAAGATATGACTTATTTGGAATTAAATATATAATTATTATGTATTTTCTACACACATTGACTAAATTCCTCTACTTATACTTGCAAAAAAAATATTAAACAAAATGTGGCACATCAGGGAATGTGTGTTGACAATTAGAAAAAGGAAAAAAAAATCCAAACAACTCAACAGAATAGACTGGTCGAACACAACCAACCAGAGAGAAACAACAACCAACACATGACCAATCAAAAATAACAAACTATGAGAAATGGTTCAAGGAACAATGCTTGAACCAAGCAAAGCCTCGGATGATGAGTTAAATGAAACTATAATCTTCTTAGAAGAATGCTTCTTATTTTTGTGAACCATTGTCCAAGGAGAATTAGAAAATGAAATTGAGAAATTTTGATCAGAGGGAGAAGACTCCCCTCAAGAGTAGCAGACGAGATGAACAATTGATACTCTAGGTGAAGCATCTGGAATGAAGCCTGAAACTGTAGGATTTACAACATAATTTTCCAAAATAGGGGTAGTAAGAGAAGAAGTACTAACAACATTAGGAATACCATAACCAGATATCACCTTACAGTATCCATAGGAAGAGCAACATCCACCATAACTAATTCATGTGATGTAGAAAGAACCTACAAAGGAGAGTTTGCAAGGGTAATATGAGTATCGTTAATATTATTTTTCCTCATAGAAGGAGAAGGAGGCCTTGAGTCTTCATCAGAAGAAGAAGAATCAGTAGCAAGGCATACTATTAAGTACTCATGGAGTGAGTTCTTCCACCAGGTAGAAGAGGAAATAGTGTGGGAGCCACAAGAACAGTCACGGGTCAAATGACCAATAGAAAAACAACGTTTGCAGTGAAATGGAAGACCCTCATAATCCACCATTTGAGACCATGACCAATCATTAACCTACAAAAATACCTCATTAGGTAAAGCCTTCAAAATATCAACCTCGACCAGGATCCTTGTGAACCATAGATTTTAGGTGTAGGGGTGTTATGACTTTCCTGCTCAATTAGGGTTTTTCACTTAAAGGAGACAAATAGACCACAAAAATCTAGGTGGTTCACTCAAACTAAGGAAAATACAATGAAATTATGCCTAAATGTAATGATCTAAATGCAACAAACTGATAAAATGGATTGATTATTTATGCAAAACCTAAGAAATATGAAGTGTTTGAAAACACAGTGTGATATGCAGAAATGAAGTAGAAACAAGCAAATGAGAACACAACTTAATGAAACTAAATGGAGTGCACTTGGAGGTAGAATGTTGATGTTGGAAGGTTCTGGAATGTTGCTGAAATTACTGTTGATGACCACTAGGACTCAATCGCCACAGATGGTGAATTAGTCCTACATTTGGTAAATTATGCTAAAACAGGTTTTGTGGTGTCGAGAACTAAGAACCTTAGAAAAAAATTTCTCCAGCCTAGCAATGGGACTGATTCACCATAGATGGTGAATTAGTCTACCTACAGAAATCTACAAATTTTGAAGTCAACTCTGTTTGTCCAAATCTGTGCTTGTCTGCTTGTTGGGTTGATGGAACTGAAACTGCAGAAAATGGGATGAAAGTTGTCTCCAATCTTGAATTAGGTCTTTGTTGACTTGAATAGATTTAATGACTTTTTGACCATTTTTCAACACCTATCTCTTTGAAAAATCTACCTACAAGACCTACAAACAGACGTGCAAAGAGGGGGAAGATGGTTAAGGGTTAGAGTATAGGGGTTTGCCTTGGTCAAGTCCCACTTTGGTAATCAAACCCTATGAAATGAAAAATGAATGATGAAAAAATAGCATGCAAGTGTCATAAACTCACCAAACCCTTATTGTTAAAGTTTGAAGATATGTCAATGGTTGCTTCAAGATGCTTGATGATTGCTTGAGAATGCTAGAATGCTTGAATATTATGATGCATGAATGAACTATGTTATTTTTGATGAATGGGGGTTAAAATGGATAGAAAATCACTTATTTATACACATTTATGCCCTAATTTCCCAAAAATGCAACATCACAGGCTGACCATAGGTCTTAATGAATAAAAACTCTAAAGGAATTTGAAATTATTTTGAATTTTGTGCCAAGAGGGACTCACTCACCACCCATGGTGAATGGGTCCCACTCAAGGAAAGCAAGTGGGTGTTGGGAATTAAGTTTCATTTAATGATATTTGTCAAGTTTATATTCAAAAATACACTTAATTATGAGTTGTAAGTGCATAAAGGGGCCAAATAAAGCATAAGAAAGGTGTAATTAGTGATGACAAGTCTAGAAAAGTGTGAAAATTTGTGACAAGACTTTACAACACTTTAGAATAAGACTTGGTAAGTGGTAAAAAGGGAATATTTAGATGAATTATAATAAGAAGAGTCTAGAAAAGTGTAGAAATGTGTTACAAAACTTCACAATAACTTTACAAGACATCATAAAATATTAATAGTTTAAATATTCAAGACCTAATGTGAATGTATAAGTTACATTACAACATTAAATCTGAGAAAAATAGGCCAAGCATCATATGAAAAAGACCTAAATGACCATGAAAATGTCCAAAGATCAATTTTTCTATGGAATACCTAGCAAAGGAGGTATGAGTAAAATTCTTGGAAGCCTTATCCACTGTCAAGAATCTACCTATAGCATTACCAATGCCCTCATAGGTAGAGGAGCACTAGAATTGTAAGGGAAGATAAGGAAATCTTACCCAAACAGGAATAACATCTAAGGTTTCATTTAGAGGATTAAAAGAATAAACCCAAGGTCTAATGGAGAGGGGATGACAGTCCCAAACCCACAAGCCATAGTCTAGAATAGCCTATCTATCTTTAGGAGAGTTGAAACCCACTACAAAAAAGTCCCTTGCAAAAGGGTAAATCTCTATCGAACCATCAGCCAGATGAGACCAATAGTTGGTGATCCAAAGATGCAAATCAAGGAGGGAAGGCCACAAATGGGAAAATCTACAAATATGAGAATTTTTAGAGTAAAAAGCAATATTTTCATCAACTTCCTTACGAAGAGAGACAATAGGAGAACTATCTACACACCGCAAAGGATGCACAGAGCTTTCTCTAAGCCTCTTATACTTCACAACATGAAAAAAAAAGGTTGAGGATGGACACCACTCTAGAAGAGTTTAAGGTAGCCTGAAATGCACCCACAACCACATCCACATTAGGGAAAGGGGTACTCACACTCACCATAGCCACCCCAGAATAAACATTAAACTCAGTCACTCCAACTGAAGACACAACAGAAGGAGGTCTCGTTCCAACTAAAACCCCAGCCACAGCCACCGATGTCGGAGAGGGAGAGTTAAGATCCACAATCAAGTTACAAGTAGGTGACTGCACCACTAGGCGAGAAATCTCCTAAAAATAGTAGTTCAAATTTTGGGTAGGGTGGGAGGTACCCAGAATAGGTACATTTGAATCCTGGGTAGGGCAGGAGGATGCCATTTTTTGTTTTTTGTATTGTACTTAGGTTTTTTAGACATACACCTATATTTTATTTTTTCCTAAAAAATTAGTACTATTGTATTGAAATTTCAAATTATCACCAAATAGATTTACTTTTTTCTAAAAGAGGGCTATTATCTTAGAAACTACATTCAATTTTCTATTAATTTTGTTTGTACATATTTTTAAAATTATGTTAATAACCTATTCAAATTTTTTATGTCAAGTTGCCTAGCTCTATTTTTTCAAATTTTCATTGCGACTTAAGGGCCTAGTTTGGACCCCCATCATCCTCCACTAACCCACTAAGGGTTATACCTTTATTAGAATTGAGGATATAACCTATCGAGGGTTGTTGTACAACAACTACGGTCTATAATTCAAAAGCTTTGTGGGATAAAGAACTCAAGAATTCAACTAGGAGCTTCTAGAGGAGTTCCACATGATTTAGGATTTGTTTCTTCAGAAGGAAAATATTCTCAATGATGTATACATATTTTGTAATTAGCAAGTTTTTTTATCTAAGACTTAAGGTGGGTTCCCTTGTCAAAAGGAATAAAAACTTTTAGGGGATATATTTATAAGAACAATGTAATAATGAGGGGAATGTTGGCATATATTTATGTATTACATTGTAACCATCAGTTGGTTGTTAGTAACTATTGGTTGTCTGTCACTCAAACACCTTACACCTTCCCTTACCTCTCATTGTTTATATTGTATCCATGTTTAATGGTATATCATCAAATGAAATCAATACCATTCAGATTTATTCCCACAATAGTGAGGTCATTTTTATGCCACAATTCACAAAAATACAACTACCCTCTAGATCCAAGAAAAGGAAATCACTTCAAACTCTCATATATCTAACCTTAGGCATCCAAATCAAGGAAAAAAAAATCCAAATATGACTTTCTCAATAGCTCTCAATCTAACAAAAGACTCTATTTTGGCTCTAGATGGACCAAAAAAATTTGACCACTAAAATTTGTAAAAAAAAGAAAACGGGATTTAGATCTAAAGCTTTTAACCCTTTTTGAATTAATAAAACCTCATCAATCAAGAAGAGGTTCATTTAATCGAGGCTCTGATACCATGTTAGTATCATGAAAAATATGAGCCATATGATCAAACAATGAACAATGACATCTTCCACACAAGAGATATGCAAACAAATAATTGGTATATTCCTAAACAAGAAAAAGCTATAGAATGAACCTCAAGAAACATCAAGGAAAAAAAAATTCCTCAAAGGTTGAGAGTAAAAAAGAACTCTAAAAGTTTGGCTTAAGTGCATGAGAATAGAAATTAGACTAATAATTAATTAAAGATTAATTAATTATTAGCTAATTCAAATTAGACTAATAATTAATTAAAAGATTAATTAATTATTAGCTAATTCAAATTAACTAATAGTGATAATGATTAATTGGTATTATTAATGTATGATTACTCGATAAAATCCAGCTCCCAATTCCTATATCCCTATCATCATAGTGTTTGAGAAATTAGTTGATAATGTGACCATTTTCTCAAAGGGGATATGTTGGTAAAATATCGAGAACATCAAATTTATTCACAGTATGTTAAATATTCTTTATATAAGATAATTTAAATTTTTAACATAAATTCCTCCTAATTTAATCTCATTACTTTGTGAGAAATATAGAAAAAGGCTTAAGGTTTTGAAAAAACTAAAAACTAGCCTTAAATTTTGCATTCATTCCTTAATAGTTGAATAATTAATAAAATTTAGTTTTGATTTGATTAAGACTAGGGCTAGTACCCATAACAAAGCAAGCATAGAGACAGAGAGGTAGCTCATGAAGAAGTATGAGTCAACCATAAACAAGACTTCGTAAGAAGTAGGTTAAGAGAAGGGTGATCCCATAATAGTGGTTTACAATTTTTGGCCAAACTAGACACTGCAATTATTATTTTTAACTAAATCTTCACATTTGGGCACTTATAGCGGCTAAACTGTGAGGAATTTGAAGATGGTGCAAACTAGAGTCTCATAAAATTTTGTTTGTAGATTAAAATATTTTTTTCAAAATTTTTGGAATCAAATTGCACTTTTTTTCCATCTCTCACGAAAATTGATTTTTTTTCAGAAAACAACATTTTTAAAAAGTGGCGCACACCGTATAACGCATAAATTTTTTTCCATGAAGGATAAAATTATAATTCTTTCAAATTTAGATTTGTAACTCTAATATCTAGTGCTTCCACTTGGTTAGATAGTCTTTTATTTAGATAATTTTTTCCTTGCTCAAGTTTCAAAGTCAAATGAATTATAATTGAGACCATGTTGTTGTATAGCAGTAGCTTTTTTTATATGTCAAAATTTTTATTTTTATTTTTTGTTAGATCAAGGACTTCAATATCTGGTGCACTCATATTTTTCAATTTTTTTTGATAATCTTCTATTTTTCCACATGTGAAGAATAAAGAAATTCATTTTCGATAAAAACCTATGTTTAATAAAACTTAAAAAATAAATACATAACAAAACCAAAATATATTAAAATTATATTCATTGGATAGCTTGTTCTGAGGAATACCATAATCATTTGAAATAAATTTTAAATGAATTCATTTTTATCCCCAAAGCTAAATCAAAAGAAGTGATTTTTTTATGACATTTTGATGATTAGTAAAGGAAGGCGTTTATAGATATATGGTTTTAAAACTAGCGAGGAGTTCTATCCAAAGAGGGTTTTGATCTAGGTGATTTGATCAAACCCTCTTCAGTGGAATCCTTAACATAGAAATTTTTAAGGCTTAAATCATTACTTATATTTTTCTAAAATATGTGATTTCAGCTAAAATTAAATTCCTCAGGGAATTGTAAAGCCATTATTGTGACAACCTCTAGAACAAACCACAACTATGTTATTGATCAGAGCATAAACCAATAAGAAGTCATGCTTTTTCTCAAAGCATGAAATCAATAAATAAAGACTAGTAGCAATGGAATAAAAGTAGCAAAGAAACCAACTCATAAAACACCACCCAACAAAGAACCTTAGAGAGCAAAGGAAGGGCAATGTCGTTGGAGCAGAAAATACCCATATCAATTTGAGATAAATAGAGCCCAAATTCCTTTGCATTCCCTCTGACCTTGGAAAGGAAGAAAAGAAAAAGAAAGACCCATCCCAAGAAGAGGAGATCCAAAACAAACTTACCAGTCAAAAGGCAATGGAGCTTAACAAGCAAAACCTTTTCGACTAGGAGTGAAATAAACCCTCGTAGGAAGAAAAAGAAGAAAGGATGCCAATGCTGCAACATTCTTAACCTCCAAGAACCCCAAAAAATCCTTGAACAAGCATAAGAAGTGCTCCCATTCAGAGACAAGAAGGATAGACATAACAAGAGGCTAGAAAAATGCAACCAAAACAACTCCAATAGGGCAAAAAGAAGCCCAAAATACCTGCCCTACATAGCATTAGTAGCACCCAAGCCCACAACAAGAAATGGACATGCAACCACAAAAGCACATGGATTTGGGATGCCCATAATAGAAATATCAAAGGAATACAAACCCTCATTCCTCAGCCCACCCAAAGCCTGGGCCCTTGTTCACATATGCACTAATCTCCCAACACACTGAGCCAACCCCATAGGTTGCACAACCCAAGCAAAGAAAAACAATGGCCCAGAACACCCAACATACTAATCTTCCTTTTATGCACATTACTTCATAGTGTCACTGTCAATGATTTAATAAATTAAAAAACATTTAAGTATTAAAAAATATTCTAAATAAAAGATAAAAACATAAAGTACATCACCATTAAGATAGAGAATGATCATAAAAATATGCATGATGTTTCAAGATTCATAAATAATATGCATATTACATCTTTTAGAAATATTACTACACTAAAAATCATTTTATAAATAGATTTATTAATTAATTCTTTGAATCATTAATGTAATCAAATTAAATACTAGCTCATTCCACTTTTCATAAATGAAAATCAAATCCCAATATGGAAAATTACTACTCCAAGGTATTTTATATCAAAGTCTAAACTAGTGATGTAGCTCAATTATTCATCGTGTTTTGATGGTAACACAAAAAGGGACATGTGTGTATGTAACACACAAAGGTAACTGTGTATCTTTTCTATTAAAATCTTAAAATATTTGTTGTCTTTGAAAGATAAACATATTTCATAATCTTTTTAAACTGATAAGATGCTTTCATGCAATTTTTATTTCTAGTAAGTCCAAATAATTTTGAATATCCATACCAAGTACTTCAATTTATTTGGATATCCATGCAAATTAGCCTATATTACTTTGAATAAGTCTAAATCTATCAAAATATTTAGAAAAAATGTATATTTAATTTAGAATAAAATACATATATCATTGTTTCAACAATTTTAATTCACAATATTTCAATTTTAATAATATTATTTAGAAACCAAATTAAATGTATTGTGTAACAAAAAATTATAAATTATATTTAAAATAAAAAATTCTCTAATAAAAAATTTAAAGTTAAATCATTTCAAATAGTTTATAGTATAACGCAAAGAAAATAAAAATTAAAGATTTACTCTTGATCATAATTATCTTTCTATTGCATGCAAAACAAAATGATACGCTAAACAATAATATTGTGTTGTTACATAAAATAAATTTTAATATAAATATTTTCATGAAAGAGAAATTATTCTAATAAAATTTTACTAAATTGTTACTTTTATATTTAATTATTAAGTATTTAATTTTTATTTTTATTAAATAAATTATATAAAATTCTAACATGTTATGTGATATCTATATTTTAGAAAATTCTTCTAAAATTGTGAACATTACATGAAAAATGCTAGATAGAGAAGTTGCCTTCAACTATCTTTGACATGTCAACTAAATTAATTACATGTGAAAAACTATCAATTCTTGCTATATTTTGGGAAGTTCGATTATCAATTAAATTTGTAAAATAAATTAAAAGGAAATAGTCATAGAAATTTTGTTTTGAAAGGAAAAACAAGTTTGGGGACCTGAAACCACCAAGTTTAAACAACAAAAGATAGAGAAAAACAAGTCCAAACAAACAAATAGCTGTCCCAAAAAAGAAACGACAGCACAAAGAGACAACAGGGTCCAAAAAAAGGACCGCCAAAAAGCCAAAAACAAACACCACCACACTACTCCAAGGTGTTCATCAACTCCTCGGCCTCCTTTTCAACATCCTTCATATCTTGTAACCCCTGCTTGAGGATTTGAACCATATGTGAAGAAATCGGGGTCTTCCTCTTCGTATTAGCCCAGGTGCGAGTCAAAATCCCTTCAATAGCAGATCTGCTGCAACCTCTGTCTGCATCCAAATCCATGACCAGCAAGCCTTTTTTATTTTTTTTAGCTTTTCCACCATAGCATTGATGATAATGGTGTTATGCTTGGAAATTTTATGATTATTCGCCATAGTGGCCCTAATATTTTGGCCTATCTTGGACATATTGCACTCGAGCCTGGTCAATATTTCTTCCTACGAATGTTGTCTTTTCCTTGGTAAGGGGATTTCCGGTCCCTCATTCTCTTTATGACTCCAGCTAATCTTCTACTCCAAATCCATGACTCTATTGCTGAGATCTCTACTATGGCCTTTCAAATCACAGACTTCCTTTTGGGTCCACTTGAGAATAGTGAAAAGGCCATCCGTACTTTTTTTCTGCCACACTCACAATGTCCTCTGGCTTGAACTTATTCAAGGAAGAATTAATTTCTTCCTGATTAGGGGAATCATTAGGGGCATTCCCAAATCTTCCAGATGCAGGGGCACTAGGGGCCAACTCTTTACTGACCATAGGTTTATCAGAAAGAATTTCCATAGAATTCTCAGAGTATGAGACTAATTTCATAACTGAGGTACCTTTAAAACCAGAGACCAAACCTAGGGTAGGGCAGCCAGGAGACGGCTGGGGATTAAGACAGGGCTGCGAGGCAAAACCCGAGATAGGGCAATCATGCAAAGGCTATAGATTAGGACATGAAGGCAGAGTAGAATCCATAAGGGCATTCCGACAAGACAGGGACTAGGGAGCAATGGTATTAGGACCAATAGGGGCATAAGCATGAGGGGCCAAGGGGTCATTCTCCCTACTACTTTCAGTATCCTCATCATTTGATTCCCCAATATCAACAATTTTAGGCAAAGCAAGTAAATTTTGATAATGCTCATAGATGAGCCTGACAAGACCAGGGTGAATAATAGAAGTCCTCCTAGGGTTTCTTTCAACTTCATCAAGGAAATTCTTCAAAGAAGAGAATACGTCAAAAGGCAAAGAGATACGAACCTTGTGACAGAAATGGTTCAAATGGCAAAGTGATAACCATACACCCTGGTGAAGCGCCCGTCAACCATGATATACTCCATTATTACTCTTAAAACTTTCCTCCAGATTGATTTAATGGACTCCACATCAAGGTAGCTATTGGCAACCTTAACCAACTTAGCCTTCTCCTTGTCCTTTTTAGGAAATATTATGACCGCTTCATCAGAGAACCGACGATCCCGATAAAATTTCACACCCTCAGTCGAAAGACCAGTAATCTCACTAATTATTTTCTCATTCAACTTAACATTCCTACCAAACAACACAATCTCACCATTTTTCCATTTTTTGGCAAAATAGTCCAGCATCCCCTCGTCAGTACCATGGAGCTTTTCCAAAAATGGGACTAAACCTCCCTTTTCAATTCTTTCCCAAGCTTTAGCATTCTTTCTATGCTCTTGAAAGCTGCTCGGCTCCACACATTTTCTCTCTCCTCCCATCTTCAAAGCTCTGTTATACCACACCCTACAGATACTCTGGGTCCCGTTTAAGCATGTTTTATCAAACACCCAGAAAGCGTGCCAGAGACTCTTCTTGAAAAAGAAAATGACATCGGTCCCATCAAATCTAATGAAATTGACGTACCTAATCTTTATCCTTTTCATCATGACGAAGACAAGCTTCTCTTCCATGCATTGAATCATAATAAATTAGCACTTTCACCTCAGAATGGAGGTAGTCATTCTTCCTCCACGTGTTTTCCCCGCCCCTCTTAACCCCTTCATTGGAAAAATAATCAGCCACCTTATTGGCTTCTCTATAGGCGTGGGACACTTTCACTTTATCGAATTTCCTTAATAAGATTATTGTATCTTCGATCCACTTTTTAATTGTCCACGAGGGAGGGGTAATCCCAAGAATGCAATTTATTATATTCATTGAGTCACCCTCTAGCCAAAGACATTTCGTGTTCATCTTGAAAGCTAAGTTAACCGCATGATAAGCCCCGACAGTTTCCGCAACATGATTAGTTTGGGTGCCGATGTCCACAGCAAAAGCCACAATAAAAGCCCCCGAGTTGTCCCTTAAAACACACCCACTGCCAGCTTTCCCTGGATTGCCTTTAGCAGCACCATCAAAATTGGCTTTCAACCATCCCAAAGGCGGCAAAGACCATCTTGCATTCTCCCTCCCACCATCACCAGGCATGGGGATTTTTAACACAACTAATTTTGAGTTCCACTTTTTAGCCGTACCAATGTCAAAAGGAGACCAATTAGCTTTATCAACCATTTTTCTTGGGATTAAAGATAAATTTTCCTTTATTGCCCTAACAATTTTTCAAACAGATCCCCTCCAACTTCTCTTTTTTTTTTTTTTTTCTGTTGTTCCTTTCCTTCCAAATATTCCATAACACAAAAGGTAGAACAAAAGATCAGAGCTTTCGCACAAAAGGATTTTTTGAAGGAGCTTTCCATTGCAAGAAAAAGTCTTCGATAGAAGCAGGGGAAACCCAAACCAAATCAAGAAGCGCAAAAATTTTACCCCATATGTGTGAAACAAAAGGGCAATGAAGAAAAAGATGATTAACAGTCTCAGCATCGTTCCTACACATGTAGCGCCTGTTAGGTAATTGAATTCCTCTTTTTCCAAGATTGTCCAAAGTGAAAATCTTATTCTGTAGCATTATCCAATAGAAAATATTGATTTTAGGAATCAGGTGATTAATCTAAGCCTTAGCCCAGAAGGGTGGAGGCTCCATCGAACTAACCAGCATAGAAATAGCAGAAGAAAATGAAAAAATGCCAGACAGATTGTCTAACCAAACAGCAAGATCATCCACCTGGTGTTGAGCTAGTCTTAGGGCCCTGAAGGCCGATTGAAGAGGGCTAAGATCCTGACTGATGGTCTTCAAATCAACCCAACCCCCATTCCTCCAGTAATCTTTAACCAAGACCCCGAATTCCCTTTTACAATCATTCATCTATTTACTAAATTTTTCATTTCTAATTAACGGATCTTTTAAAAGCCATCTGTCTTCCCAAAACCTAACATAATTTCTTTTTCCAACCAGCCAACCCGTTCCCATTTCTAGCAACTTTCTACCTCTTCCCATATCATTCCACCAAACAGACCCACGAGGTAAAAGAGAAGAATTTATAACCTCATTAAGAGACTCATAGTTGCTAAAATATTTGGCTTTTAAGGTATCTCGCCATTCCCCTCTCAAAGTAAGAGTTCTCCAAAGCTATTTAGCAAGAAGGGATAAATTCAACACTTTAATTTTCCTTAAGCCTAGGCCCCCTCTCGATTTAGGTCTACAAACCAGATCCCATCCAACGAGTGGCATTCTCTTCTTATCCTCCACACCAGACCAAAGAAACCTTTTCTGAATTTTTTCAATGGCCTCAGCATACTTAGCAGGAATTTTAAATAAACTAAGAGCATACATAGGAAGATTTTATAAAGTAGTCTTTAAGAGCTGGATTTTTCTAGCTTGACTGAGAAGAGCTCCTTTCCACCCCGACAGCTTCTTATTGAATTTTTCAAGCAAAGAGATCCCGAATGAGTCCAAGGGTTTAATGCAAAGAGGCAAACCAAGATAGGTTGACGGAAGAGGCTCAATTCGGCATCCAAGAATCCAAGCAAGTTTAACTTGTCTATGCTCCGGAGTATTGAGGAAGAAAATTGAACTCTTAGCCCTATTAACAACTTGCCCAAAAGCAGGTTCATAAAGATTCAGAATTCTTTTGAAAGTCTTAGCTTCAACTACAGTAGATCTTCCCATGAGAATGGTGTCATCAACAAATTGTTGGTGGGAACAGGTTAGAAGAGAAGAGGAAGGTCTTAAACCAGCAAGGGATCTTTGATCAATAAGCTTTTTAATATTTCTTCCCAAACTCTCAGCCAAAATTGTAAACAGAATAGGAGAGAGAGTATCTCCCTGTCTAAGGCCTCTAAAAGTCTGAAAAAACCTCGAAGGTGACCCATTCACAATGACAAAAGAAGTGACTATCGAAACAAGCTGGTTCACCAACTGAATGACTCTTTTATTAAAACCAAACTTGACTAGGATTTTAAATAAAAAATTCCACTCAACCCGATCATAGGCTTTGGAAATGTCCAATTTAAGAATGAACCCTTCAGTCTTCGATACCATTAAAGAATGTAAATTCTCATGAATAGTGATAACAGAGTCTAGAATGTACCTACCTAGCACAAAACCATTCTGCTGTGGAGCAATCATTTGAGGAAGTACAGAAAGTATTCTTGTAGTTAAAACCTTCGAAATAATTTTATAGATAGAATTGCATAGGCTGATTGGCCGAAAAGCTTAAAACTCTGAAGCCCCAGGTTTATTTAGAATAAGGACCACAAAAATAGCATTAAGTTCTTTCAAAAGACATCTTGATCCAAAGAATTCCTTGATAGCATTCTCAACATCCACCTCAACAATTTCCCAAAACACTTGGAAGAAGAATAAGGGAAAACCATCTGGTCTAGGAGCTTCGTTGCCATCAAAAGAGAAAATAGCTTTCATAATTTCATCCTTGGAAGGAATAGCAGTGATCATAGAATTTTCATTGTGACCAATCACCTGGGGTATAGCCTCAATCAAGGAATCTTGAGGTTCAGGAACAATCTCTCCATTGCAAGAAAGAAGATTGCTAAAAAAAAGGATAGCTTGTTTCTTGATATCATCTTCCTCCTCAAACCTTGTCCCATTAAAATCAATGTAAGCGATTCTATTAGCAGCCCTATGTTTCGAGGTAGACAGATGAAAAAATCTGGTGTTCCTATCTCCCTCAGTCAACCAAGACACTCTAGATCTTTGCCACCAAAAAACTTCCTCTTTAGCAATGATGTCATGCAATTGAATGAGAAGTTCATTTTCCTTTTCTCTGTAATTATCAATGTAACCCCATTTCTGGATTTTAGCCTGGATCTCCTGAATTTTACCCTGAATTTCTATCTTAGTTCCACAAATATTCCCGAAGGCATCCTTTTTCCATCTCCTCAAATTAATTTTCACTTCCTTTAATTTTTTAGCAATCCCGAACATAGCTGTGCTAGTAATATCAATATTCCACCATCTACTAATTTCCTCAAAGATTCAAGGATGAGATAGCCAAAATTTCTCGAATCTGAAAGGGGAGTTCTTTTTCACCTTAGTAGGATCCGCCACTAGACAAATGGGAAAATGATCAGATCCTACCCTTGATAAAGCTCTCAAAGCACAAAAATAGTCTATAAACCATTGACCAGAAACAAGGGCCCTATCAAGTCTCACTTAGATCAAATCAGGTCCTAACCTCCTATTAGTCCAGGTATAAGAAGCACCTTGCAGGTCAAGGTCTATCAAGGCATTACTGTTAATGAAGTGGGAGAGACCTGAAATATTATCCCAGTTAATTTGAGAACCTCCAATTTTTTCATCATTCAGGAGAGGAGTATTGAAGTCTCCCATGACCACCCAGTGCTCATTAGCAAAACATTTTCGAAAACCAGACGACTCACACCAAAAGGAATTTCTAGCATTCTTACAATTCGGGGCATATATATTGGATTGAATCCAGCAAAAATTGTCTCTTATGTGGGTAAATCTGGTGGACACTAAATTACCATTCTCCATTAAGGGCTCACCTTTAATAAAAAACTTGTTCCAAAAGGTAACAATTCCCCCCGAAGCACCCGCAGAACTATTTCCATGAGCCCCACAGTTCTGAAATTTTTTAAAGCATTCTACTTTATCTTTAGGCATTTTTGTTTCTTGAACAAGAAGAATATCAGGTTTGTGTTCCCTAACAAAATTTTACAAAACATCCTTTTTATGACGGCTATTCAACCCTCTTATATTCCATGAAATGATTTTCATTTCTTACTTGGGGATTGAAGTATCTCCGGGATGGTCATTTGGATCTCATCTGCTATATCCTGAAGGCTTCCTTGTTCCCTTTGCCATTTTTCTAATTTCCTTCCCTAGCAAGGCTTAGTATTCCCACAGTCCGCCTTGGCCCTATTTTTGGTAATCATTCCACTTGACATTTCTGACCTCTTTTTTTTTTCCTTCTTTCATCTTGAATGTGAAATAACCTCCTCCCATTCAGTCTCATCTTGGCTTTCCAGCTCTCTTCCTGACTCCCCGTCCTTCTCAAGAAATTGCCTCTGATCCCAAGGAAGGGTATCCATTAAACCATTCTTGGCTTCTAAAGTATTGACATTAGGTGTTTTCATTTTCATGCTTTGGATGTCATAAGTATCCCTCACAACTTCCAAAGTGGCATTCTCCAGTTCCTGTTCCCCATTTGAGCAAGGGTTATCAGCAGGGAGTGAGAAGGGATAGGTATTCCTATCTCTAGGGATAATCCCTTAATGGGTATTTCCTCTAGACCAGGAACGTTCATGCTACCAGCCATCACCAAAGGTGAAGGAAAAACAAAAACAATTTCTTCATCTCTTATTTCAGCCTTCTTCTAAGAATCCCTGGCTCCCTCCACAGAATAAGTTTTTTCCTTTCTATCCACCTGTGGGGAAATCAAGTATTTAGGATCCTTCGGATCTAAAGAGCAAGTACAATCTAAACCATGGCAAGCATCCTTTTGTGAACATTTGTGAATCTCCTTCAGATCTTGAACAGAAGTGTGTCTTTCAAGACTCTCCTTCGCACCTGGGACAAAAATATGCTTCTCCTCCTCATATTTTTTTCTCCAAATAGACTTAGGGTTGACAACTTTCTCCTTTTCACTTTTATTATTAGTTGGGCACTTTTTCGCCCAATGCCCAGACTTTCGACATTTAAAGCAAAGGGTGTGGTCTTGAATTCAATAGCTTTCTTCCTAACCCCCAACTTGGATTGAATGTCAATCGAAGATGGGAGATCAGCATTTTGAGAAACCCCAACACAGATTCTAGCAAAGACTAAATGCTTTCTAGCCGCAGTCATTGAGTCAATGAACAAAATTTCTCCAAAAGAACTAGCAATCCCATTGAAAATATCCGTATTCCAATACTCCAAAGGAAGACCAGGAAATCTATCCTAGACCGGCACCATTTCAAAGATGGAGTCAGACAGATCAACCCTAGAAGACCACTTCTTCAATGCCAAGGAAGACTTTCCGATAATCTAGAGGTTGCCGCTCCTGACAGCCCTAGAGTCCTCTTTGCAAGTGAATTGGAAGGCAAAAAAACCTCTAGGAAGCACCACTACCAAAACCAATCCACTGGTTTTCCATTTATTCTTAACAAACTCCCTTACAACTTCAATATTAGGTCTAGGACCCAAAAATTTTCCGACCAAAACATTCTCCATCTTTGCAATATTATGGTCTATGATTTCATCCGGCACAGAAATAGAAAACTTTCCAGACCCCGAGTCAGAAAGAATACACATAGGGGGAAAAGATGATTTGTCATTTGGCTTAACACCAAACAACGAAGTCCACGTTTTACCCTTTTCATCCCCTTTTTTTGACATTTCCACAACAGCCTTGGAATCGGATATCCCATCCTTTCAACCTGGGTCCACCTGGACTTTTGGGGCGATCCTTTTTCAACAAGGCGCGACACCTTTCTCAAAGGCAGAGAATCTCGCGTGCTTTGGATTCTCGAACCCTCACCAGCTGCTTGTTCGATTCAAAACCATACCTTTTCCAGCTAAGCTTCCGGCTCCTGTTCGCTCCCACTTCCGGCTCGCCATTTCCGGGAACACTGAAAGGCGTCATAGAAATTTTTGTTAGATTTGATGGGATTTCATCATTTATAATAATAACAACAAAAAGTATCTATATATAAATTATTTCAGTTAAATGACAAAAGAAAATTGACATTTTTCTTTTCTTCATATCCATTTTTCTATGTATTTATTTTTCATTTTAATGTTTACATTTCAATATATAAAATATAGTTTTGTAAGTGAAATGTTAAAATATAGTTTTAGTTGTCTAAAATTACAATATATTGTTTTACTTGTCAAAATATTTTATGATACAGATTGAAAAATATTTAAAAATGCAATTTAAAGATTTAATTTTACATTTTCTTTTTATTCTACTAGTAAAATTATAGCACATACATCTATTTCCCTTAGAATTGGATTACACTTAAATAATATATTTATTAAATATTTTGAAGTCTATTATTAATAATTGATTTAAAAAGCATGAAATAATAAGAATTAACATTTTTAATGATCTCTCTTATTAAATTTTTGTAAGAACTAATATATTTCACGATGACTATATTTCAAATAGAAGTAAAAATTTGTTAAAAGAAAAGTTGAAGAAGAAAAATTTAAATCTTTTAATCTACAATAATCAACTTAATCTAAAACAAATACTATTCTTATTTACTTTTCATATATAATATTTTATATTTAATGAACATTTAAATTAGTATAATATTTTTCACTTTATTATAGATTCCTATTTTATCATTAATATTTCTTTAAAAATATAATTTTTAAAACAATAATATTACTATCTTCCATTCAATAGGTTAACATATTATTTCAAAAAATATCCATAATATTATACTTCATTAGAAATAATTACATTCTACTATAAACCATATAACTATGTCCCACAGCTCATTTTTTAAAATTAAATTTTCGAAATAAACATATAAACTATTTTACCAACTTATTGAGATACAATATTTTAGACATTGGAATGGCAGGCTTCCTTCAACTTAAAACCAAAAAACTACACTGCAATAATTTATCATCGCCTTACAATAATTTATTATCCTACTACATTTGAAAGTCCATTGAACCTGACAGACATGGCTTGTGTCTACCTAACAGACATAGATAACAGTTACATTGGCTATGATGATGTAAGAAGAAATCAATGAGCAGTAGAGACAGTGACAAAGCTAAAGAGGAGGCAGTCCCTGAAGTTCCCTTTCAGAAAAACGTAGTTACGAAGCAGCCCCTCCTTTATAAACGCCGCCTTCTCCAACACTCTTGCCGAGGCCACATTCTCTGGGAGAACCAGAGCTTCGATCCTCGTTATTCCCTGCAACTCCTTCAATCCGATTTTGATTGCAGTGATGACAGCTTGAGTGGTGACACCCATTTTCCAGTACTTCCTAGAGATGGCATACCCCATCTCTGCTCTGCAGCTGTTCATTCCACTGCCTTGCTTAAGCATGATGTGGCCAATGGCCTTGTTATTTCCTTGGATGCAAATGGCCTTAAACCAAGGGTGGGGATTCACCACGTTTGCAAGATACTCTCTCGCCTGTTGCTTCGATTTGAAGGGCTCCCACGTCATAAAGCGTGTAACTTCTTCATCACTCGCCCATTCGTAGAAATCATCTACGTCAGCCATACAGAAGTTCCTCAATTGCACTTCCATTTGACTCTCACCCATTGCTAAATTTTGAAACTCTTATTTTCAATGGGCTACCAAAATAACTCAGTCTCCTCAGTAAACTCAAAATCACAAGTAGAAGAGAAATAAGAGCTCAATGTTTCCAACAGCTTCTCTCTTTTATCCTATTGCAGTAGTCGGTAGACTTGTGTATGACTTGACTTGTGAGAAGTGTAAGCTGCGATTTATAGGCTGTTCCTGTGCACATTGCTCAGTCCTAACCGACCACGTTTCGCATAATAGGAAGATTAATTATGGTTGAAAAGTAAAGTGGGATGAAGCACAACACCCTTCCCCTTGGCAGGCTTTACCAAAAGCTGCCAATTCCCTTGCGACTTTAAGTAAGTGATACGTCCACATTTCTTTATTCTAAATGATATACCTCGTTTCAAATTTATTTGCACGTGTGCAGTTCTACTTATCGGCTGATTGTACGGATACGCCCGTTCGAAGCTTTATTCCTTCAAGAATTTTGTCTTCAGCTTCTTTTATTCTGTCCACGATTATAACGTTCTTTCTACACATCAAAAGGAACACTTGCAAGAGGGCGGGGATGATGTAGCTATCCAGATTCTTTTTTCTCTCAAATGATTGATTAATACCATTCCATCGCACGGATGTATTCTCGTTCATAGAAGGCTTAAAGTTAATACTGACGTGTTACATGTTCACCACCTTGCGATTTTAGATTTATGGTCTGTATTTCATTGACTGACGGATTGTTATACTTATATATTTATTTTAAGGAAACGTTTTAATATATGTATATAGTGATAAAGGGTATGTTCATGTGTAAAATTGGACCTCATTTCTTTAATATTTATTGTCATAAGATTTGGACTTCTTATAGCTTCATGCCTAATACACCTAAGAGATGTGATTATTTTTATGAATTCTAATTTATTCAAGTTGTCAGTTCTATGATTCAATAGTTAAAATTATCAAGGGATCTAGTAGATTTGAGAATCTTGTAAATATGAGACAATCAAAGTCAACTCTAGTTTTAATAGGCTACATTCAAATTATTGTTTTAACGATATGCATCATCTTACCATTAACTTCGAGAGATGCATGAATGCTTGAGGATCACTTTGAATAATCGATGGATATAGGTATCTTAGGGGCTAGGTTATGGTATTCTTGACTTCACCTATAGATGCCAATTTGTAATCACTCCAACATACTTTAGTTCTTAGGTCTATATTTCTTATAATAATTAAATTTGGGGTAGTTTCATGAAGGAAAAATTAATACAAATTATATGTGGCTTTGTTGCTCATTTCTAAATTTAATAAGTTAATCTTATCAATGGTTAAGAAAATGTGAGCCATGTTATAAATTTATATCATCTAACTTTAGTTCTTGTATTTATAACAAGTTGTTCAAAGAGATGATGCAAGCACAAAAATTTACTTAAGGATAAATAACAAATTCAATTCTAGATGACAAAAGGGAAACCATGTTGAACGCTTAGGCTACTCTAGAGTATACATGTGGCATACTTTGACTAGCCCAACATAATAAGCCCTTCTACATGTTTATGAAAATTATCCTAAACTTGGCTCTTTGTAGATTAGAAACCACATATTGTATCTAACTTACTTTAATTTTGATCCTTGGATAAACAATAGAGAAATGTAAGTTTTACATTGAGGGTGACATGCCAACCCTTGATTGGCCCTAGTCAATCAATACTATGAGATTCACCTAATAGATCAATTGACGAGGATTTCTTCTAGGATTTTCTATTGAATTCAATAATTTGAATAAGAGGTGAAGTTTGTGGAGATAGAGATGAAATAATTTTGAGGTACATTCATAGAAAAATTATTCATGTAAAGGAATTTCTAAAGATATTGAGGCTATTCCAAACATTCCAAGTTAGTTTAAGGCAATTCATGCCTAAAAGGATTATAAAAAGACTAGCTTAGTCTAGATATTACAAGGACCCCCTCTAATGGCCTCATCAATTTTTTATATTAAGATTATTATTAGAGAATATAGAGCTTATCCCTAATGAGGTTGAACGACTATACTTACTACTAGGGAGGATATAAACCACATACATTCATAAAATAGATTTTCCAATATTATTGACTAATACATGAAACTTCAAGGACATGACTATTGTTCTTAAACCCCTTCAATATTTTCATACATCTTAGCTTGATTCAATTTTTGTACACATTAAATATGTGAACTTCATTTATTGGAATATTACACATGTCAATTTTGTTTTGGATTACCCCATCAATAAGTACTATGGTGATTTGTCAACAAAATCATGACATCCTAATTTTATTTAAATGATTATATTTTCTAATAAAAAAAGACACTATATAATATAGATAAAAAAAATAAAGTAGACATAGGCAGCCTTCTTAAATTATAAGACAATTGTTGATCTAATTATATCACATGTTACAATTGAACTATATATTAGGTGACTCTAACCCTTGGATATTGCAAAAATCTTGATTTTTCTTTTAGGATTTAAGACCATAATTTCATATAAGAGAATTATAAACCTTATTTACTATCATACCTTATGTATTTTTCTAAAATTTGTATAATCATTTACTCCAAAATAATATTCCTAACTCTCTTTATCATTAAATAGGAATCTATAGACTATTCATTATCCTTCTACGAATTTGTATTATTCTTTCACTCCCTTTGGGGATCAACCATAATCTTAGGTTTCATCTATCCATCATAAATACAAACATACTTCCTAATTGCTATAGTCTAATTGTTCTAAAAATTCAAATTGTGATCATGATCATAATTTATCCTCTTAAGCATACATTTTTACATTTGTAGTCAAAGATATGAATTACATTTCACCAATTTCTATCAACATAATACCATTCACTTGGATTTAGATACTAAACTAAGAACTAGTTTTCTTTTCGATCTAGGCACCCTCATAGCAGGGTATTCAACCTCACAATGGGGATCATTGATGTTTAAGACCAGTGATTCTCTTAGTGGCTAATATTCACCAAATGGCTAATAGTTGAAATTTTTGGAATTGAAAATTGGCTAATAGTTCAAGCTACAATATAACTTAAATCTCCACATTTTTACAAAATTTTATCATAGTCTTATTTAAATCACAAAATAATTTATTTTATTAAAAAATTTAACTCAAAAAATTTGCCACAATATCCTTATTCTTAGATCTGATCAATATCAATGAAAGCATGAATCAAAAAAACATTAGAAACACATAACACCAGTATTTTTTACGTGGAAAATCTGTTAGGGGAAAAACTATGGTGGAGGTCAATCCACAAGATTATACCCTATTAAAATCATAAGAAGAATAAATGGGGAATGCACATGCATTCAGACACACTTCCTAGAGCTCACTGCTCAATTACAAAGGAAGACACATTGTCTTACAGAGAGATTTGGATTACAACCATTCATATTTTGAACTGAGAAAATAACATCTACTAATGCCTGTTTATAGTTCCAGTTAAGCACATGAATACTTCTTCACTCTTCACTCTTCTTCACTCTTCTTCACACTCTACTCTGGCTTCAAATGATTAGGACATTATTCGCACATCTCATACACAAGCACACCTTCTGGAACACTTCAATCACATGATTAGATTATATTCGCCTAAATTTGATAAGTTATAATAGAAATCTATATTAATTTTCCAATAGTAGATCTTAATTATTAGTTGCTTTAGGACCATATTTCTAATAATTAGTTT
>VDFB02000293.1:0-20705 GCA_007258455.2 Sequoia sempervirens
AAAAGAGTGAAGGTATGGTGATTTCTACTCTTCATGCTAAACAAGAAAAAAACTATTGGGTTGTTGATAGTGGCTATTCACATCACATGAATGGTGATAAGAGTAAGTTTGTTAAACTTGAAAATTATGATGGTGGTTTAGTTAAATTTGGAGATGATACTAGTGCTAATATTTGTGGAATAGGTTTAGTTAGTTTTGATGGAAAGCATAATACTAGTGATGTCTACTATGTTAAGGGCTTAAGGCATAATATTTTAAGTGTTGGAAAAATATGTAGTAAAGGATATAATCTTGTATGTGAAGATGAAAGATGTGAAATCAGGAAAGGATCTAGAATAGTGATTGTTGCTGGTAAGAAGTCTGAAGGAAGAATTTATCAACTTAAGGGTGTTGATGGACATTTCTTTATGACTCAAGTTAATGATAGTTGGTTGTGGCATTGGAGGATGTGTCATATGAATTTTGATAACTTGGAAAGAATCAATGTTGTGCAAGCTATAAGAGATCTACCAAGGATTAATGCTATTTGCAAGAATTGTCATTTTGGAAAGCAAGCTAGAAATAACTTCAGGTCAAAGGAACAATCTACTACCAAACTATTGAATTTGATTCACATATATCTTTGTGTTCCTACAAGAGTGAGAATTCTACAAGGTGACATGTATTTTATAATTTTTATAGATGACTACTCTAGATACACATGGGTTACTTTTCTTAGAGAGAAATCTTATGCATTAGAAAGATTCAAGACATTTAAGGCTATGTTTGAAAATGAAGCAAATTTGAGGATAAAATGTTTAAGGTTTGAAAAAGGTGGTGAATTCACCTCAAATGAGTTTAACATGTTTTGTTAAGTTCATGGAATAAAAATATTGTTATATGCTCCTATAAATCCTCAGCAGAATGGAGTTGTTGAAAGGAAAAATAGAACTATTCAAGAAGTTGCTAGAACAATGATTATTGAGGTAGGTCTACTGAAAGTTTATTGGAGAGAAGCTATTCATACTACTATTTATGTGTTAAATTGAGTGCAAGCAAAGGATAACAGTACAAAGACCCCCTATGAGCTATGGTGTGAAATAATTCTTGAAGTCAAGTATTTCAAGGTATTTGGAAGAAAATGTTATATTAGAAGAGATGAAGAAAATTTAGGAAATTTTGATGCTAGATGTGATGAAGGTATCTACCTTGGATACTCTACTAGAATCAAAGGCTACAAATGTTTCAATAAAAGGATGAGAAAGATGTAGAGAGCACAACTTTCAAGGTGGATCAAACTATGAAGAACTCAATTGAAGTTGATGGATATGTATCAGATGAACTTGATTGCATAGAATTTGAAGAAATTGTTGAAGAACAAGAGAAGTAGAATGAGAAAAAGGAAGCTCTGGTGGATTTCCCAAAGACACCTAAATATGTGCAAAAGAATCATTCAAAAGATCAGATCATTGGAGAGAAGAGGAAAGGAGTTTTGACAAGAAGCAGAGCTACTACTACTAGTGAGATAAATATGTGTTTGCTTTTTGAAGTGGAATCGAAGATAGTGAGTGAAGCATGTAATGATGAAAATTAGATGAAAGTTATGGAAGAAGAACTTATGCAGATTGAGATGAATCAAACTTGGGAATTGGTCTCTAGACTAGCAAATAAAAATATAATTAGATCAAAATGGGTATTCAAAAACAATTTGAAAGAGAATGGAGAAGTGGTCAGAAATAAAGAAAAGCTTGTGTCTAAGGGCTACTCACAAGTAGAAGGTATAGATTTTTAGGAAAAATTTTCTCTGGTGGCTAGGATGGAAGCTATTAGAATTTTTTTAGAATTTCCTACTCATAAATATTTTAAGGTTTATTAGATGGATGTTAAGTCTACATTTTTTAATGGTGAGTTGGAAAAAGTGTACATGGAACAACCAAAAGGATTTCATTTGTCAGATCAACCGGATATGGTCTATAAATTGAAGAAAGTTTTATATGGATTGAAGCAAGCTCCTAGAGCTTGGTATGCAAGGTTGGATAGATACTTGATTCAACAAGATTTGAATAAAGGTATGATAGATAGTAATTTGTACTTCAAAATTGAAAATGTCAAGATCTTGATTGTAGTTGTATATTTTGATGACATTATTTTTGGAGGAAATGAAATAATGTGCAAGATGTTTGTTGAAGAGATGAAAAAATAATTTGAGACGTCTATGTTTGGTGAGTTGAATTTCTTTCTTGGGCTACAAATTAATCAAACAGAAAAAGGGAATTTTGTTTCATAGTCAAAATATGTAAGAGAGATGTTGAAGAAGTTTAGGATGGATGGTTCCAAACCAGTATGCACTCCTATGGTGACTAGTTGTAAATTGATTAAATATGATGATTCACCTAAGGATGATTAGAGAAAATATAGATATATGATTGGAGGAATTTTTTATTTAACTGTTACTAGACTAGATATCTTTCATGCAGTTTATCTTATGCCTAGATTTCAAGAACATCCTAAAGAAACACATGTTGTTGTTAAGAGGATATTCAAATATTTGACTTGCACTTTGGATTATGGCTTGTGGTATCCTAGGGATACTAACTTTACACTTAGTGATTATACAAATGTAGATTGGGTAGGTTGTGTTGATGAAAGAAAAAGTACAAGTGGTGGTGCATTCTTTCTTGGTTGTAGATTGGTGTCATGGTTAAGTAAAAAGAAATATTTAGTTTCTTTATCTACTATTGAAGTTGAGTACATTGATGTTGCATCTTGCTATGCACAATTTTTATGGATGAAACAGATATTGAAAGATATCAAAGTAGTGTATGAAGATCCAATTTCTATCTTCTGTGATAATACAAGTGCAATTAACATTTCAAAGAATCCAGTTATGCATTCAAGGATAAAGCATATATCTATCAGGTATCACTTTTTGAGAGAAAAGGTTATGGGGAATTAAGTAAAGATTGAGTATGTAACGATGAAGGATCATATTGCTAATATATTTATAAAATATCTTCCTAAAGATACTTTTGGGTATCTCTGAGAGAAGTTAGGGGTTATTTCCCCTCCTTTCTTGAACTAGATGCATATGGAGATGCATCAGTCTGGTGGGTCTATGGATCTATCTTTCTTCTGGACTGATGTTTGGTGGCTACCTCTCAAGGGGAGCAGGTATTATCTTGTGTTGTTATTGAAAGAGTATTCAATACTGGTAATGGTTATGTCAAAGGGGAAATTAGTGAAAATATCTTTTTCCTTTTCCATTGATGTCAAAGGGGGAGAAGATTATCATGTGAAAAAGTTGAGAAGAGTATCTATTGATGGGGAGAAAGTAAAATCATGAGAAAGTTTGTTCAAAGAAGTAAAATCATGAGTAAGTGTGTTCAAAGTTGTTGTGTTGTCTTTGATTTTTTTTCACATCATGTGTTTCTATCAATGAAAAAGGGGGAGATTGTTGCAAGTATGAAGATGTTGATACAATAATGAAGGTGTTGTCATTTATTTCAACTAGTTAATTGGTTATCAACTAGTTGTTGTTTTCTTTAATATCATGGATACAAATTATTGGTTGCATATGTTGAGGATATTGAGAAAATTCCCCTATGTTCATAGGTTCATATATATTGGTCATGGTTGTTGGAAGTTGTTATATCCAGATTTTGGGTTTTTGGATCATTGTGCAATGTGAGTTATGTTCACCAGTTGTGAATTGTGTTTTTAGTGTCTCTGGCTGGGGTCTAGGAGAAATGTAGTTGCTCCATATGTCTTCTTGTTTGATTTTTATGATTTTTGGTTATGGAGATAAATTGATATGATCATGTTGAAGATAATTTTGTTGTCTAGGAGGATTGGATCATCCTAAGGTTGTGTGTGCTTAATTGTTCTATGTGTTTTACATTGGTTTGTCTGACCTTGTGTTGAAAACTACTTGTAAAGTTCATGAAGCATGTTGGGACTTATTTGGGTCCTCATTAAGCATGCATATGGGTCACCCTCAATCTAATTCCACTCTAGAATGTTTTGGTGTTGAGCTAATTTGAAGTTTTTAAAACAAATGGTGTGTGTGTGGCCAACTTTGGATATGTTTCAAAGTTGAAGATGGTATAAATATAGGATAATATATTGGTGAAAGGTGTGCAAATAAATAGAGAAAGATAGATGTGAGATAGATGTCAAATAGAGTGTGTGGTTGAGCAGATCAGTGTGAAATCCTAGTGGCAAGTTTCCAAACACAATGAGATGAAGGTGTACTCTATCAAATGTTCAAGCATTTCTGAAAGTGTGTAAGTGGATTGTGGTGGAAATATTTGTTGCAAAGATATTTTCTTCTCTCTATAACAAATATTTTCTATCTTCTTTGTATTTGTGTGGTAGTGAGACCTCTGGGTGGTTAACCCTTGTTGGACAATGAGTCCTGATCCAAACAATAAGTTCTATTTTGGCAGTGATCCTTCTCTATCAGTAAGCCTTTGTATTTAGTTTTGATATTCTCTATATTATGAGCTAATCCACACCGTGGTTTTTCCCTTATTTAGTTTTCCATGTAAATCTAGTGTTTTTGTGTGTGTATGGTTTTTGCTTCCTTTAGTTTCTATATTTACACTTAATGATTAATCATATTAGCAGAGTAAAGGATTTGTGAATGGTAATTGAATTAATCTTTAGTGAATGTTTTAAAAGAAAATTTTGATACAACTAATTCACCCCCCTCTTAGTTGTCTTGTTCAATAAACACTGGATCAACCAATATGTGTACACTTCATGCTCATGTTTCCAAACTACGTCATCAATGACAGACTTCCAAACTTCCAATAGTATATACCCAAGTCATTATTTCTAGAATTTCTAGGGTGTTGATCAATGTTTACCTCGTTGTAATATATGAGCTCTTGAATTATGTTTCTAAGTTTTATGCAATTTGATTTTTTGTGCCCTTTTGTGTGATGGTAGTCACAATAATTGTCATCTTTGTACCACATGAGTTTTATTTGAGATTCTTCATATTTTTTAAAATCTAGAATTGTTATCAAGTTCATTTGGATTAGTTTATTCAAAACTATTTTAATTGGTTCCCCCAAAGGAGTACATTTGCATCTAGCTGGGTAATTATTTTTTCTAGGTGGTGGTCCTTGTGGGGGATTAGTAGTTTGAACATTTTTTTTATTATTCTATTTTGTGTTTTCTTTAAATGGTGCAATTATCACAACCTTTGCATCCACCACACTATCATTAGTCACATTCATATTTTTGGCCAATAATACAAGGTTTGTCACCTGAACTAGATGATTGGTGATTGTCCTTATAGATTTATACTATTGTCTTAGCAATGAGTTCTCTCTCAATGTTAAGCCCTTTCAAGATGAGTTCTTCAAATATTGTTACACATTGTGTTCATAATTGGAAGGAATGATTTATGTTTGGATTACCTACAATAATCTCTACTTGTTTTTTTTAGGTGTTGGTCATTTACACTTGCTTACCTTGTGTCTCCATCTTTGTAGGAAAGAGGCAAAGGATTCTCCATTTTTTTGTTTGAGAGTGTATAGTTCCTCTAAGGTGATTTTAACATCAATATTGTAGGAGAAATGAGATACAAATTGATCTATGATTTCTTGAAATTCTTTTATGCTAGATGGTAGATGTGAGAACCACTCTACAACTTTCCCATCCAAACTACATGGAAAGAGATGCAATAGATAAGAATTTTTATATGATACCTCCATGCAAGCTACACATAATTCTCTTATGTGCTCTTTAGGGTTACCATGTCCTTTGTATTTATCAAAATTTATCATGTTAAAATTTGGAGGAAAGGGTAACATTGTGATGCTTCTCTCAAATGGGTATGAATATAAGTCTTGAACTGTGAATGATTTTTTTCATCTTAGCTAGTTGTAAATCCTTTTTTTTTTTGTAAATTTTTGGATTTGTGAGGATATATCTATTAGTGGAATGTTTTGTAGTAGATTATTAGTGTTGTATAGATTTGGATCTTGATATGTAGGTGGGTTGGTGCCATATGGATTATATAGAGGTTGAGGACCCATTTGATATTGTGCATTGTAAGGTCCATATTGGTGTTGAGGTATGTTGTTCATTTGGGGGTTTTGTTGCATGGATTGGTGTTGTTGTGCAAGTAACTATTGTTGAGCTTGCAATTGTTGTTAGGAAAGTTGTTGTTCTTGAAGTTTTTGTTGGGAAAGTTGTTGGTACACTATGTTTTGTTGATGTTGTGGAGTGAGATTTTGTTGCTAGGGATTAATGTATTGATTCAATAGTATGATGTGTTGGGTATGTTACTGGTGGTGTTGTGAAAGGATGTTATGATGAGATAGTTGTTGATATTTAGTTTGAGGTTGTTGATGTTGATATTGGGTTTGATGTTGTTGAGTTTGATATTGAGGTTAATTTTTAGGTGGTTGTTAAGGTGGTTTTTAAAGTGTTTGTTGAGTTTGATATTGATATGGATGTTGAAGTGGTTTTTGATGAACATGTATGTTTTGTGAGGGCAGTATGGTAAAGGGATTACTCCTATAATTCATCAAATTCAAATTTGGTATGTTTGTATTTGGTAAACTTGGGTTTGCTACATTCATATTTGATATGTTCAAATTTGGTACATTTGGTGATGGATTACTTGAATTTTATAAGCCTAGGTTTTTTGAAGTCTCTAGACTTTGAGTTTTATATAGTGGATTGTTATATTGCTTCAAAGAGTTTGTGTATTGGTATATTTGTTGAAGGAGGATTTGGTATTTGTTCAATGATATTATGTACCAAGGGTTGAATTTTTGATGGATGATTTTTTGTTCCAAAACCTAAAAAGGTTGTGTCCTTAAGTTTATTAACATCAAAATCTATAAGGATTTTAGCACCTTGTTGTGTGATTCTTAACATGTATAGGATTGGATCGAGATTTAATATAGCTTTTATTTTTTTTCCAAGAGATGAGTCTTCTGACATCTCTAGCAGATCTTCAAGTGTAAATTCACGGGGTTTGTTAGTGTCATCCACTATATATACTATCTCAACTTCAACAAGGTTTGGTTTCATTTTTGTTGGTAAAGGAATTTCATACCCTTTAGGATTTTTTTGAGGCATTTCATACACATATGATCACTAGTACTTGTGGTAGTGGTACTTGTGGTAGTAGGTAGAATTACACTACTAGGATTCTTCACCATATTATTTTCTTGTTGAGACCTTGTTGTGACCATAAAACTTTTGGTATTCCCTAAAAGACATGGATGTTTAAAAATGTGTGAAGATATTTTTGTTGGGATATTTGAGTTGTCTTAAATCAAGCTAGCAAAGAAACCTTAAGCTTCTTTAGACCAATGATGAATGTTGTTTAGATGAGTGAATGGAGTGAAACTGTGATTTTTTTGGGATAAAATCTCTTGTTTCAGGATGTGTTTAGGGATGATCCTTGATTGTACTAGACAAATGAGTCTAAGCTAAGGAGGGTGATAATGATATTCACAAAATTTGGGAGTAGACTAATAACTCCAAAGAAAGTTAACTCACAATGTTTGACACTAATTCAACTAAGCACTTGAAAGAAGATAGTTTTTCAAGTAAAAAGCCAAACTAGGAGATAATGGTAAAGATTTGAAACAAAAGTAAGCTATTTCAATTTTTAGGTTGTTTGATTTAAATGGATTGATTTGTTGTTTATGATGGGGTTGATTTGATCCAATGATGACAAAAGATGTTTAGACTAGTTCAAAGTGAAGTAGTGATGTGAAATGGAGATGAAAACATGGATTTTTCTATCATTTTTAATGACTGGGGTGACTACAAGTTTATTCTACATGAATCTCAAGGTTTCTAATGTTTACTATTCAAGATTTAGAATCTATAAAATTTACGGTTTCTTGTTTTCTACTAACAATCAGAGGCATTGAATTACAGTCACAGACATCAAACTATTTTCTACAAAAGAATTGAAATGCCTACAAAGGTTCCTAGATGCAAAAGAAGCATCAAATTGTTGGATCAAAGGTGTTGAGACGTAGAATTACAATTTTACTCTGAAACAAGGGCATTGAGAAGTGCAAAGGAATTGAGATGCAAAAAAATACATTTTGATAAAATTAGAAGAATTGATTTGCATGCAAAGGAATCACACAACGACAATCAAAAGTGACAATTTTGCTTACAGGTTGAAATTTTGCAAGTTGACCAAGGGGTTTGATTTTTTTTTAAGTCTATTTTGTGTTCAAGTGATTTGGAAAGTGATAGAATTCAACAAACAATATGTAGGACTGACTTAATTGGATGTTTGGAAGATTCTTGTGTGTATTCTTCAACAATACCACACAAATTGGTATTATGAGTAGATTTACAATAAAGACATGCCATAGATAAACATTCTAATTTATTGGTAGATTGAGATTATCATCTTGGAGTAGGAATATATAATAGAATACCATCCAATGAATGGGTGACTAGAGTATGCCAAGGTCATGTACCACCATAACACCTCTCACCTTGAAAGGAAAGATCCTAACAAGGAATATTTGTTTCCTTAGAAAAGGTTAGTACATAGTAAGTAACTTCACACATTAATACTTGTATGTTGCACCACTTTAAGCTAACAATTTACAAATGGTTCTTATGCTTCTAAATTTTACAAGTTCATAGTATGGGTCTACTATGAACAAAGATATTTTCTAGTATGATTGAGTCGAGAGAGGTCTCCTCTCTTTCCATCACCTATACATGTCTTGATAGACTGAGGGTTATGAGGCTTGTCTTTAAGGATGTGAGCCACTCATTGGGGTAAAACTTTCATTGTCCCCCATTTATATAGTCTATTGGGAAACATTCTTGAGATTAGAACTTGGGGTTGCTAAGGCCACAAAGCAAGTCTTCCACTTAGAAATAAATATAAATAGTGTTGTTTCTAGTCCCCAAGATCATTCTCAGAAGTCACGAGGGGAGAGCATATGAAACACTATACCTCAAGGCTTACAAACATATTGCAAATGAATTGTCTTTCTAATTTCCAAGATCACACTAGGTGCAAGGAAAGAGAATACACACACATCCACTTAGAAAAAATGCCATAGAATTATTTTAAAGTGAACCAAGGATTCAAATATGTGTTTCAATTTTTAAAATACCAAATTCAAATGTGCAAGTTTTTGGTAATTTTTAATCCCAAATTGAAGTGTGCAAGTTGTTGGTTCAATTTTAAGCACCCAATCAAATATGAAAGTTGTATTAATATTTTTAAATGCACCAATGGAAAATGAAATTTTTATTGTTCATTGTATATACACCAATTTAATTGTGAGATTAATTTTATTTTCACCAATGGAAATGTGAATCCTAGATTAAATTAAAGCCTACAATAAAAAATGTTATTAAATTATTTCATCCTTTTTCATCAAATTCCACATGTTGTAAACTATTAGGTGAAGTCAAGAAAACACAAAATTGTTAAAGATTAGTCAAAATAAAGAATTCAAACCTAAATTACAAACCTTAACAAATTAAAGTACTACTTACCTAACAAAGGTGTTGGATATTATTCTACAAATGCATCAATATTCCTACAAAGGCATCAGACTGCTAGCAAGAAAACAAAAAACAACTTAAAATAGAGACACTAATTTATTGTAAAAGTGTTAGTATATTGACTGATAGATGTATCGAAGCTCTGCAAAGGCATCATGATTTGATAAAAGTGTCACATTGTTTTGATTATAGGTAAAGAAGGTTTTGAAGGGACCCAAAAAACCTTTACAAAAAAGAATGACACTTTAAAATATAATCAAAAATAGATAGAGTAGCCACCCATAACCAAAAAACTAGCAAACAACCAACCAAAAAGAAGGATAGAACCAACAACCAACTACAAATTTTTCAAAATATTAGCAGCTTCCAAATCACTATCAATATTCTTTTGATGCATATCCATGACCTCAACTACCACCTTTGTAGGGACCCCCATGTTCTTCTTGGTTTTATTGTGAGTATGAGTGCATGGACCCTTCTCATTGATCCCATCTTTCGAAGCACTAGAGAGATCCACCATGCCACCAACAACTTCTTTCACACCAAATGAATCTTCTGTCCACCACCTAGCTTTCTCATTAAGAAATTTAAGGCCCTCATTTTCATTATGGATAACAATATTACTAACATTGATAACCTTTTCCAGGTTCTAGTAAGCTCTATCCATTTTGTCTTCCAAGACCGATATTCTAAATTCAAAATCTCTTTTCAACTTCAATATTTCATCAGTTACAATCTTCAGGACGTCAACTAGCTATTTCCCTTAATTTTGAATAGATGACTCCTTGAGAATAGGGGAAACCCCAAGATTGTTGAACAAAGAGTGAACCTTCACATTAGTAAGATTCAGTTCATTAAATGCCCATTTAAAAATTCTAAAAAAAATTAAGGAGACATCTTTAGCCATTCCTAACACATTGGGAAAATCTTACCTACTACAATTAAAATTATCCTTATCATCAATCAGATCCTCAAGAAAATCCCTGTTATCCTTCTCATTTTGTAACACATCCTTCCCTTTGTTACCATCATTAGTAACTTTGATTCCACACACAACCTCTCAATCTAAGCAACCACAATTTCACCTTGCTCCTGCACCTTCTTGTTCTCAAGAATAGCATCAACCCACTAGGACTGAACATTGGAATTTTCATCAGGATTAGTATTAACAGTTTCCTCCTGGGTCTCACAAAAATTTCCCTTAACCTTCTTTCGAGTACTCCTTTCCTATATGGGTATCTTCCTTTTCCTACTTGACGTAGGGGACTCCACTTCCTCATTCACATAAAACTTCTCCTCCACCTTCCTCTTACCAGAGGAAAGATCATAACCCTTTAACTTCATATTCTTGATCATAGGGGATGAGAAATTACCTAATTTAACCTTCTAGGTGTTAGTGAAATCTTCATAACCCTCCACCTCCTCACTACTAGTGATATAATATTTAGACTTAGAGGGCTTCAAATTTTTATCCTTCTTTTTGTGCTTACCCTCAAAAGACTCAGGAGGCTCTAATAGGACCTCCATAGAGGCTTCCAACCCAACAACAAACTTCTTAGAGCTAGAACCCATTTCAGACCTAGTATCATACCAAGAATCAAACTTGTTATGGTGACCTTTATAAATTTTCTTGCGCTCATCAAGGATTGAGTAGGACTTAGCATATTCCATAATTAGGAGAATTAATCCCTCATGTAGGATAGGGTTATTAGGATTTCTTTTATGATATTTAATACCATTTTCAAGGGAGGCAAGCAAATAAAAGGGAAAAGAAACCATTTTCTTATACCTAAAGTGATTTAACAAAACAAATTGGTTTCCAACAAGAACAAAGAAGTGACCGTCAAGAGTAATATTCCTCATGATTTTAGTAGCCACATCACCCTAGACAGCCTTGATAAAATTGCGAGCAAACCCTCCACATTTTTCCTTCTCTGACTAACTCGTTTCATCATCTTTAAATAAAATTTCCATTGCAACACTAGACTCTTTCTTGTCCCTAAAAACCACCCTTCCCTCAATAGCCAAACTAGTAATATTACCAGTGAATTATTCAGTAACATTGAATTCCATCCCAAAAACCCTAAGGACTCTACTTTTCCATCCCTTGACGAAATCCTATGACACCTTAGGGTCGAACCCATGAAGTCTTTCAATATAGAGAGTAACACCCCAAACCTTCTTGTTACTCTTGGAAGAGTTACAAGAAATAAGCTCAACTTGATTCCTCTCACCTTCCATGACTAATGTAGAGGATACAAAATAGAAGAATCCCTAAGAAAGAGAAGGCATTGTAAACACCCAAAATTTGTGTGTGAACCAAAGGGACAAGGGGTAATAATTATTCTTGAATGCAGATCTTTACAAACTTATATCACATCATTAAAATGCAAGGAGATGACACTTAAGAAATCATACTTTGATTTCAAATACCACATGAGAATCAGCATGTGATTTAATAGAATCATGAATGGAACCCCCTCCTCAAATGGCTTGAATTTCATGATTGACAATTGATGGGATGTGTTGGTTATTTTTTAAGAACCAAACTTGATCTCACCATATTCCTATGAACTTACCATGATCCAATGATAAGAATAGGTAAGGATTGTCCAAAAAACAAGTAAGGATTATTAGGCCCTTACTTCTACACTATGGGCTCTGTGAAACCAAAGAGGGTGATCCTTATTATGTTCATATGATATTCTTCTACCATTTTATCAAGAACAATTGAACAAACAAATATATTCCTATAAGGTACAAATAGATAAAATTCATCAAGGATTCGGCTGACCCTTAAACAAATTACTATCTATAGCTAGGAATAAAATGGTATTTCATAATGATATGTTGTGATTAACGGTGTTTAGATGATTTTCATTCTTATTTTGTACTGTTGGTCAAGTGTAGGACTAAATGATTTTCATTCAATATAACCAAACAAATAGACCAATGCCTTGTCTTTGGGTAATGGAGACACATTTGTAACAATCTATAATACCTTAGCAATTTGATTCAGTAATTCATAAGATATTGACATATTGTATTACAATATTCAACTCATTGTGTCAAAAAAAAACTACTTAGCAATCCTAGAATCTTCCCTCACAAACTTGTGATCTCATTTGAGAATTTTAATCAATTCCTTGAATTGAAGCAAAAATAAAATCACTCATTCAACCAAAATGATTGAAGATAAAAAAAATCATTAATCATTTCATTTATAATATGGAAGGAAAAATACATAGGAGAGAATATGCTTTTGAACTTTCATTTTCATTTATATACTATAGCTACTGTAAAACTAATTAAGCTCATTACAAATCAAATTATACCCTAGACTTCACACTAACTTATTCATCTATGCATGAATTTACAAATTGCTCCATCATGAGCTCAGTTTTCCAACCCAGACGAATTGAGACCCATAATTTGAACCCTTGTAACTGGCCCTGAGATCCCATTTATAGAAACATGGGAGTGACAACCATCAAGCCGAGTTACCATTTCAATTGCATTTTCATTTAACACTTAATTTCATTTTGATTTCATAAATTCTCCCAGACAATTATATTTGCTCATTGCAAAGTGGGGGGAAAACAAAAGACAAAACCCATTCAGTTCATTGAAGAAGATTATCTAGCCTTCCAAAAGGCATTGTTCATCATTGCAATAGCACCAAAATACCTCATCCACATCAATCAAAGAAGATTCTCCACATTAGCATCCAAAACAAAAACTTACACATTCACTAGAAAGGATGAGCCCGCCATTGTGGTAGCAATGTCATCAAAAATAAAAATAGAACTGGTGTGTTACTCTAATTCTTTAAAATCAGATTAGGCATGCCTGCTCCATGTTCTTGCTAAAATTGGAGAAGCTACTACCTCTTCGTCATTAGAATTCTCCTGACCTACCAGTGTGATAGGGTACTAGGCATACTCTGGGTCAGTATCTCCTTCATCACTCAAAGGACCAACCAAATCCTCCCTAGCAAAGTTATTCCTACCCATATAAGAATCATAAGCCTTGTGGTACTTATTCTTCCTCTTCCCACAATACATAGCCAATTTCCCACCAAACTCACCCTAGTTATGATCAACAACCCTACTCCTAAGGTTGTAAGTACTCCTGACACCACCCTTCATAGACTTCTTACAAGCTCTTCTCTACTCCTTTGGCTTTAAATGAGTTGTTTGTGTTTCTTGTTTAATTTCAGGGGTATCCTCCTAAGATTCAAGCATACTAATCCTCCTAGACCTCCTTACTAGTTGGACAAACTCACTAGGCTTACTCATTTTCATAGAAAATAGAACAAGAGCTAGCAAACCTTCACTTGTAGGAAAAACTCACTAGTTTGTTCTCAAATTGAAATTTGCAAAACAAAACCCCTAGACCTACACAATTCTTATCAATCTAAGTGGAAAATGTAGGAAATTGAAACCCTCACCAACCCCAGTATTTCAGAACTCACAAGCCAAGTAATGCATAATTGGAACAAAGCAAGTATAAACACTTACTTACTTAGGATAATTACTTCAATATCTATGTAATTACTTGCCTTAGAATCACATGCTTCTTCTCTAGTTCTAAACCAATTTCTCAACTCTCGATAGCTACAAAAGGTGAGATAAAAGAAAAAATGATCTACATTAAGTAGAGCAACTGGAGCATGTAGTCATTAATATTCAAAGAAGTCTCATGCGAGAGAGCTAACATAATGGAACCATGACACAAAGGAAAGAGAGTGCCCATCATGCATCACTGTAATGGAACCAAGGGACCCAAGGACTTTAGCAACCAATGATATGAGAAGAAAACAAAAGCACATCACTCATCACTGAAAAGAACTTGGTAGTAAGAATGACTTTGGTGATGAGCAATTATTCAAGTGACCAGAACTGCGCACATTCACTAAGTTGTTTTTAATGAAGGGGACTACCTAGGATAACATAAGACAAGGTCTTAATCATAAAGATAACCCCTCATTGCAAAGGATGTAAAGGTCAAACAAGGCTGATAAATCAACCTTATAAAATAAAGAAATTTTAGGGATCTAGGCATGCAAAAAGGTTTCAGCAACAAGTAGCATGAACTCCTAATCATATGGGGTCAGTTACTCAATGGATTTCAATGACTCAAGTTTCCTTTACATGACCAAGAATGGGCCTAGCAATTCAATGATAAATCATAACATTGCAATGGGTATTAGACTTAATGGTTTTTTAAGAAGGTTTCAACACTACAAACCATAAGAAATAATGAAAGACAAAACCCTAAGCCCAGGTGCATGAGATTAACCAATATTTTTGTAAATTTTTTGGATGGAATGCAAATAATTTTTAAGGGTTCCATCAGGATTTCAATGGGGAGGGGTTCAATCCCTTCCCAAACTTTATACTCATCAACTCCATAATTATAAAACTTATCTACAAGGTAATTTACCTCCCTATAAATATGGGTTATGAAACTTTGATCAAAGGAATTGAAAATCACCAAAGCATTGAGAATAATAGGTTCTATAGACCAAGAAGGAGGGGTAGTCTTTTTAAGGTTATTAATAACATTTAAGGAATCACCCTTAATCCAAACCTTGCTAAAGCCTTTAGACTGAGCCATCTTAAAACCATGGTAGGTAGCTGAGAAAATAATCACACTATTACTTGCAAGAAAACATAGTGTATAAAATTAGATGTGTCAAGCTCTACACAAAGGTGCCATACTTTAAAATGTAGTTGTGTCAAGCTTTGAAAAAGGAATTGCACTATCTCTATAATCTACAAGGCCTACAAAACTCTACAAAAATTATTAAAATAGTGACATGGGTCCCATTGGGCATGACAAAGTGTTGTATGGTTAGCTTACATGATCAATTAAGAACTAAATTAAAGCAATTAGATCCTAAAAAATTAAGAATCTATAAGATAATTATCAAATAAAAGCTATACTTAATAAAATTCATTTAAAATTACCATAAAGATGTTGCAAGTATGAGCAAGTTTGGTGGTGTTGTCATTAATGTTATCATTGATGTCAACATAGTTTAGTATGTTGCAGATTGTACATGTATAGTTGAGATGCTTTTGATATGTTGTGAGTACATGGAGCTATCTTCATGATGTTGCCAATGTGCTGAAATGATGAGTTTCCAAGTGCTTTTGAGAAAAATAATAAAGAAGAGAACTCAGAGTTATGAATGTGTTAGAATGTGCTCCAATATGTGCTCCACATTTTTCCTATGTTGATCCTATGCTTGTGTGGATCTAAAGGTTTTATAATGGTGATCTAGTGGTGATATCTCCTGAGTTGAAATTTCTGGTTTGATGGGATTTGAAAGTTATGTTCATCGGTGTGTGAATTGTTCTGGCAGAATTGGTCTTTTGTGGACTAGGAGAAATGTTTCTAATTTGTAGTCCTCTGTTGTTCTATTTTGGATCTTGTGGATTTGTAATATGTCTTATATTGGTGTTCTCTTGGTTTTGGCAAAGATGTGTGCGGTTTGGTGATCCAAAAGTGATGTTTCTGAGTTACTGTATGTGTCTGTATAGTCTAGATGGATTGATGGAAGGAGTTAGGTGTCTGAAGATCATTGCACTTGTTGTGGATGTATCTAAAGGAATCTAAGATGTGCTCTTGTGCATAATAAAGTGTTTTGAATCATTCACATGTTATCTTCTTGTTGGGAAGTGTGTACATCAATATTCATTTGTGTTTTCATTAGGTTTGGCCAACCTCGTGTTTACACTTCATTCAAAGAATTAAATTTAATCAAGGAAGCATGTGGTTGATCTAAGACATTATTTTTGGTCTTGGTTAAGTATTTTTATTGGTCCACTCTCATTCTTTTCCACTGCAAGAATGTTGAGTTGATGACCTAATTTGAATTTATGAAATGAAGTTTATGTGGTTGACCTTGGAGAAAGTTTCTAATGTTGAAGATGGTATAAATGCAAGTCAGATTGTGAATATTTGAATGTAGATGTGAAGTGACAAAGTAAGCCACAAATCAAAAGGGTAGAAATGTGTGAAAGTGAGTTGAGGCAGCAATACTTCATTGTGTTAGATTCTTGAAGGTAGTGAGTTGAAGGTTTCTGCAATCTTCTAATCAAGGCTATGGATGTGTGTTTATTATTGTGGTGGATCTTTTTTTCTCTTTTGTATTGGTAGACGATATGAGCCTCCCTATTGAGATGAGTAGTCGCCTACGTAGGTGAAGTAAAGCCTTTGTATTTGGGCCGGTGGGAAGGTCCTCTTTGGGTGGTGATCCCTTGGAGGTGAGCCTTTGTATTTGGTTTTACCAAATCTCTTTATATTGTGAGTTAATCCTCATCATGGTTTCCCTCATTGGGTTTTCCAAGTAAAAAATATGGTGTTCATTGGCCAGTGATTTTACTTTACATTATCTGCATTTCATGTTCATACTTAATAATAGAATAGTGTGGTTGTGGGATTGATAAGTGTTGAAGTCTTGAATTTGAATTTGTGTGACAACTGATTCACCCCCCCTTCTCAATTGTCCTGCGCTTTTTTAACAATTGGTATCAGAGCTTTGGTTCCTCGGTGTAGAGCTTAACCACTTAAGGAAGATCCGATGGTGCATAAGTTGGTGATCCCTATGTTTGATGGATCTTATTATAGTGATTGGAAAGTGCAGATGAGAGGATATATTGTTTCTCTTGGTTACAAGACTTGGAAGGTTGTTGAGACAAAGTATGTTGCTTGAGTGAGTGGTCCTTCTACTGCAAATGAGGTTTCTGCTTATGAGGATAATGAGAAATTGATATTCTATTTACAGTGCTTTATCTAAAACTAATCAAACTAAGGTTATTTCTTTAGACATTTCTTATGAAGTATGGAAGAAGTTGGAAGAACAGTATGAAGGAAATGAAAGAGTGAAGTTGACAAAGAAGCTATTGGCAAAGTGTAGATATGAGAATTTGAAAATGGAAGAAGGTGAAGAGTTTACAAGCTATTTCCAGAGGGTTGAGATGACAACAAATGAAGTTAAGAAGAAAGCTGACTGATGAAGATATTATTGAGAAGATCCTGATCACCCTACTAGATTGGTATAGTGATAAGATCTTAGTTATTGAAGAGATGTATGATCCTAAGAAGTATACTAAAGAATAGTTATTCGGCACCTTGCAAGCATTTGAGATGAGAAATTTCATGAAAGAAGATAGGAAAGAAGAAAAGATAGAAATAAAATTTAAGGCAATAAATATTGAAGATGATTTGGAGAGTGATGGTTTTGATGAGTTGGAAATAAATTTCACCAAAAAGTTGAAGAAATGTACCAGAAAGTATAAAGGTATGTTTCCCTTTAAATGTTTTAGTTGTGGTAATATTGGTCATTATGCTTCAAGATGTACGAATAGAGTTGTACATAAGAAAAACTAGGATTATAAAGATAAGGATAGAGAGCATAAGAAATACAAGAAGTTGTATTATCTTAAAGAAGAAGTTGAAATCTATGATGATGAGTCTAAAAAATGAGGCTGATGATAGTGAATGCTTGTTTTTAGATCTGGAAAAAAAATCTGTATCTGCTAACCCTGGAAAATGTGCAAGAAAGAATGATCCAAAGAACAAAAAGAATAAGATGGAAGGTACTTTGGTCACCGCCTTTCATGCAAGATAGGATGAAGATTACTGGGTGATTAATAGTGGATGTTCTAATCACATGACTGGAGATAAAATTAAGTTCACTAAACTTGAAAAGTATGATGGGGGTTTGGTCGTGTTTGGTGATGATTCAGGAGCTAAGATTTATGTGAAAGGTATAATTAGTTTTGATGGAGTACACAACACTGATGATGTATATTAGGTAAAGGGTCTAAGGCATAACCTTTTGAGTGTCGGATAGATGTGTATCAATGGTTTTAAATGTGTGTTTTATAATAATACATGTGAAATAAAAAAAGGATTTAGAGATATGGTTGTTGCTAGAAGAAAAACTCATGAAAATATCTATTAGCTTAAGGGAGTTCATGGTCAATTTCTTGTGCCTCAAGTCAATGAAATTTGGTTATGGCACTAGAGAATGGGACATGTAAACTTTGATAATTTGGTCAGAATTAGTTCAGGAGATGTCTAAGGTCTACCTAGAATCACAAAGCTTTCTAATACTATTTGCAAAAGTTTTCATTTGGGGAAACATGCAAGATGCAACTTTAAGGGAAAAGAGAAATCTACTACCTGAATGTTGGAATTAATTCATACAGACCTGGTCTGACTAGAATAGGAAGCCTGAATGGTGACATGTATTTTATGCTCCTTATTGATGATTATTCTCAAATGACATGGGTTGATTTTTTTAAAGACTTCGAGACTCTTTATAGGTTTAAAGGTATTTCAAAGAAACAGTGGAAATGAGAGGTGAGTTTGAAAATAAAATGTTGAGATCGTGATTGGAGAATTCACTTCCAGGTGAGGTTTTAATACATTCTATGAACAACATGGAATAAAGAGACAATTTTCTGCTCTGAGAACCCCTCAGCAGAATGGGGTAGTTGAGAGGAAAAACATGATAGTATAGGAAGCTACAAGAACCATGATGAAAGAATCAAATGTACCGGATGTGTACTAGAGATCACGAGAATATGTGTTGTAGCATCTTGTTACTATGAGGTTTTTTGCATGAAACAAACTCGAAGACATTGGAGTAATATTTATGACTATTTCTATATTTTGTGACAACACAAATGCTATAAACATTTCAAAGAATCTAGTTATGCATTCAAGAACAAAACACATATCTATCAAATATCATTTGCTGAGAGAAAAAGTGTTGGAGAATGAATTCAGGTTGGGGTATGTGACAACAAAGGAAAAATTGTAAGATATATTTAATAAGGATTTTCACAAGAGGACGATAGGGGATGTTGGGGGGTGGGTGCCTCAAACTAGTGCATGAAGGGAGTTACGTAGTCCGTGAATTCGCGGAATTCTTCACTTATTTATCTCAGCCAGTGAATGGATCATGAAAAGGGTTTTCGTGTGCGGTGATTATGGAGTTGAATGGGTGCACTCCTAAGGGGGAGTGATCATATTTTTTGATCTTTTCCATTGATTTCAAAGGGGGAGAGAAAGTCGTGTGAAAAATAGTTGCAAAGGAAGAGAAGGTGTTCTCCTAGAATATTATGTAGGATGTTTTTGATGGTTTTTCACATCATGTGTTGCCATCAATGACAAAGGGGGAGTTTGTCTCAAGTATGAGCAAGTTTGGTGGTGTTTTCATTAATTTTGTCATTGATGTCAACACAGTTCAGTATGTTGTAGATTGTACATATATAGTTAAGATTATTTTGAGATGTGATTACATGGAGCTACCTTCATGATGTTGCAGATGTGCTGAAATGATGAGCTTTCAAGTGTTTTTGAGAAAATTAATAAAGAAGAGAAGTCAAAGTTATGAATGCATTTAGAATGTGCTATGGTATGTGCTTTGTGTTTCTCTTGTGTTGATCCTATGATTGTGCATATTTTGAGGTTTTATAATGGTGATATAGTGGTGATATCTCTCAAGTTGAAGTTTCTGGTTTGATGGGATATGAAAGTTATGTTCATCGGTGTGTGAATTATTATGGTAGAATTGGTCTTTTGTGGACTGGGAGAAATGTTTTTGCTCCATAGTCCTCCACTGTTCTATTTCAGATCTTGCAGATTTGTAATATGTCTTATATTATTCTCTTGGTTCTAGCAAAGATGTGTGTGGTTTGGTGATCTGGAAGTCATGTTTCTGAGTTACTGTATGTGTTTGCATAGTCTAGATGGACTGATGGAAGAAGTTCGGTGTTCAAAGATCATTGCACTTGTTGTGGATGTATTTGAAGGAATCTGAGATGTGTTCTCATGCATAATAAATCATTTTGCATCATTCATGCATTATCTTCTTGTTGGGAAGTGTGTACATCAATATTCATTTGTGTTTTGATTAGGTTTGGCCGACCTCTTGTTTACACTTCATTCAAAGAATTAAATTTAATCAAGGAAGCATGTGGTTGATCTGAGACATTATTTTTGGTCTTGGTTAAGTATTTTTATTGGTCCACTGTCATTCTTTTCCACCATGGGAATGTTGAGTTTCTGACATAATTTGAATTTATGAAATGAAGTTTATGTGGCCAACCTTGGAGAAAGTTTCTAAGGTTGAAGATGGTATAAATGCAAGTTAGATTGTGAAGATTTGGATGTAGATC
>VDFB02000294.1:0-34054 GCA_007258455.2 Sequoia sempervirens
ATGTTTCTTACAATGCCAAATCTGAGTACAATGCTCAGCTACAGCTGCAACTTATGCAACTAAATATGACAATGCAATGAACATAAAATAAGTGCTATAATGAATGACAAAACCTGATAATGATTGCCTTCAATATTGAATGATAATTACAATGCTAATTATGCTGACAAAGGCCAACAACTTGAGATACAAATGTCTAAAGTAAACCTGGAAATGATGGCTGCCTTGACAAATTAATTCGATTCTCTTGATGCCTGATTCATATGCCTTCAAAGAAGTGGCGCCTATGCTTCTTATGCCCTGGCAATGCTTCCAGATTTTTATTTGAATTTATGTCCACTTCTTGCTTAAAATCGCCCCTCTAGCTGGGCCGCCCCTGTCACTGTGATCAGACCTCAAAAAGAAATTGTAAATGCTGCAAACCTCCTTCAAAGTGCATGAAACATCATCTCCATTCACCATAGAATGTAATGCTGCAACCTTCTTGGAGGATCGATGCCAAATGAAGAAGATATATGCAAAATCATGGCACTAATATGCAGACTAAGATGACTATAATTTTCTGATATTAAATCTGATTCTCCTTAATGCAAGACGTCCTCCTAAATGCAGATTGAATGAAGACCTTGATATCCAAAATTGTCTCCAGCAATGCTTCAAATCGAATTATACAAAAACTTGGCCAAAGGCCACAAAGTTTTTACCATGAAGTACAAATAGAAAGTCTGAAGTGACTTCCTCCAACTGCTATAATTCAGATTCCTCCAACTGCTATAATTCAGATGATATTTCACACTCTCAAAATTGCTTACCAATTGAGAGTTTTCATTCTCAATGGCCAACTGAAACAACTGCAGAAACCCTAGGATCCACAACTGAAAATATCAAATCAATCTTCAAATCTAGATCACCTACAGCCAAGTGACATTTTGTCATACAATTGGCATGCATACTAATTAGCTGAGTATGAATGATATTAAAATGTTTAATGACAACAATATATAACCAGCAACTGATCTCTCCTTGATTGAAATGATTTATTCAATACAATGCTCATACAAGGTAGCCAACACTCTTGGCAATTACAATATTTTTCCAATTTACAACAATGTTGGTAATAATATGCATCTACAGATGCAAATATGACTATACTAAATGCAATGCTAGAAGCTGGTAGAAATTTGAAGAACCTGGCCTCATGAAGCGCCTTGGATGAGAGATGAAGTAGCAATCAACAACAAGCCCAAATAATATTCTCCAAAGCCCAAATCGAATTGCTTAAGTTGCCGCCCCTGTTCTTGCCTAGCAAATGTTTAAATAATTAATTGCAGCACCAAACTCCTTCCAATTTGCCCCTAAATCAATTGTCTCGGCGATAGGAATTGAATGCAACAATACCCAGAATGATTGGCCTCCTCAATCAAAAGATATGAGCAAAAACATGAGACTCACATAGGCTGATCGACCTCCATGAAAGTTGAAGTAAGATGCAATAAGCTCAATGTGAAAGACTGACTATCTTCCACTCACAATGCAACCCTTCGGAGGAATATTTCACCACCTCAGTTATGCTAATCAAAGGAAGTTTTTGTTTCCTATGATATAAAGATGAAATATGCAGAAACCCTTGGCTCCACAAGAGAAATTATCAAATATCAATATCAAATCTAGATGATAGGCAATGAGCTCCTCATGTATATTTATACTTTTCCTCAAGAGGTCGACCTCCTTCTAGAACTTTTCCAAGTCGGCTTCTAGAAGGAATATTATAATATTATTTTATTATTGCACTTTATAATAATATAAAATATTAATCAACTCCTAAAGTGCAATATAACATTATAATATAAAATAAAGGTTTCCATAAATAGAAATATCCATGATGATACTAGGAAAACCTTCATGAAATCACGAAATGAGCCAACCAATCAACTGGGTATTGTTGACGTGGTTTTTGAGACCGCACCAACACAGAACAAAGTTTCCCAATGGATACTCTATTCTCTCTTGAACAAAGTATTCAGCGTGCTAAGATTGCAAGTGAGATCACGCTTTCAACTCCAAGGTTCTTGTAATGCGAATAGACCCAGTTTGGTTGATGTGTATATGCTGTGTTCTTACGAGGGGACTTACATAATTGTTCTGAATACGTGTAATAACAACCAATATATGCTTTTTGAAAGGGACTTTTATGCGAATGATTTGGCTTTAGAGTGCAAATTTCCTAAAACTAATCAAGATTATGCGGAATTTGAATGGCTGCAGAGATTTCTAAAATCTAAAATCTAGTCTAAATGCAAAGGATGTTATGCTTCAACTTCAATGAACTTCAAACAAACCTTGCCTAGCCTCCTATAGGACAGCGTTAACAAAGTAAGTGCAATCTTCAAAGGATAAGAAAAATGTTCAAATCACAATCCAATGATGCAATTACCATCACAACGATGCATAACTACACATGAATTTCGATCGAAGTTAAGTGCAAAATGTTCCAGTTGACCACGCAGGACGAGCTTACCATCAGTAAGAACGTTAGTGGTATGGATAAAAGAAGTCCACTTACATCAAACATAAACATCCATATCTAATTACTAGCATGAGATTAAGTCCTAATTGAAGTCAAAGGAAGAAGAAACCTCACAAACTACTCAAAACAAAGTTTGAATTCACCATCAATGAAATGCTTTATTAAGAATAGCCTTTGTGACAATCTCTTACAAAAATTCTCAAAGGGAGAATTCCCCTTCTTCTTCAATAATGCAAATGAAAACTACTCTAACTCAAAATTTCTACTCTCTATTCTGCTTCACTAATTGCTCACTACTCTCTGATTCTGACTATGACTACTAGAGTACAAATGAGGGGGACTCCCCCTTATATAGCTGGCCTGTCTCAACCGACGGTCCAGATCGAATTACAATGGAGGGCTCAGATCGAGCCACCTCAGCCCTAGACGAGTTTGCCCTAAAAACTGACAAAAAGTGGAGGAGTGGCGTCATAAATGCTCCAAAAATAGCAGATTCCTCCTTTGACCATCATGAGCAATTAATGCCCACTACCCTTCTAGAAGATTCTCGTCCATAACCCGGATTCCTTTGCTCTTCTCTCTGACCGCGTACGCTATGAATCGTGCCAACACTGCGTCGACCTCTTCCTCAGAAATTGACGGAGTAAGATTCAGCTGATACTCCAAGATGGCCACCGTTTGCTCATGTTTCTCACAAGATTTTCCCCAAGCTTCGATAGAATCTTGTGTGCTCTGAATGATTGTTGAAAACGTGGAGATGTTTTCAAAATCCAACTGGGAAAACGTTCTCATCTCAGAAAAGAATGGCTGCAACCTCGCCCTTAACCCCTCAACTTCAACCTCCAACATCTTGCAGCCAAAAGAAATATTCAACTCCACGTAAGAAATCAACTCCAACAATTTCAGCTTCGGAAAATGTGTTAAGTTTCAGCGCATTTAAATCAGCGACTTTGAATATTTAAAATCAGCAAGCTTTGTAAATTACCAAGTTCGAAATCAGCTCGACAGTTATACATCAGCAACTTCGAAGAGTTTAAATAAGTCCGAAAGTTTTAAACGAGCAAGTTCAAATCAGCAAGCCTCAACAAATTAAAATCAACTTTTCGAAAGTTATAAATCAGCAACTTCGAAAAGCAATCTCAAATCAGCACTTCGAACATTATAAACCAGCAACTTCGAAGGCCTTAACAATTTTAAATTCAATTTGATTCCAACATTCAGCAACTTCCGAAAATTTAAAGCTCAAGCACCTTCGAATTCTAACAATTTCAATCCTCCAGCATAAATAAATGATTTCAGCTTTTTCAATTTTAAACTTCGAAAACATTTCAACTTCGAAAGCATTTCAACTTTCAGCGAAACATTGAATCTCAGCAACTTCGAGTATTTACCTCTGCAACGTGAAGAAATAAAAATGCTTAACCCTTCAAGCTTTAAATCGCAGCACTTCGCAACTCCGAATCTCAGCAACTTCAAGAAATCAACTTTCAGCAACTTCAATCTCTTGCAAAAATCGAACTTAGCACCCCACTCTTTCAGCAACTCTCAAATTGAAAACTTCACAACTCAATTCACCAGCATAAATTTCAACTTCGAATCTTGTGAGATGAGAATGAAAATCCTCAGAGTTTTATAGCAAAAGACTGGTGCTAATTTTAGCAGATGCCTTTTATTCCCTTCATAATGACTGACGCGTTTGCTAAATTTAAAAGGGAATATTCCAGTCGTCAGGCAGTTGTTATGACAATTTGCTAATCGGGGAGATTCTTTCCTCGATTTAAATTTAAAATTCCCTCCCGACTGCCAGTTACCTCCAGTAATTCCGAGAAAATCATTTTTACACTAATTTGAAATTATCTCAACTACTTTTTAAAATGGCACTTTTAATTTATTAAAAATTTAATTTAAAAGCCATTTTAATTTATTTCTTCAACGCATTAAAAATTCGATATCAATCGTCAAACTTGGCTAGGCGTAATTTTATTTTCCATCCGTAATTGACTTCCAAAATAAATTCCCCTTGTTAAAATCATCCGAATTTCACAATTTCATGGGTCAAAATCGAAAGGGGGAATTTAATATTAAACTTAGGAAAATAATTAAATTAAATTAAATTAAATAATTTCTCCAGCTTAGGCAAATTTCGCAATTAATTGCCTAGAGAAATTTTATTTCCTCCAAACGCCTTTGCTTGAGCTTTTTAATTATTTCGAACGCTCCATTTAAAATTTTAAAATTTAACCCTTAAAGGTGGGCGCATATGACATCACAAGCTTTTAATTTGAATGCCTCTTGGTTTATATTTTTTTTTTTTTAAATTTCTCTTTTAGGCGTACTTTGAATGGTAAGGTTTGAAATTAAAATTACGCCTTGTGCGCTTAGGAACTTTAAAGTCTCATTATCCGAATTAAAAGGAGGAGGGCGCATTTCATAGCCTGAGTATTGAGGCGCAAATCCTTTAAGCAACTTTCAATTTCGCCACTTAGATAATTTCAATTATCTTCTCCCTCTCAAGGCGCATATGAGGGTTGATGCTTTCAATTTTGAAGACTTGCTGAAACTCGTAGTCCCTTCAGAGAGAGGCGCAAATCACCACTTGTACTTCCAATTTTTGGACTTAGGCAAATTTCCTGTAAGTTCAAGGCGCATTAGGGACTGGCAACTTTGAATTTGATCATTGGCGCAAATCACCCCTTGTGCTTTGAGTCATTTGTCACTTAGAAAATTTCAAACCTCTGACCTTGGTGGGCGCATCTTGTCTTTAGAGCTTTCAATTCATAAACCACCATGCCTTTCCAGGCGCAAATGAGGGTGTGGGCCTTTAATTTTATACGCCTTATGCAAATTTTAACTTCTCCAAAGAGGGGTACATATAGCCTAAGGAACTTTCAATTTGTGACTTAGGAAATTTTCCTAACTTACCTCCTTATCAAAGGCGCATATACCTGTTAAGACTTCCAGTTGAGGGCGCAAATGGAGATGCCAGCTTCAAGGCGCAGAACTCATGTCAAGTTTTTAATTTCGTGCCTTAGAATATTTCCAGCCCCTTTCAAGGTCCAGGCGCAAATGATGGGTTACACTTCCAGTTGGGGGCGCATTTTACATGTTCAGCTTCCAATTTAGAAAATTTCACGTTTTTCCTTTTAACTTGGAGGGCGCATTTGAGCCTTGTAGCTCTCAATCTTGTCATGGACGCACTTAGAAGGGTCAACATCCAGTTTGATCATCTTAGGCGCATTTGATAGGGTCTCCATCCAATTTCCAACACTTAGAAAAAATTTCAAATCTCCAGTATCTTCCCAAGGCGCATTTGACCCTCTGTGGTTTCACTTTAATGACTTAGTCAAAAATTTTAAATTCACCTAGGCTTGGGCGCAAATGTCATGGGCAACATTCAGTTTCAACACCCCAGGCGCATACGCATGGGTGAACTTCCAATTTAACACTTTGCAACCTTTAAGTTGACCTTGGGCGCATACAACATGGCCTACTTCCACTTCCTGTGCCTTAGCCAAATTTCAAGCTATTATCTTTCGCATTACCAGGCGCAAGTGGGACCCCCAGCATCCAATTTTGACACTTAGACAAATTTTCTTACTCCAGACTCAGGCGCATTTGAGGGGTGGAGCACTCATCTTGGGGCGCATTTAAGAGGGTGGAATTCAAGTTTGAAGAGGGGCGCATATGATGGGTCAAGCATCCAACTTTAATGCCTTAGTGAAATTTTAAGTCCCTCTTTTCTCCTTAGGCGCATTTTGACTAGGCTACTTCCAACTTTCCAGACTTAGTGAATTTCTGCCTCTATCCAGCTTTCAAAGCAAGTTCCAATGCCGGACTTGAAGTTTTATCCATTTTAGCAAATTTTTCGCCTTCTGCCAGATTTGAGTTGATTTTCCTTTGTCAACCCTAACTCGCCCTGAGTTTCTATTTTTAGAAAGTTCCTTGAATTTCGCGCCTTCGACTGAATTCTGACCTTGGAAAGCCGGATTTCAACTGATTGTTCTGTCAATACCTGATTCCTGTTTGCGCCTGCTATTTTTAGCAACCTGCTAAAAATAGAAATTACTCAGAAAGTGCTCAGATTTCATGTGCTGAAGCGTTGTGATCATCACTAGATGCTGTTCTTGCTTGACTGTCGTGTTCCGCCCTTGATTTTAGGAAACCCTAATTGACCTGCTAAAAATAGCAACTATCCGATTCTCCATTCTCTGTAACTCCGTTTATCTCGAAATTTGCGCCAAAGGTCCCTCATCACATGTTTGTCCTGTACCCGTCGAGATCTGGTGTCAACCTGCCATTTATAGTTGTTTCTGAAGTGACTTACTATTTATAGTAAGTGCCTGTTTCTGAGACCTCCTTAGTTCCGTTCGAGTTGAAATTTGGACAGCGCGCTCCTTGCTGGTGAATTTGCCCGTTTATGCTGACGCCGAGATCAACTTTCTATTTATAGCCTGCGTCTGGAACACTTACTAAAAATAGCAAGTTCTCCGATTGCCTTCAAATTCTGCCCGCAGATTCTCGAAAGGATGCTGATCATGATGGATACTTCAGTTTTGCACATTTTAACCTTTGACTCCTCATTTTTAGCTGACTTCGAAACCTAATTTTGTGCATGTTGCTCCCGGATGAATCGTTTGACCTCATTGCGGTTGCATGATGTCGGCTTGTTCGAGGTGTTGAGTAGGCCCTTAAGTGATGCACTAAAATAAGCTGACGGAAAAAGTGACCGACCGGCTGCCGGATGATCTTGCATGTCATACTGCCCGAAAAATCTTGAAAAACCCAGAAAAACCCAGAAAAATCTCCAACATGCAAGCACTGGCTAAAAATAGTAAGTTTCTGAAAAGTGGTCGGTTACACTTGCATGTTATATCGTTGCGAAGCTCTTGGAAAACCCAGAAGGAATATGGCGACATGCGCTGAAAATGTCTGCATGCAAACCCTAATATCGGCCTCCGAAGGCCGAATGCTGAAAGTCATCGTCATGCTTTGCATGTCATATCACCGCGAAGGTCTCGAAAAACCCAGAAGGAATCTCCGGACATGCATCAGAAAATGTAACATCTAAACCTCAAAATCCGCTCTGGGCTGGAGTACTAAAAGTAGCAAGTCATTGGTTTTACTCAAATTTTACGAAGTGAACTTGCGGTGCGAAACGCGATGAAAGTTGCGAGATGTAGAAAAATCTCGAAAGAAAATCAAATAAATGCGACAGCACTAAAATAGAAAGTTGGCGAGAACACCAGTGAAAGTCGGGGTAAACTGAAACATGTTAATAACTAGCGCTAGGCACAAAGGCCGACTAACCAGCTCAGATTTGGCTTCAAAATACCTAATTTGATTACTTGAGGTGATCTTTCGCGTTCAAGCTTCATTTGACCGGGGCGATCTAGGAAAGTAAGCGAAAAGAAGCGAGCGAGAGAGACAAAACCAAAGAGCCAAAAGACAGAATGGAGCAAAATTTAGGGTCCCATTTTTTTAGATAGGCGTGAAAAGGTCTGGAGGTATCTGCCAAACGACCCTCTTATCAAGTCCCATTAGCCTACGAGGATCAAGAATAGGCTAATTCCTCTAAACTCCAACGCTCATGAAAAAGGGGACATTACACATCCTCATGCTTGAAGGTGCCACAATCAAATCAAGAGTCCTAAACCTAACTAAAGAAAGGGACAATCTAGAACCATTTGAAAAATGATGTAGAACAAGAACCAAAAACGAAGAACGATAGTTGTTGTAGAATTATCTCAAAGTGGATATGAATGTTCTCAAAGTGGATATGAATGCTCTCAATGATGTCCCAAAAATTTGCAAGAAGGGACACAAATTAATTGATTTGTTGAGTACTCATCCCAATAAATTACTTCTAGAAAACAATGAATGTCCTACTACACTAAGCCACTAGAAGCCCCATTAGAAGCAACATGAGACTCAATAGAAGCAGGAGATGATAAAGACGAGATCTCAATGCATGTCATCTAACTACACTACTCATCCCTACATGATGTATCCACACAAGATGTTTGAGTATGAACACCAAATGTATCTACCAATGCTAGAGCACAAGAGTCCTTAGCCTCAAGATGCTAACTCAAAGATAAAGAATTGAATCTGCAATAGAAGTCATAAAGGAAAAAAAGAATATAAGTCTTTGTAGGAGAAGAAGAAGCACTGGGAGAAATCTTTATGTTATCTCAACCTCCAAGTTCTTCCCATTTAGCAAATTGCTTAGCTATATCACAAGCATATGTTAGAAATTCATTAAGAGTACAAGACAATCCATAGTGGGATCCTTTGAGAAGAGAGGTTCATCCACATCTCCATAGATCTCCCATATTTTGGTCCAAATGTCATGAGAGTGATAAATGTGCTTGGTGGCCCACATGGTGTTGATATCAACATAACAACCAATCTTATGATACGATTATTCTTGTCATCCCATACCTCCTCCTACCAAAAACATTTTGGGTCAGGAACAAGTACACAAAGATGGGCAAACAATGACAACACTTGAAAGGCTTCAGGATTTTGTCTTGCCAAGACTTATAGTCCTATCTATTCAATATGATAGCAAAAGGATGAATTTCTGAAACACCCATGATTATCTCCTCAAGTTAGTCACACAATAGACCAATCAAGAAACTCAATCAGCAAAATTAAATGAAACCACAAGATCAGCCCCAAAAATTACACAGTCTAGAAACCCCCCAACAAATTCCAATAATGGCACTTTATACTTTGTGTGATTACAATTGCCACTTGCCAAATCAATGAAGTGGTCTTAATTTTAATGTATTATAGATGCCAAATTAGCCCTCAATGCTAAAAAAAAACTGGGACAAGATGAAAATAATCAAACTGCACCAATAAGTTCTCAAAATGAAGCTCTAAAAGTTCTCAAAATGAAAACAGCTTAACATCACCTATTAAAATCTGCAATCTCTATAAAACCTAGACACCAAAATCTAAAATCATCTACACCATTGCAAAGCTCTTGAAATATTATCCTATATAAAAAAATATTGCTTAGAAAAGGAGCCAAAATGATTGAGAAGAAAGCTTGGAAAGTTTGAGTGTCAAAAACAAAACTACATTACAGAAAGGAAAGGGGCATGCGGGGGGCAGGGAGGAGAGGGGGCCGGGTGTGGGCGGCAAGGGTGGGGATTAGGGGAATGAGATGCTAAAATGAGCATGACATCATCTAATGCCAACTAATGGAATAGAGCCCTCCTAACGAAATATTCCTCCACAAACTCCAAATTGCTATTGTTATGTCATGAAACCACTTACAAACAAAAAACTCCCCTACTACAGATTGAAAAATGCCCTCAATTCATAGGAAACCACTTCCCAAGAGTTGAATGGTTTACAAGCCAATTTTTTTCTTAATGCCGATATATATTTCTACCAACAATGATTGGTGTTAGAGTTTGGTGGTAATGACAATGGAGTAGAGGTGGATCCAATGGTGAGGCTTTAAAAACTACCATCTACTATGTACACAGATGGCCATGCCACATGGCACCCCTACAAGTGTTGCATATGTTGTGCCCATGTACAACCTATCATGGTAGGAAGACTTAGCAAGTTATCCACTGACTTGCCATGACTTGTGCATTTTCTTGCTCACTATGCCCAATCAAGGGCAAGTCAATTGGAGTTTTCCCTCTAGCTGAATCAAGTTTTTTTCTCAAGCTCTCAAGTTTTTCTCATAGACTCACCTAACGACGAGTTATAACGAAACCCATGAGATTTTCAACATTTCACTTCATTTTTTGACATTTTTGGTTTTATATTTCCCAGCAAAAGACATCTTCAGCATCCACATGACAAAATAATGCTAAGTGATGTGATTGGGAGGAGATTTTAAGGTGCCTTCAAAAATTCAAACTAATATTTATCTATTTATTTTTTTATTTTGTAATTACAAAAGTTGAAAACCTAGAAAAGTTGTTTATTCTCTTGTCAAAGAATGCTACAATTACGGACAATGATCTAATCGACAAAGTCGGCAACTCAAGTCAAAATGCCGTTAAGGCAAAGGTTGCTAGACCGAATGGTAAGGAGTTGACAAAGATAAAATCAAAGTTGAGGGATTAAAATATGGATAGTGACACACTCACCACCTTCTATCGAGACATGCTAATTATTGTAAAACATTTGTTGGTCACCAATTACAAAAGGATATTACAGATTTCTAGCTCTTTCATATTCCCCAAATTGGAAGGAAATTGATGCGAGCAACTAAGAGGTCTAAAATTTTACATGGTGTCCAATTCAAGGGAATGGAAAATTTTGTGAGCAATGGGTTGGTTAAACTCAAACCTAAGGTGGTAATTGTTGATAGGTAGTTGAGTTGAAGTTCAATCATGGCATGGAGGAGAATGTGTACTCTGGTTTGCCCAACGTGGAGTGTCAACCCTCCCTTGATATTTTGACATTTTCTTGTTGTTCCTCTATTGGTTTTTTGTGCTTGTTTAGTTTTAGTTGTTTGTTTGGTCTTCTACCTGTGTTGCCCCTACATGGGTTGTTAGCACAATTTGTTGTCATGTTTCTTGGTTTTTTACTATTGTTAGTTTTTCAAGCTAAGACCCCTTGATAGATGCCCATAATATTATCCAAAAAAGAATGGTAGGCAATAAATTCAAATGATGACATTCAATCAAAAGTGAAAGAAAATAAAATGGAAATGTGAGAGAACAATTCAGGGGTAGTAATGCACAAAAGTTTAAAAAAATAATAATTGCAAAATGAATATTAAAAGAAGCAAGGTGTACAAAAACATAAAAAGAATTTTAAAACAATGTAAAAGGAATCTCAAAATCTTTGGGTTAATAGAAAGATGGGGTAGGTAGGATGTAAAAATACGTTTGAAAGATATATTAAATAATTTAATATTAAAAATTAAATATTAAGAATAAAAAGGAAAAAGGTGAATCAGAAGTGGGTGATAAAGGTTAAGGGGGTTAAAGTACATTAGAAGAAGACACAAATAGGAGGAAAGTACATAAAGCATGATATTAGAACAAAAATAAGGCTAAAGAGGTTAAAATACACGAGAAGGAAAGGAAAATAAGAGGAAAGCATATAAAGCATGATACTAGAACAAAAATATAAAACTACTAAAAGTAAGGAGAGGGAAGAGGATGAAACAAGATAGATAGAGGAAAAAGGGTCTGCAATAGGAAACACAAAGAATTAAAGATTGTGGAGAACAAAAAGTGGAGAGATGGATGTAATGTCCTGTTTTAGAATTTCCTTATTTTTCCATAAATAAATAATCCCAACTCCCAGTCATATATACATAGTTAAATATAATTATTAATTTATCCTAAATAATGGTAATTTTGATTATAAAAGTCCGATTTAAAACTTATGATGTATCTCTGAAAATATAAAACTTATCCTTTAGCCCCTGCTGCAATTCTTCTTTCAATTTCCAGTGATTTCTCTTTGTATGAATGTCTTTGAAATATTTCTAATTTCTGCCCAAGTTGGGGGATTTCACCCATTAACTCAGTAGTAGGAATTAAGGGGTTTCATCCTTAATTTCAGGCTTAAAGGGGTTTCATATCAGGACAACAAAGAGGAGACCACAAAAGGATCAAGACAAAGTATGGAGATTGTAACTAATTGATAGTTGTTAAAGTTAAGAGAGTGTTTGTGGATTTCCATTCCTTCCCTTAACTTCCTCTTAGAATAATATTCCTCATTCACTACATTTTTGAGATTGGTGTTGGATGAATGCTCTGCAAGGACCAATTTTTCAATGTGCTTGTGTTTGATGTCAGCACCATGTTCTTTGATTCTCATTCCAATAGAACACCTTGTTTCCCTAGTATAGAGGATTCCACACAAGCATTTCATCTTATAGACTCCAAAGTTGTGAAGTGGTTTGCTTTGATCTTTAGGGATGCAATCAAATTTCTTATCTTCTTATGTGGCTTTAAAGAACATTTGATGCCATTTTTCTGCGGAATTTTGGAAGTCTTATCAGATATTCCCTCAACATACAGAAGGAGAGACACATGTGCATCTGATGAGCCCTCTACATTTCCGCAAGTCTCATGTCAAATTTTCACCTGTGTGAATGGTCTAGTAATATGTTTGTTCTTCTACCCATTCATCTTAAAAAAAAAAATTTGTCAAATGGGCAATTTCAAGATCAATGTGCTCCTTGTCAAAATGCGAAAGGCTCTGATAGCAAGGGTCTTTAAAATGGCTTCTATTTGGGCAGTATGGTGATATGAAGATGCATGAAGCTAAAGGTCTATGTGAGTGGATTTTCCATACACATGACAAACCAAGGATCCATAAAGCCTTATTAGGGGCACAATATCTAGGAAGGAGATCGTATTGTTGTGATTTAATTCCTTGGTGAACTTAATGTTGTCCATAATGTTGTTTAAATGGGAATGAAATTGCTCCATTTGTCCATGTTGCATTGCTAGTTTAGGTTGGTGTCATCAATGTAATGCTTCCACCATCTCAGTTTAAGGAATTGAGGGTGGTCTCTTCAAAATGTTGCATAAAAAGGTTGGTCACAGCTAGAGATAGAGGGACCCCTTGGAAACCTCATTGGATTGCTCATAGACAACTCCCTTGAGGGTGAAAAAAGTTGATTTTAAGCACAATTCAATTAGGAAAGCAATTTTAATATCTATAGTTCTTTTAATAATTTCATCCATGGCATTAATTGAGATTTTTGTGAACAAGGAAATCACATCAAAGACTCATGAGGATTTCACCATTACCAAACTTTTTGTCCTTAATGAATTCAACAAAATAGGATGATTTTTTTTATGAAATAACTTGATTTTCCCACTAGCAACTTAATTTTCTTGTCGATAGGGGAAATTCAGAATAAAGCATGAATCAATGATAGCAACCACAGAACTACATAAATTCAAGCCATGAAGATCCTAATCTAACAATGAAGCACAAATGACAATAAAAATCTAAATAATAAAGCAATAAACCTCAATTCCTATGCCGAAGTTGATTCTCTTCCATTGCTCTTCTCCATTTTGCTTTGTTTGCTCTCAGATTTGTAGTATACAATGTATTTGATAAGCTTGATATTGATGCAAGATAGCTAGATCTCAAGATAGCAAAATTTCAAAGACTGTGGTTAACCTTGAAGTGAAATAGATAGGTTGCTTTTATAGAAATCCCAATTCAAATGAAGGGTGAAGATTGAATGATGATGTATGATGACCAATGGATGAGATTTATTGAGAAGAAAAGAGATAAGGATGGGAAGGATGAACCAAAACTCAAGAAATTAGTTGAGATTTAAGGTTTGGCTAAGAATAAATTAAATAATTACAACCATTATTTAATTTAGGAAATGGTGGATGAATAATTAAATAATTATTTAATAATAGTAGAAAAGTGGGATGTGAAATGTTAAATAATTAAAAATAATTATTTAATAAGGGATGGAGGAAAATGATAAATAATTAAATATCTAAAACAATTATTTAATTATAAAGGAAAGGGAAACGATAAAATATAAGGGGCGGTGGGCCTAGCTCGATTGGCTGAAGCATCTTGTTGCAGGCAAGAGGTCATGAGGTCTAGTCTCCCCACCGTCACACCAGTGTCACCGATCATGTGAAAAAATTTTACCAAGCGCACTGCAATTTATAGGGGCGACTACTCGATTTTGATTCCTGCAATCTAAAAAAAAATTAAAAAAATAATAATAATAACTAAATAAATAAGAATTTATTAATTATAGAGGAAAAAGATAATGAATAATTAAATAATTAAAATAGTTATTTAATTATAGAAGAAAGGAGGGAAAATGAAAATGAATTACCGGACTGGCTCTAAAGTTGCTAGCTGTTAGGGATTCGAAACTCTACTCTCAATTTTGTAGTGATACCTGCATCACCATGTGTAACATTCCATAATCCTATATGATAGCCTTAATGCCTAGCATCCAAAATCAGACATAACAATAACTGCAGATTAGGAAAACACAAGAAGAATTATTCAGCCCATCAAGAGAGGGGAACCCTTAAGGGGCCTACGGTCTACCACCTCCCAATGCCCAACCCTTATCTTGGGCCTGTGGGGCAGAAAGCCTAGGTGGAACCCTCACCCCTCCATGACCCAACCCTTGCAATGGGCCTGTGGGGCAGAATGCCCAACCCTCACTTTGGGCCTGTGGGGCAGAACCTGGGCAAGGGTTTTAGACAAACCACTTAAGGTATGGCTCCCCCCTCCTGGCAGGGTTACAATTAGAATTGCAGACAGTCCATATAACATAGTCAACATTGATCTACTTGCATTTCCACTTGTTATGTCATGAGAGGAGTCTAACATGAGTATGTAATGCAGCATGACGATATATCAGAATACAGGCCAGGACTCAAGTCATAGAGATCTTTCATCATATCCCACAGATTAGCAAAGTCCAACAGATCCAAAATAGTTCAGTTCTACATATGCATAAAGTTTCATTAGCATGAAGGAATTAACAGAACGCAGCACTATGATTAAGCAATATCCATATCTATTTGTTCAGACTTCAATCAATCATAAATGCAGATCAAGCACCATTAGAACCAGTCAGAAAAAGGCAAACAGTAATGGTCTAGATCCGTTCTGGGACTACACAGTTCGCCCCAGACTAATGTCCAGTATCAATGGCAAAAATACTAATTTCCAGATTCTAATCTATCAAGAAAGATTGGTTTTCAGAACACGCCAAAAACACACATGAATTCTTATGCATAAGGACTAGATATTACTTTCAATAAAGCACGATTCGACTGGAGCCTGGAATACGTGTTCAAGCAGCATCATTATGTTTGAATACAGAAACTAAATATTAAGACTAGTGAGTGCTCTCACCTGATTCGCTGGCTCTGCTATGTATATTCTCTGGGAATGATTGATTGGTTGATGTATCTAATGGTGAAGTTGTTTCCAAACTATTCGATCCTCCCTTCCCTGTTTGGAGTAGTTGCCTTAATATATATCCCACTGGTTTCCCCAAAGGCACGACCCTTCACTTGGTATTGACCACCTTCCCTAAAGACCGCGTCTCTTGGCATAGGCGACAATTTCTATCCCCGATCCCTGATGGTCTCTCTTAGTAATTATGGTCGTGTTTATTATCAAACGGCTTTATTCAAGTGTTACTTTTTACTAAATGACATTGTTGTTTTCTTTATACTCTTTTGGCGCCACCTTAGCTCCTTTCCATACTCAAATCTCTCTCTATCCTATTCCTAACGTGGCTTTATTTTGTCACTCCGTGTTTATTATTTTTTATGCTATGTTATGGAATGCCTCTGCAGCAGTTCTCCCTTGCCGCGTCGTCTTTCTTGGAAAGGTTGTAAATTCCTTTCAAATATTTGTGTTTCAGTTCTTCCTTGGCCTGAAGGGTGGTGATAATGTCAACAGATGTATTTGCGCTATACAACGAGAGACTGATGGCGGCAGATATAGGTAGCGATGTATTTATGATTTAAATCTTCATCAATTCTAATCGCAAAGATTCAACACCTCCGCTGGATTAGTATATATATACGTATTCGCCCAGTATTCATCGTATATCCCTCAGTTCGTGAGTTCTGGCTATATCGTCTCCTTCTTGTGGGCTCGATCTAATGTCATCGTGTGCTATATTCACTCGTGCACCTTGGTGGAGATACGCGAGTTCCTTTTGAGCCTTGTGGATTGGTCAATGATCGTCCGGCTTTCATCGAAAATGGCATTTGACAGGTTTCGTGTAGACTTGCATCATACTCTGCCATTAGTCCACCGAAAGACAAGTGATGGCGTTGCTGTTGCTAGTTGGTTGAATATGATTGACGGCTTCCAACACATTAAGATTCATTCCACTCGGCCTTAGCCTTATATAATAATAATAAATTAATACTATTTAATCTTTCCTTTAGTGCTTTCAACTTATGGATATTAGATATTTATTTCTCTATATTGAAATGGGTGGAGGCGGTAGTGAGAATATTTGTAGTCTTGAAGACGGCAGTTCCCAGTGAACACTTAAATTACCGACTCCCAGGTGGCCTAAGGCCCCTCCAATTGTCAATATCTATTTTGTATTATCAATATCTATATCTGAAATGTTCCCATATTATATTGTATATTCAAATATTATAATGGTCATAATTTGTAATATATATTTTTATATTCTATTATATGCTTCCGATCTTAGCACTATATTTATAAATTGATTTATTGTTTTATGTTAATTTTGTATGTTTTTAATATTTGCTTTATTTAAATTGTCAATATCTATATTTTTAATATCATAAAGATCATTTAAATTATATTTTAATATTTATTATAATAACTATAATTATAATATTGGGTTATCTGTAAATTGCCAATATATGTATATTATCTATCTCATATTATTATAACAATTATAATAGCTAGTATTTACGTTGTTGGGAATTGTATAAATATATTTAAGTTTGATAATATAATAGTAGTTATAATTATGATATTGTCTTTGACAATCATAATTATAATGATATTAAATTTTTAATATTTTAAATATATATTTTGTTATTTATTGTCACGATTTCGGGAACATGACATTGTAGGCTCCAGTCATTTTTCAGTGTTTACATTTCTTAAATGAGGAAAGAAGCAAGTTTATAGATTGGAAAGTCAATGGTGTCCACTGTCAACAATGGGAAACAAGGGTTTACGTGAAATTCAAAAGCCCATTAGTTCTAAGTGTGACCTTATTTGGTGTTAATGCCCAAGGAAGATTGGTTGATGGTTTTTTTCACTTCATTCAAAATTGGTGAAGCAGGGTTGTGTTCAAGCTTCTATATATACTACTTATTATTCAAATTGTCTAACATTCTGGTTTTGTATTCCAACTTGTTCATTTGTCAATTTTACATGACAATGTCCTTATTCTCAATTAAACACTTTAAACCAATCAGCTCTTCTTTAGGTATGTTGTGGCTAGGAGACTTTGCATGTCCAAGGTCAACAACATAGTATTGCTTGACTTCATATGCAATATCATTTTGATAAGAACCTCAACACTTTCAATTTCCACCATAAAGTCTTTTTTCGGGGATGGAGTTTGGTGTGATTTCAGTTGCTCTATTGGAACAAGAATCAAAGAACATGGTGCTAACATCAAACACAAACACATTGGAAAATGAGCACTTATAGAACATTCATCCAACACCAAACACCACACCTACATAGAGGCCTACCAAGATCCTAGTGAAATAGGAAAATGATTATAAGAGGAAGTTAACGGAAGGAGTGGCAGTCCACAAGCAGCCTCTTAATCCCATGAAGAATGAGGGTTGGGGTTTGAGCTTCTCCTAGAAACCAATTACTAACTTGCTTATACCCAATCTTCATACTTCCTCTTGGTCCTTTTGTAGTCTCCTCTTCTCTTTCCTTCACCCATTTGGTTCTTTTCTTTCTTCTATCTCTCTCCTCTTTTGTTCTCTATGATTTTCAATACTTTATGTTTCCCAACCTCTTCCCTCTACTTGCTTTTTAGTTACTTTTTATTTTCGTTCTAATATCATACTTTATGTACTTTCCTCCTATTTGCCTCTTCTTCTCATGTATTTTAACCCCTTAAACCTTTATCTCCCACTTTCAATTCGCCTTTTTCCTCTTTATTCTTAAATTTTAATTCTTGTATCAGTATTATTTAATATCATCATTCTAATTTATATTTATAGCCTACCTACCCAATCTTTCTGTTAACCCAAAAAATTTAAAATTCATTTTGTATTGTTTTGCTTCCTGTTTCTCTACTCCTCGTTTTTTTTCCTTTTAGTACTAGGTTTGCAACAAAATAAAATCCTGTTCTCGTGTATTAGTACCCCTTGAACCATTCTCACATTTACATTTATTTTTACTTTTCACATTTGTATGTACTGTCATGTCATTCAAATCTATTGCATATCTTCTTATCTCTATGTTAAATTTGAATTTTCCAACATTTAACTTACCTACCCCTAACCATTCTCCAACCCATTAATTTTAATTATTCCCCTAGCAATGTTTTTCTTCTAGTTTCCTGTGCATATCAGGCCTTCATATTTAGCTAAAAAATTTCTCATCCTGCTGATGGATGACAGAGTGTGATCTGAAACATTGATGCAAGCAAAACTCAATCCAGAAGCATTCCAATCATTAAAACTACTACATTTCATGATAAAGAATAATTTCATAACTGGAACTGTATTAAATTAAAAAGAATAGGAGGATTGAATGACTATCATAGAATTCAGCCTATTGTTTTTGGTACATTATAGAGATCTGATTGTTATACCTGTTATATTACCATGCGTAGGGTTCAATTTATTGTAGTTCTATTTTATAGATAGGAAAAAAGGTGCAAACAATGTTGTGTAATGCTTTTTTCAGATTGTACTAGAAGTTCTGCAATAGGAATATAGGACCAATCAAGGGTTTTTATTGGGAAAATACAAAATCCTAAGGTTGAATCAGGCTGCTACAAGCAACAGAAAGTAAAAAATCATGGTAGATTACATCCTCTTGTATTAGTTTTGAGTGTGATCTTGCCTTAAAAAAGGTTGCCAACTGTATCTAGTTTTACTTGCTTTTCCATGTGCACAACCCTCTCATATGACCAATAGGCCTGCATGATTGAATTCCTAAGGTTGATTTCACAGTTATGCATGAAAAGAGTTTAAACTTTAGATGAATTTCAGCATGTGATGTATGATTTTTTGTTGCAATGTCTATATAGGTAAGTTATGAGTTCAAAAGAGTGATGTATATGAATTTTTAGAAAATTGAGAAATATGTTGTTTTCATGTTTGGAATACTGGATGCCGGATTGGCTTATGATAATGAATGTGTGTGTAGATGTGTCCAAAAACCATTTTGTTGAAACAACGCATGATTGAATGCCTTGTCCTGAATATTTCAGTTTTTATCTTTTTATCTTTTTTCTGCAGTCAATTTATAATAACACAGACCCTAGGTAAATGGTTTCATCCTAGATCAATGCCTTCGGATTTTAAGTGGAATATTTCTAGGATTGACAATGAATAAATAGCTTCTTCTATTACTGGATTCTCCAGAACCCCCTTCATATCTGAATAGAAACCTTTGTGATACTGATGCTGGTTTTAGTTCTCCTTGAAAAATCCCTTTCTATTCATAATTGCAGGGTCCTTCCCAAAAACCACCCAAGCTCGCTAACAACATTTTAACACTGATTGTGCACATAACATTGATATTATGGTTATTTTTGTAATAGTTGTCCTGATATTTCGACAACAAACTATACCTAGGGTCCCAAAAAAACCATTTTTCCATGTACCTGAACCTGTAGCCATTTCACGGTAACTTAGCTACTCTCCATAAGTTTTCTTCAATTTTGAAAAGTCTTTCAATTCAAAACAATTTGCAATTGCCTTGTGAATGCTAAAACATTCCCCAATAATTAGTGTTCTTTACCTCTTTCACTGTAAGACTTCAGTTGCATCACAACAGTAAATAAACCTTAATGGCAAAGCTCATTGAAACTCAAAATTTTCAATCTCTCATTACTGAAAGCACAGTAAAAAGTTTGAGTGAAGGTTAAAGTTGAATTCTATTTGCATCCATCCAAATGAGATGATATAGTACGTAGTAAAAGGCATTCTTCAAGTATTGAGCAATGTTATCATTAATTCAGTGTACAGTTGATAAAATGTAGTTGATTTTGGTACAGACCTGGGTATCTTTCAGAATACCATGAGGATCACAAGTTACAATCCACCCAAGTTGCCATCCAGGAACAAGCCATCGGTTTGATATGCTTCCAAGAGTAATCACTGGAACAACAGTTGCAAACGATCCCATTGGCACAAATGGCTTATTACCAAATACCATGGGAGAGTATGTTTCATCTGATATAACTAACAAACCTAACCTTTTAGCTGTCTCTGCAAGCTGCAGTATGATTCAACTGTTAACAACAATGTGATTGCATAAAAAATGTAACAATTAAGGCACATCAAATTTCTACATTGGTGCAGAATCTCAAGCTAGGTAAATTACACAATACCTTAGCTAGATGGCCATGGCTGAAAACAACACCACATGGATTATTAGGATTACTAAGAACAATTGCTACAGTGTTGCTGTCAGCTATTGCTTCAACTTGGTCTAAATCGACTTCCCAATCCCTTTCAGGAATTAAATTATAATGCCTGGCTTGGATATCATTGTATGCTAATAAAACATCATAAAGAGGGTACGATGGTCTTGGCAAGAGAATGTTTGCATCTTTACGACCCAGAACTGCAAAAATGGTATCCATTGATTGTCTACAGCCAGCAGTCAAGTAAACATCATCTTCAGCTAGCTTGTAAGGAAGGCCAGGAGAAAGATACTCTAAAACAGCCCTGAAAGCAAAGTACATTTATACTAAAATCAGCTGTCAGTATTGTAAGTTCTTTTCTAACACAGAGCCATGAATTATAATTTATAGTACTTAGACCATTGACCAATTTATAATAGCGATAATATTCTAAACTATATTCCATCCACTTTTCAATTATATTTTCTCACAATGTTAAGAAAAAAATATATTCTTCTTTTTTGTCTACAGAACAGTTATAATTCTTTTTCATATCATAACTTTCTAAATACAACTGATACTGTCAACAGAATTGAATGAATACCAACTGCAAGCCTTCTGTCACTCAGCAAAAAATACTCTCAATTTCCATTGAATGTCAGATGTCGGAGACACAAAATTTATGTTTTCAAATTTGTATTTCAAAAAAATGGCTACATAGTTCCATGGTTGTCGGGAGACACGTCTCCTGCCCCTAGAGACGCGTCTCGGGGATAGGTGTTGTACCCAAACCAAATTTTTTGCTTCATTAAGGCATTTTGCATTTTAAAGTCTAAACCTTGCTAAAATGTTGTAAAATACCGTTTTGGGCGATATCAAGCATGGAGTTTTTGTCAATAGTTTGTCAGTCAAAGTCAGTTATATTGGTCAAACCTGAAACAGAGACTCAAAATGAAGATTTTCACAATGGAGGAGCAGCTCATGACGGCATTTCATATTGCAAACGGTCATTTCAATGATCGAAACAGAGTTTTCAGTGATCAAATCATGGAGATTTTTCAGAGGAAAAGCCTCAAAGTGCAAGTATAGCCCAAGGGCGCCCAACTTTTTCAAGGTCAAGATCTTGCTGAAAGTGCTCAAGCATCCAGTCAATCTCTTCAGAATCAGCCTGGCTATCCGTCGAGTTATCCAGCGAGGCGTTCCGAGAACCACAGCTCTGGAAAATCGCGACAGAAGTTACAATCCCTAAATTTTAGGAGATGGAAATTTTGCTCTTTTCAGGCAAAAGCGCGCCTCTAGCTTGAGGGCGCCCATTTCAAGGCAGGGGTAAAACTCGTCAGTTTCAATACCGAATGCAAATAATTGGTTGCCGCCTAGTCCTTTTATCCACTGATATCAAGTAAAGTCAACTGATTCTGAGTTCAGCAACAAATATTCCAAAGATCAGCTTAAATGGAGTTTCATGTTTGCTTCCTGCTTATGCCCAAGCAAGTACATTAAAGCCGGGCGTCAGCTTAAAAGGGACCCCAGACGTAATTTTATGAGAAGTCTCTCTAATATATTCTTGCCTAGTTCGCGATGCATCATTCAGCTTGTCGATCCGACGTTCCTGGTGGTCGTGGCGAAGATTCTACTAAGCACGTAATTTTACGGGCGGAACCAACAAATGGTTTTCAATGCATTTTCATAGTCTTAAGGCGCCTAGCCTTTAGGCTGGTCAGATGAGCCCGTTCGCGTTCGAAGTCTTCACGACTATTGAGCGTAATCAATTTATCTTTCCAACGAGCATAGCCGTCAGCCTTCAGCATTTGGCAGTCGCTCGTGCGTGCGAGGTCTTTGGTGTCATACTACAAAGAGAAGACGTCTGAAAAATGACCAAGTCTGGGAGCGGTAATTTTATTTAAAATACGCACTGGAGTTTTTGAGGTCTTAGAAGCAGTTTTCTTGCCTCGACACCTCCAGTAACTTCTCTTAAGGGCCCTCCTGGTTGTCCGTTAAAACAGATAATGCCTGAATCGGGTCATCCCAGCTCCAGATATCAACTGACAAAGTAGGGTGTTTTTGATGACGTTTGATTTTCGTCAAAATGACAAAAGTGCAACCTTGAGCCAGGGGCGCTTTTCTTTTTGAGGCCCTTAACACAGCTTTTAGCTGTCGTGCATACAGTCATCAGATGCAGAATATCTCCAGTCATGCCGTGAGCTTCGTTTCATATCAGTAGGGTTCACCGTTCGCCGTCGGCAGCCGTTTGAAGTGTCAGATGGCGGTTTAGGAAAATGGCCAAGTCTGGAACCCGTAAAGCAATTTAATCAAGTGCGCCTAATTTTTCAAGGGATCAAACGATGGATTTTGCAGTTGTGTCTCCCAGCAGACATTTCTTCCTTGTTCAGTAGGCTTTCCGTTGATTATTTCAGAACAGTCTCAGCATCACTCAGTCATCCGGAAACCAGTGTCGAAGTTGGCCAGTCGCGACAGTGCTGTCAGCTATTAAATAGGGAGTTAGTAAAAAATGAAGTATTCTGAGCAAAAGGACGCCTATATGCTCATGTGATGACTTTTCGGAATCAGTAAAGTCAAAAGATGAATCTCAGAGCTTCAACCAGTTTGTCAACTGAAGTTCGGAATATGCTTGTCTATAAATAGCATTTTCTATTTTTGGCGCCATTGCATGATAATAATTATTTTATTATTATTTTCAAATTTGAACTTCAGCTAGTGGCAGTCGAACTAAAGAGCAACCAATCAGAGGCTTTCTATTCTGGTTAGGGTTTGTGAATTCTTGCAGTTGCTAAGTGGTGCGAATTTATTATTATTTATATGTGACGCCATCTTCATTGTTCTTCACAAGCTTTCAAAGAGAATTCGTATTTCTCAAGAGCAAAATCAATCTTGAATGAAATTCGTATTTTTCTAAAGGCAAATTTATTTCCTCCAAAAGAGATCGAAGTTTGTTAAAACCAAAGCAAATTCAAGAGCAAAATCGTATTTCTTCAGAGGAGCTAAGTGGCGCACATCTTCAAGGCAATTCGCAAATCTTCAAAGGCATATTCAATATTTTAAAACAATTCGCAATTCTTCAGAGGTTTCAAAGGCGAATTAAGATTCAAAGGTGTATTTATCATCTCAAAGGCGAATCCTCAAATTCATACAAATTCGTATTTTCTTCAGAGAAATTCGAATTTCTTTCATTAAAAAGGCGCAAATTTCAAGAGGAGAAATTCGTGGTTTTCAATTCTAAAGCGAATTCTTCTAGTTCAGAGGCAGAATCTTCATCAATTCACAGGGGCGATTTTTCCTAACATATCTTTTTGCAGATTCAAGTTCACAAATATCAGCAATTCAAAGAAATCTTGGGCGATTTTCACAGAAAAAGACATCAAAAAACGTCTTTTGCATCTTTTAAATCTCAGATTTCTCACAAAATACATTGTGCATGTTCCTGAAATTGCTTAATTTGCAGTCCTTTATCCGATCAAGCTTCCATATAATTTCGAAAGTTAAATTTGTAGCGCTTGATTTTTCAATGCACTTTTTAGCTTCGTGAACTCGTTTCTCGAATTGCTAATTTCTCAAGGAAAATCTTGGTAATAACTGGTAGAAGTTGAATTTCAAGAACTGACTCCTTCAAGTTGTCTTAGAATCCTTTTCTCGGACAAAACCCATATCTCGATTTTCATTGAAAATAATTCTTCGAAGCATATTTTTAACCTCAAGTGCTATTTTAGATTCCAACTTATTCTAATATAGTCAAGTTCACAGTCAACAGGCAAGTTTTTCAGAATGCAGTTCACTCAGCTCGAATACAGGACCAAAACCGTCCTTACTCATGATTTCCGCAGATTGGTTGAGACAGATCTTCACAAAGTATTGCCAGAGGCAGTGCTAGACCTAGTTAAAATCAGAAGTTCAATCATTCAGAATATTGAGCAGTCTGGTTTACTAGAGGCCGCTTCCATACCTATCTCCGTGCACTGTATTGAATTCGTGATGTCTTGCATTAAGCATTACAATTCTACTACTCGTGAGATAGTGTCAGTTGACGGACGGGTCATTTGCAATCTCAAACCTGTGGACATCGAGAGGAGTTTTGGCATTCCTCAACACCAGAATAGTTTGGTGATTTCTATGGAGCAGTGTGCACAAGCATTTGATGCTGATGTGGACAAATGTCAGAAGAAAATGGCAGAAAGATGGTTAAAACAAGCAAAGAACAGATTGCCAAACAATGTGGGTCGCGGTGAATACAAGGATGAGTATGCGATTCTAATCACACTCCCGAATCGTGTCTCAGGTCAAGAACATGCAAATGTTTTCCAGCCTTGGATGTATTGGCATTGGTCGTGACTACTTCTCAAGGTGGAGCATGCGGATCAAGTATCCTTTATCAAGGACATTCTCCAATGTGCAAATCACCAGCTTTAGTTGCTCCTGAGTTTCATATGTAGTTCATATCTCTGTACTTGATCGCTTATCAGGGTCAGTTCCGAGGACTTAACACCGTGGGCATCCTCAGTGTTCAGAAGGTTTATCAGTATTATGATCAGCTTGAGTTCACCAGAGTTGAACGTCATTTCAAGCGTGTTCACGAGGCTTTTCTAACTTATACAGTGAGGAACTTGGACCGGGAATTGCACGTTCGTATCTCGGCAGTTGCTAGGGCAGTGATGGATGGATGGGCAGATTGGTTTATTCAGTTCCCAACATACACCTACATCCGAGTATACGGCTTCACAGGAAATCCAGCTATGCTACCACGTTATCCTTCAGATAAGACAATCTTTCAGGAATTCCTAAGACAGATGCATGATGTTCATCGTCTTCTACGCCGCAGGCACAGACCATCGCTCAACTTTCCTTTTCAGTTTGGAATGTATTGGTGCAAGTCGGCAATTGATAGTAAGATCGCAGGACAAGAACTTGAGAAATATCATCTTAAGTATCTTGTCGAAGCACGTGCTTATGACCTTTCAGGTCATTATACAGCTCGCCTTGCTGGAGGCACATATCAATGCAGCCTTCTATGGAGGATTACTGGGCAAATTGGCGCAGATGACTTCGAGGTTCGGCAGACGCTACGGCCGCTTTCCTCTCACGATTTCGCTTTATCGAGATGTGGGAGGTTTATCGATGATGAGGGAGAAGTTCTTCCTCAGTTTTTCAGAGAGCAAGTCGATACACAACCGTTGCCAGTAGTAGATTGGTACGCCAAGGAATATGCAACGGTCAAAGAGAGGTCAAGTAGAGTTATTCAAAACAGTATACTTTACCTCGACAGCAAGAAGACAAGAAGAGTAAGCATGCCCAGAGCAGAGCCGCCAGTAGTGGTGAATCCTTCGCTACCTTCCTCGTCAAAACCTAAACAGAAAAAGAGGAGTAACCTCCCAAGAAAGTACAAGCGCCAAACAATTCAAAGGGCAAGGCGCTTGCCACTGTTTCACACACAGAGCCTGACAGACAGCCGCTTATCACAGAGCCAGTTCAGAGATCAGCTCAGAGCCCGCCAGTACTTGAGGTTCAGCCTCAAGTTCCTATAACAGTTTCAGAGCCTTCACCAGTCCCAATTCACATTGAATTGGACTTAGACTCTCCACCTCGCAGTGGGTCCTCTACACACTCACTCTCATCAGTACCTCCTGTCGCTAGTGCAGACCCTTCTAGTAGCATTAGCCGAGATCAATCTTGGGTCGAAGCTCAGCTGGGAAGGAAGAGGAAGCAGCCATCTTATGTTCTCAATCATTCTGATTTCGATGACATTTACCAAGATGCGCCAGATAAGAGAGTTAAGAATATGGTTCATGTAGAGAGAAACACTGACATGGAGGTTGTCATTGAGACTGCCATACCTCCACAGGGGAAGAACTTGGCTGAATTAGAGTCTCAGGATTTTGAAGTTATCACAGTCAACCTTGGTCGCAGCACACGCCAGACTCAGGTTGATCTTCTTCAAGTTGCTACAGATAGTGCCAAGGACAGAATACTAAAGGATGGAGAAGATAAAGCAGCCCTCAAGGCTGAAATCAGACAGCTTCGTCAGTACATTTCTACCCTTGTGCACAGACCAGAAGCCATCAACACACTCCCACCGATGCTTGAGCCACCAGTAGAGCAAAGTCAGCTCAATCACTTAGTTGCATATGGCAAGCGTTTGGAGGAATGGGAGGAAGATTTCATTGCTAGAGGCCGTACTATGCTTACAGAGTTATATCAGTTGCGGTACAATGCACGAGAGCTCCGTATTCGTCTTCAGGATGAGGAACGGGATATGGCTATTAACAAACCCAGGGATGAAATTATGATTGCTCACCTGAGTTTGGCTTATGACACAGTCACAGATGCAGAAGACAGAGAGGCTATCTACTCTTGGAAGACACAGTTGGTTTTCAGAGCAAAGATAGAGGACAGCTTGGCATCAGAGTTGGCTGAGAGTAGAGAGCACGCCACTAGTGCACTCCGGTTCGTGAGGACTCTTGTGTCTCGCTTACCGTGCCGTTATCAGATCGAGGGTGGTGCCTACATGGAGCTTACCGATGTTCAGTCAGAGCTTCAGGCACTCATTCATATCATTTTCAGTGGGGAGACAGATGGCTGTAAGGTTACTCAACTTACAGTCATGTCAGCATTATTCGATGAAGCAACGAGAAGCAGAAGGGAACTTCAGTCTCAGATCACAGCTGGTGAGGACATGCTGCATCGACATAGCATTCTTCGTCAGAGTCTCATCGCTCCAGATAGTGATACAGTTAACAATCTCATTGAGGGATTGGTTGCTCGAGATCACACATAGTGAACTTCAGTTCCCGCCTCTCAGGATAGACATTACACACACGAGTTGAAGTGGGTGTTACCCTTTCCAGTTAACTCGAAGTTGTTATCACATGCATATCTATTCTGAGACTCGCCTTTCACACTTGGAGTTTGATTTTAGGGTTTTCGTTAACTGATGACAGTCTTCCAGTTAACTTGCTTTCAATAAGGACGTGCATGCTCGCACAGTTGTCCATTTTTAGATTAGATGTTTCAGTTAAACTGAGGGTAGTTTCCCAAATTGATCAGATAGCTTTACTTAATTAGGGTTTGGCGATAGCTTGCATGCATTATGAACTCAGAGATGACTCAAGGTGATTTTAGGGTTTCAATCTTGATGTATATAAATAAGAGTTTATGCTCATTTGTAAATAACTTTTGCTTGAGAGAGAAATATATGCTGCGCCTACCTTGCCCTCAATATTGCTCTTTTTGGTACTTGTTCATGTGTCTTCACTATTGCAATTGATTGTTATGCCACATAGGGTTTCGAAAGATTGTAATGCTGAATTCTTTCCATAGCTTAGATATATCTGTTTGAGCATCTTTATCATTGAAATCAATTGTTATGCCACATAGGGTTCCAAGAGATTGAAGTGATAAGGCTGTTTATGTTAATTTACCATTGTGATTGATCGTTATGCCACATAGGGTTTCGAGAAGTTGCAGCGATAAATCTGTTTTGTGAATCTTTATCAATATAATCGAAGGTTATGCCACATAGGGTTTCGTGGGATTATAAAGATAAAGGCTGTTTTGTGAAGACTTTGCTGTTTCGATCGAGTGTTATGCCACATAGGGTTCCATAAAATTGTCTTGGTAAAGTCTTAAATCTGTTGTGCCCAATAAGTTGGTTTAGATTGAGATGATAGTTGTGCCACCTTGCCCTCAAGTAGAGAATCTAAATCCGTTTATCGTCAGTTAGTCAAACCTTGCTCCGTCTCCTCTTGCTCTGTTTTCCTGAGGAGATTGGATAGATATAAGTTGTAGTTTAGTTGATTTGCGAAACCAGAGAAAACTCAGCTGCAACGTGTAAGTTCTTTCAAGAAAGCCTTGTGCCTCTAGCAGCTGAAACAAAAAGACAGGACATAGTTTTAGCTTATTTTTCCTTTGCAAGTATATTTGTCAAAGTACAACGAGGGAGCTTCCCCTCCATAATTTGAAGAGCACTCATTGCGTAGTGTGCATAGGCTGTTCATAACAACTTCTACTCCAGAGGTGTTAGTTGTTACGCCAACAATAGGTACGTGTCTCCAGTACCGGAGACGTACCCGGAGACACCTCCCTTCACAGGAAACGCATGTAAAAGTCTCCATGAGTCTCCCAAAGTCTCCCGTGGTGAAAATGGCATCTCCTGTGAAAAAAAAAACCTAAAAACATTAAAACTTCACTACTGCTCTTGTTTTGAAAGTTCAATGTCATGATTTTTCTATAAATTATTATTTATTAATTTTTATTTATATTAAAAAAAGATGGTGACTCCAAGTACCCATGTCTCCTATTTTCAAAAAAAGCTGTATCGGTACCGATACCAGTCTCCTGTATCGGTACCAGTACCAGTCTCCTGGCAACCTTGCATAATTCCCATATGAAAAACAGGATTTGTGATATTTTCATAACAGTAACAAAACATATATTGTTCCCATCATCATTATAATTTCATTATGACGAAAATTGGTAGCCACAATGAACAAATTTCCCTATGCTTTATGTAAAGTCTTTTAAAAAGCATAATTGGTAAAGTTATATTATCTGATCACTCATAAGACTTACAGATGTGGAAAACATAGTCACAAAATGTTGAAAACAAAAATAAAGTCTGATTTGCAGTTCCATAAAGCAGCCTAGAACTAGAAGTTATAATTTGTCCAAGTGGTATTTTCTGATTTTTGGTCACATTTATAGATGGAAATGGATATTTTTCAAATCATATTAAGAATACATAAAGGTTATGATATTTTTCTGACTATGTTATCAAATTTGGGTTATTGTAGAAGTAACTTTTAAAGAACTTTATGTGATGTCCCTTTCTAGAATATTGCCTACTTTTTCCCTTAAACAATAATCCTCAACTCCAAAAGGTAATTGATTAAATTTATAAATATGACTTTATCTAAAATTATGGATTTTATTATAATAATTAGATTTATAGCTTATGCAATAATTCTGAAAATAAAACTTATCCTTCAAGTTGCAGCTATTCTCCTTGAATGTCCCTAATATCTACTCAAGTTAGGTGTTTTCATCCTTAACTTGCTAAGAGAATTTAAGGTGTTCCATCCTTAAAATTCTCAATTTACCTTGGAAGGTTTTTGTCCTCTTTGACTGTAATTTACTAGTAACAGTCATAATATTTATTCCAAAATTCATGCCTTCATATCATTGAATGCCCTCCCCTCTATAACCTATTTTTGATGAAGTCGCAACCTTTCTTATGCTACCCTTTGGAGGAGTCACAACTTTTCCTCATGTAACCACTGCCCTTTTATTAATTAATTTTAATTTAACTATGCGATATTCTCAATTGCTAGTATGAAACCAGCGCTACTTTCCCTTTAAGTATTATCTCCTTCTATTTCTTTTAATCGCCTTATTCATTATCTCATGTGATTTCTTAATTGGCGGCACTTTCCTTAGTCGCTTCTTTGATTAACATAGGCAGCTGGTGGTGATAATGAAATTCAATGTTGTGAGGACAGCGATCTGTTTTTCTGTAGTTATCTCTGGTCCTTATGACTGGTGCCTTTGTTCATTAGTGTAACTGGCAATTACTTTTCCTTGAGTGTTTGCAACCTGTCCATAATTCTTTAATGTGCAATTTATTCATGGGTGGGGCATTTACAGTATTGCTGATGGTGTTTATTAATGACTGAGATTTACCTTCACTTCTGGCAGGGATATTACACTTTAGGAAATTCATTGCTCTTGCCATTTAAGTACTTTATCATGCAGGAAAAGTCAACACCCTATACTAGTAATGCTGAAAGAACGTTAAAAGTCTAATGTTCCAAGTGTAGTCATTTAAGATTGTTTGGTAAAACAAGTTAGGCCAGAGTCTTAATTTGAAGCTCTCTCTTTCCTGTCAACCTAAATTTTGGTGAATGCTTTACTCACTACATTGCCCATCTAGTGCAATTTAAAGTTAGGACCATCACAAAGGCCATAGTTGCTGTGCATCTACACCAAATTTATATGCATAATGTGTATATAATATAATTTATATATCATTAAATTCCCTCAAACAAAATTAACATTTGATGTATTGAACCTTGTCAAAGGTCACCTTCATCTAGAGTTTCAGCTGTAAAAGAATGGTGAATTGTTTTTTCACCATCAAATTTCAAGCATGTTTGAGATTTATTTTCTTTCTAAATTCTAATTACTGTGCAAGCAACCATTAATCTTTATGCTTCAAGCTTTCCCTTCTATCTTTTAGGTATAAGCCCTTTCATGTATCATTTTTCTCCATGTTCTTTTTTTTATTATTGATTTTTTTTAATTATTATTATTTTATTTTATGAATAGGTGTTAATATCTATATTAATAAAAGACAAATATACACATATTCACAAAAAAAGGGTAGGTGGTAAGAAGGCACACCCCAAAAGTTACATGGGTAGAGCCCAAAAATTAGGAAACATTACAATAACAGCAAATAAAAAAGGCCATCAAGCGGTCATAGTAGTGCCAGCAGAGGGTGGCGGGCCCTATCATCCGGTTTTCCCCTTACAACAGCAAGGTCTGGAGTAACATCAGGGGGAGCCCAACCATCGTCATCTCTCTCATTTTCTTTTTCTTTATCTTCATGGTGAGGTGAAATTGTCAAATCCAAATGCAAGAGCCACTTAGAAGTATCAGTGGGCCAACCAAAACTGCCTCCAGGAGCATCACCAGAAGGCCACCCAAAAGCGCCACTTCCACCCCTCACCACTCCTCCAAAAGGCCACCCCAAGTCAGCCCGCGGTGGAGGAGAGGGCGATTGCCTGCAAGGGCAAGAGCCACGACATGAAGGAGCCTGAGAACAAGGGCGAAAATCCCTGGCAAAGCCACTTCACTACCAACCCCATGAAGGCGACGAACATGGGAAGAAGTGGGATAGGGAGGCATGCACACCACAGTACAAGGGGCATTGCCCCATTGGTCCAGAAGCTCTTGGAGGTGAGAAACTTCAAGTGCAACTTTGTTAGCTTGCACTTGAATCTACAAAAGAACATTAGAGCAAATAATAGCTTTAGAATATAAACAAACAAATTTATCAATCTAGCTATGAGAAAATATGCAGGCATTTCTATCTTTCCAAATACTGAAGAGGATTTCCACCCTGAAAGTGTGCCAAATCTAAGTATACTTTGCAGGGAACCTAGGAGAGTACCCCAACAAAACCATATGCCAAGAGAAGGGCTCTGGTCGAAATGGCCGAAAGAAGTCATGAATCCAATTCCATAGATGCTGAGCTCTAGAATGTAAACAGAAGAGGTGCTTAAATGACTCATCCTGCCCACAAAAAGGACAATGAGGGTCCTGGACCCCCAAGTGAGAAAGCCAAGACCCCATTGGTAAGCCTTGGAAAAGAATACACCAAGCAAAGTGGGTGAGCTTTGGCTCAACACTTGCAAACCACGTAGCAAAAAATCTTTTGCACCAAACAGACACCGAAAACTAGAGGTGCCATCTCTGGTTCAGGTTGTCCATCATGGGAAACTGAGGTGAAAGCCATTGATAACCAAGCCGAGACTTGTAATTTCTAAAAGGGGTGTTTGGATACCATTTCCAATCTTTCCACCAAGGCTTGGTAAAATGAATATCCACTTTATGAAACATATCAGTCGGAATGGCACTCACCAAGCCGTCGTAATTTTCACGGTTATGGTTTTGAAAACCAAACTGGGCACGAAAAACTTCCCACGACAAAATACTCATGGTAGTTCTATGAAATAAATCTTGAAGGGTCTAGATACCCTTCTTGTGGAACCTGAGGGCCTTAAGCCAAGGAAGCTTGGCCAACGGCCAACCTGCACTAGAAAAAAAAGGAGACCACCAAATATTCTACTGATTGAACGAGATCCCATCACGAAATCCAGTCCCAGACCAGCAAAGCCAGGGCTTGACCACCTCCCAGGCACACCAAATGCTTTTGGCAACAAAGGCACCCAAAATCTGAACTGGATCTCACATAACAAGAAGGGTTTGAAAGCCAATTCCCTTCCAAGAAGGTTTGTGGGTGAGATAACCCGTTTCAATACAATGCCTAAGGAGGATTTTTCAGGCCTCATTGCCAGTAAGAGCTTTAATAGTCCATTTAACACAAAGAGCAATCCCTTGCCAGTAAGTGGAAAGAAGGCCAAGCCCACCAGAGTCTCTAGAAAGGCAGCAAAACTCCCAGGCAACGCAGTGAAAACCGTGAGTCTCAAAAGAGGCCTAAAGAAAATCTCTGAGCAATTTTTCCAGCTTAGCATAAGAGGCCTTGGAAGGAGCCCAACATGAGGAGTAATACACGAGTCGCACTGCTAATATTTTGGAGCAAACCTAAAATTTACCAGCTATAGAGAGCAGCTTGGTAACCTAGAAAGCTAATTTTTGCTCAATCCGAGATAGAACCGCTTGCTAGAAATCAGCAAAAAAGGCCTGAAAAGCAAAAGGGATGCCAAGAAATCGGAAGATTTTTCCAGGAGCAATCTACTTCCACCCATATTGTTGAATCCAGAGAGGATTGGGAAGAACAAATTATCTGTAACACAAGGTTTTGTGCCACTGAATGGCAAAACTAGAGACCAAGCAAAAGGTCAATCAAGAGCAGCTTTGACATTATTTTCTTCTTCTAACAAGGTAAGGAAGAAATCATCGACAAAGTGGCCATTGACCAACTAAGCTAGTGAATTAGGCAAGGAGATCCCTCGAACAAGCCCCTGGGAAATGAAATGAGCAAGAAGATAGCCAAACCCCTCAGCAGTTAGCACATAAAAAGAGGGGGCAAGCAGGCAACCTTGACAAATGGAGCAGAACAAACCAAAGGATTGGGACTAGCGGCCATTAATGGTGATGCAAGTTGAAGCTTCGGAGAACATTTTCATAGACTGGATGAAATTTGGGCCAAATCCCAACGCAGAAAGCATAGCTAAAATGAAAGGCCATTCTATGCGATCATAAGCTTTGGCAAAATCAATTTTGAGAAAAATTGCCTTTGGATTAGAGTGTCTCACCCATTCCATGCCTTCCCAGACAACAATTATGTTGTCCAAGATGAACTTGGATTTAATAAAACCAATCTATTCAGGGCGCACAATCTGAGGCAAAAGATGGCGGATTTTTAAAGCAAGGGCTTTGGCAATGATTTTGTAGGAAACATTGAGGAGCGTGATGGGGCGCCAGTTACAAATATCCTCGGGATCACCAATTTTAGGTATGAATTTTATATTGCCTTTGTTGATAAGATTACCTAGGGATTTAGAATGAAAAGCTTCAAGGTAAACTTTATGTAGATCTTTCCCCACACAATCCCAAAGGGCCTTGTAGAACTCACACGGGAACCCATCAATTCCTAAGGCTTTATCATTGTCCATAGTGTAGACAGCTTTTTTGAGGTCTTCAATTGTGAGCAATTGCTCACAAAAAGCTTTCTGGGCTAAGGAAAGCCCAGTTGGCACAACAGCAAGGCAATC
>VDFB02000295.1:0-24342 GCA_007258455.2 Sequoia sempervirens
CACTAGGATTTGGGAAATAAAGCCAAAATGTCGCATTTGTGCAATTTTGGCCTAATGGGTGGTTATGTCTGACCAAGGGAAGATGTAACCACTTATGAAGCTTTAAAAGAGGGACCTTGAATTGGAATTGAGGTTGGAAGAAGCTTTGTATCTTTTGGAGTTTACTGTGCATATGGAAAAGCAATGAAATTCTTGCAATTTTCTGGTTTTCAGTTCTTATTAGTGTGTTAATGGAGGGTTCTAGGCACTGAAAAGTGTGGTATTTACTTTACAATCTTTGTGAGGTCATTTGTGGTGTTGTTGCATCGTTTCCTAGTTTTGTTCTTAGTAGGTTTTGTTTCTTTCCATTGCTGATCAGTCCAATAGACTGTTATTCATGGAGTCTTAGACCTCTGTCTTCCACTATACCTGGTGTATAGTCCATGGGGGGATGAGGCTAAGCTCCATGCCTGTAAATATATTAGGTTTAGAAGTCTGTATGAGGCAAGGTGTCATGGGAAAAGTCTTCTCCTAGGCGAGCTTGGTTGTGCTCGGTTAGGAAAGACAGTGAAAACCAAGCCCTAACGTTGCAGGGGTGTCAATTCCCTGGCAACGCAAGGTGTGTGGTGGATGTAGGAGGCCTTACAAAGGTTTGGTAGGAAGGAAGAGGCTTCACTAGTCCATTTGGTGATGGGAAAACGTTGATAGTTCACTGTGAGGTCAGGAAATGGCCTAAAAGGCTAAAAAAGCCCTAATTCTTACAAAATGAGGGTTACGCCTGTGTACAGACAGTGAGAGCCTAAAACCTCAAAAATCTTGGAGAGGTAGGAAAATGAACCAGGGTCTCCAAAGGAAGTTTGTGACGTTCTTTAGAAAGATTGGGGTTTAAGCCTATTTTCTCAGGTTTGGAGGCCTAATTGGGGCTCAAGGGCCAGTAGCCCTTTTTAAACCCTAGAGTCGGGTTTGGAGAGAGCGATGGAGAATTGGTGGTTGGTGGATGTTAAAGAACCCTAGAGGGATGGTTTTGAGGCCATGGAAGACATCACACACCCCTGCATCAAGTTAGCGAAGCTTGGAGTTTTAGTTAGCCTTTAGGAAGATTAAGGGCTAAGGAGAGAATGGTAGAGTGAGCACCAAGATTGGCTTGGTTAGGGAAATGGAAATGGTAGTAGGGTTGGCTAGGAGAACCAGGAGTGCCTAAAAAGCATTAGGGCCTATAGGTTAAGAAGGTGGAGAGTGACACCAAATGGTTTGCTAAGGTGAGACCCATAGCATGGGATAGTGAGTGTCTCATCCAACCCTACCCCATCAGATTGGTATCAGAGCAAGTAAAAGATTTGGGATAGAATCTTGCATGTCAGACCTTGAATCTAGTGGTTCTACCATCATGGTGACAAATGTTGAATTGGCTAAGATGGTTGAAGAACAGGAGGAAGAAAATAGGCTAATGAGGGAAAGAATAGCCCAACTTGAGCAAGTAATGAGGAGCGCGCAGTTAGAAGGAAGGATACCAAAGGAAGAGGTTGCAGAGGAAGACAAGACCCCTAAACCCGACCCTGTTCTGAAAGAAGAGCCTTTCTTGAAGGCATTGAAGGCTTTGAGTGGAAAAGTACTTGAAGACATACCACTATTTAGTGGAAAAATGGAAGTTGATCTAGTCATGGACTGGATAGCGCGAATAGAAAACCATTTTGAATGTGATGGAGTCACTAAAGCACAAAAGGTAAAGGTGGCCAAATCAAGGCTAAGAGTTTCTGCTTTGACATGGTGGAAATTCATTCAGACGGAGAGGGAAAAGGAAGGCAAGCAGGCTATTTCAACTTGGAAAGGAATGGTTGCCAAAGTGAGGGAAGCATACATGCTAGATGACTATGAGATTCAGTTACACAAGAAAAGACAGAGCTTGAGGCAAAGAGACCAAGATGTAAACACTTATACCAAGGAGTTTCAAAAAATTTGCATGAGGTCTAATGTGACAGAGGATGAGAGTCTCAAGGTGGCTAGATACCTTAACAGTTTGAAGTGGAACATACAAGAGGAAATGACTCTTCTAAGCCCTAAGACAATGCACCAGTGCTATCAATTGGCCATAAAGATTGAGGAAAGAAGCAAGAGGAAGCAAGACCAGGCTTCTAAGGGCATAGGAAAAGGCAAAGATCAAAGAGATCAAAGAGGACAGCGAGGTGGCTACCAAGGTAGAGGAATTGATGAAAGAAACCAAGGAGAGTCTAAACTCACAGAGCATGAAGGTGAAACATCTTCTAGAGGAGGATATAATAGAGGCAGAGGTCCTCAAGGAGGTTCAAATAGAGGAAGAGGAGCAGGCAGGAGCAATTCATACTTTGCAAACATGAAATGCTACCATTGTGGTCAAGTAGGTCATCCAACTTATAGGTGCCCAGAGAAAGCATCTTCATCAAGCAATGAGAAGAAAGTGGCTTATGCACAAGAGGACACCATGAGTCCTAAATCATCTAAGGTCAATCACATTGAATCTGAGGTGGGAGAGAATCTGATGTTCAGTAGAGTTTTGAACAAACAACCGGCCAAGGAAGAACCAAAACAAAGAAGAGCTCTATTTAGAGTAAGGTGCAAGATACTTGGTAAAGTATGCAAGATCATAGTAGATTTAGGTTCAATAGACAATATTATCTTAGAGGAGGTAGTAATGAAATTGAAATTGGAGAAGGTACCCCACACTAACCCCTACAAGGTCACATGGCTAAACAAAGGGCAAAGTGTTTTAGTGAATGAGCAAGTAACGGTGGAGTTTTCCATTGGAGGGTACAAGGACAAGCTAGTTTGTGTTGTGTTACCCATGGATGCATGTCATCTATTATTGGGTAAACCATGGCAGTATGACAGAAGTGCCATATATGATGGGAAAGAGAACACCATTTCTTTCAAGAAGGATGGGAAGACATTTAAGTTGCAGTCACTGTTAGATGAGGAAGAAGGACAGTTAAAGACACCTAGTGTCTTGTTGAGTAGTGGTAAAGAGTTCCTTAATAACCTACATCAAGGGAGTGAAGGATATGTGGTTATGTTGCAGCCTAAAGAAGAGAACAAGACTGAGAAAACATTCATACAGGAAGCAGTCCAAAAGTTGCTTGAGAAGCACAAGGACATAGTGAGTGATGGAACACCGGCAACCCTACCTCCACAAAGAGCCATTAGTCATCAGATTGACTTCATACCAGGGGCTTCATTACCAAACAAAGCAGCATACAAGCTTACACCAGATCAGAATCTAGAGGTAGCTAGGCAAGTGCAAGAGTTGTTGGATCAAGGATTGATTCAAAAGAGCATCAGCCCATGTGTAGTACTAGTGGTCTTAGCAACCAAGAAGGGAGGTAAATGGAGGTTATGCACTGATTCTAGAGCAATAAATAGGATCACCATTAGGTATAGGTTCCCTATTCCTAGGATTGAAGACTTGATGGATTGTCTTGGAGGAGCTCAATACTACACAAAGTTGAATCTCAAGAGTGGATACCATCAGATCAGAATCAAGGATGGAGATGAGTGGAAAATAGCCTTTAAGACAAATGATGGGCTGTATGAGTGGAGAGTGATGCCATTTGGCCTCTCTAATTCCCCTAGCACCTTCATGAGGCTCATGAATGAAGTGCTTAAAGACTTTACAGGGATATTTGCGGTAGTGTATCTTGATGATATACTCATCTTTAGCAAGATAGCAGTAGAACATCTAAAGCATGTGGAGTTGGTTCTCAGGGAAAGGTTCTTGAGAGGAGAAGTTGGCAATCAGTCTAGAAGTGTGAGTTCTTTAAAGAAGAGCTTGTATTTGGGTTTTATCTGGTATCAAGGATAAGTGAAGATGGACCCAAGCAAGGTGGAATCCATCCTAAACTGGCCTACACCAACCACAGTAATAGAGGTAAGGAGTTTTCATGGATTAGCGCAATTTTATAGAAAATTCATAAGGAACTTTAGTGGTATATGTGCACCAGTCCTAGATACAATCAAGGGAGGTTTAAAAACTAAGTTTAAGTGGACTTAAGAAGCTGAGAAAGGGTTTGAGAAACTGAAACAAGAAGTGGCAACTCAACCTATTCTTTTGTTACCTAGTTTTGACAAATTGTTCACTGTTGAATGTGATGCTAGTGGAGTGGTAGTAGGAGGAGTGTTAAGCCAAGAGGGCAGGCCTATAGCCTTATTTAGTGAGAAGCTCAATGAAGCAAAGAAGAAGTATTCAACCTATGATTTAGAACTTTATGCTTTGGTTCAGTCACTTAGGAAATGGAGACATTACCTTCTACCCAAGGATTTTGTAGTCTTTACTAACAATCAAGCACTTAGTTTTATCAACACTCAAGAGAAGTTGGGAAATAGGCATTTGAAATGGATGGAATACATCCAAGCTTTTACCTTCACCACCAAGCAAAAGAAAATATAGCTAAACAAAGTAGAAAATACATTGAGCAGAGATTGTTGATAGTGCAAGAGATACAGATCAAGAGCATTGGCATAGAGAGTTTCAAGGATCTCTATGGGGAAGATGAAGACTTTTCATAGGTCTATAAGGTATGTTCTAACTTTGAGAACCATTTCCATAGCCAATACTCAGAGTATACATTGCAAAGTGGGTTATTGTTCAAGGGAAATCAGTTATGTGTTCCAAGAGGATCAATGAGGGAAAATCTTATTCAAGAAAAGCATAATGGTAGTCTTAGTGGACATTTTGGCATCAACAAGACTTTAGAACTAGTGCAAAGATTCTATTACTGGCCTAAATTGGCAAGAGATGTTAGAAAGTATGTGGAACAGTGTGTTGTGTGTATGAAAGTTAAGGGAGGAGCTAGTAATGCTGGTCTATATCAAGCCCTACCCATTCCTAACAAACCATGGGAGTGTGTAAGCATGGATTTTGTGGTAGGCCTTCCTAAGACAAAGACTGGTTTTGACAGTGTCTATGTAGTAGTAAACAAATTTAGTAAGATGAGTCATTTTATTCCCTGCAAAACTACTCATGATGCAAGTTACATAGCTCATCACTTCTTCAAGGAAGTTGTAAGGATCCATGGATTGCCTTTGAGCATTGTTTCAAACAGAGATGTGAAGTTCATGAGTCACTTTTGGAAGACTCTATGGAGTAGATTGGGAACCAACCTGTCATTTGGATCAGCTTACCATCCTTAGACCGATGGTCAAACAGAGGTGGTTAACAAGGTGCTAGGTAATCTTCTAAGGTGTCTAACTAAGGATTATGGACAGACATGGGATATGGTTATCTCACAAGCTGAGTATGCTTACAATGATAGTGTGAACCGGACCACAGGGAAGAGTCCTTTTGAGATTGTGTATGTGATGCACCCAAGAGGCATATGTGAGCTCAGAGATCTTAGAGCTATGGATCATAGAAGTGGACATGCAGAAGACTTCAGTCAGACCATGAAAGATATTTAGGAGCAGGTGAAGAAGACAGTCATCGAGGCTACACAAAAGTTGAAGGAGAATGTAGATTTGTCAAGAAAGGATGTGCAATTTGCAGTAGGAGACTATGTCATTGTCCACCTTAACAAGTCAAGGTTGAAAAAGGGAATGTCAACCAAGTTGCAGATGAAGAGAGTGGGTCCATGCAAGATATTAGCCAATTATGGTAAAAATGCATACAAGCTAGAGTTACCTACTGATCTAGGAATCTCACCAGTTTTCAATATAGCTGACTTGATCAAGTACAAGGGATCAGTCAATGATGTGGATCAGAATAGTAAGGAGATCTTCAAGGACATCAGTAATATATCCTTTCCTAATCAAGACAAGCCTCAGGAAGAGAAGATCTTGGAGTCCAGAGTGAAAAACTCTACAAGGCATAAGGTGTACATGGAGCACCTTATCAAGTGGACGAACAAGCATGAATCAGAAGCCACATGGGTACAAGAAGATCAGTTCAAGAATTTTGGTATTGACCTGTCATTGGTCTCTCCTTCCATTCATTATTTTTTGGGTAGAGAGGGGGAGAATGGTGCAGGAGCACCTAGGTAGGAAGCATTAGGTGGCACTATGCAAATTTGGAAGCCTAGGAAGAAATTTTGTGTCTTAATACTTTAAGGTCATGTTGACCATTTAATTTTGAGTTAGAGGTGTTAGAAGATGTTAGGGTGAAGGTTGATCAGTAGCTTATGGTAGATTGAATGAGTTGCACAATTTGTTTCCACTAGGAATCACTAGGATTTGGGAAATAAAGCCAAAATGTTGCATTTGTGCACTTTTGGCCTAATGGGGTGGTTATGTCTGACCAAGGGAAGATGTAACCACTTATGAACCTTTAAAAGAGGGACCTCAAACTGGAATTGAGGTTGGAAGAAGCTTTGTATCTTTTGGAGTTTACTGTGCATATGGAAAAGCAATGAAATTCTGGCAATTTTCTGGTTTTTAGTTCTTATTAGTGTGTTAATGGAGGGTTCCAAGCACTGAGCAGTGTGTGGCATGTGTGGTATTTAATTTACAAGCTTTGTGTGGTCATTTGTGGTGTTGTTGCATCATTTCCTAGCTTTGTTCTTAGTAGGTTTTGTTTCTTTCCATTGCTGATCAGTCCAATAGACTGTTAATCATGGAGTCTTAGACCTCTTGTCTTCCACTATACCTGGTGTATAGTCCATGGGGGATGAGGCTAAGCTCCATGCATGTAAATATATTAGGTTTAGAAGTCTGTAGGAGGCAAGGTGTCATGGGAAAAGTCTTCTCCTAGGCGAGCTTGACTGTGCCCGGTTAGGAAAGACAGTGAAAACCAAGCCCTAACGTTGTAGGGGTGTCAATTCCCTGGCAACCCAAGGTGTGTGGTGGATGCAGGAGGCCTTACAAAGGTTTGGTAGGAAGGAAGAGGCTTCACCAATCCATTTGGTGATGGGAAAATGCTGACAGTTCACTGTGAGGTCAGGAAATGGCCTAAAAAAGCCCTAATTCTTACAAAATGAGGGTTACGCCTGTGTACGGACAGTGAGAGCCTAAAACCTCAAAAATATTGGAGAGGTAGGAAAATGAACCAGGGTCTCCAAAGGAAGTTTGTGATGTTCTTTAGAAAGATTGGGGTTTAAGCCTATTTTCTCGGGTTAGGAGGCCTAATTGGGGCTCAAGGGCTAGTAGCCCTTTTTAAACCCTAGAGTAGGGTTTGGAGAGAGCGATGGAGAATTGGTGGTTGGTGGATGTTCAAGAACCCTAGAGGGATGGTTTTGAGGCCATGGAAGACATCACACACCCCTGCATCAAGTTAGTGAAGCTTGGAGTTTTAGTTAGCCTTTAGGAAGATTAAGGGCTAAGGAGAGAATGGTAGAGAGAGCACCAAGATTGGCTTGGTTAGGGAAATGGAGATGGTAGTAGGGTTGGCCAGGAGAACCAGGGGTGCCTAACAAGCATTAGGGCCTATAGGTTAAGAAGGTGGAGAGTGACACCAAAGGGTTTGCCAAGGTGAGACCTAGAGCATGGGACAGTGAGTGTCTCATCCAACCCTGCCCCATCAATGAGTATCATGACAAATAAATATTTTTTAGTCTATAGAAATTTTAGGGAGGTTTTAAAAAATGAGGATCTCCCTATGGGCTCCTAGTTTTCGAAGAATATCCCAAAAAATAGGTTTATCATTGAAGGGTTATAGATGGAAATTTGGGAATGTAATGCTAATTAACTTTTGGGATGATTTGTGGTGCACCAATATTCCTCTCAATGCTCATTCTTGGGATCAACCTTTTAAATATCGTTGTATAAGAACCTTTCACAAATGTTTGGCTGACTGTCATCACGAAGGGAGTTGGAAGGACTTTCTTTCTGTTGATTTGAGAATGGTCGAGCTTCAACACATTCTCTCATTTATTCATATTCCATCTAACCTAGTGGATGACAGGTTGATTTGGCATCTTTCTTCCAATGGCTCTTACTCCGCTACTTTAGGATTTGAGATGTTATTGGAGCAACATGTTGCTCCCCATTTTTGGAATAATCTTTGGAATCCAGTGCTTATTCCAAAGATTAATATCTTCTTTTGGATTCTTTTCTAGGATAAAGTTCTTATTATTGATAATTTGTGTAGAAGGGGTTTCGATTTTCCTAATAGGCATGCCTTAAGTGAATGTAATTCAAAAGACTCCTATCACATTTTCTTCAAATGCAACTTCTCTCATAACATTTGGGATCAAATCCTTTCCCTTTGTAAGTTTAGTTGGTTTTTCCCTAACTCCTTTGTTGATTTATTTGTTCAGTGGAAAGATCCCTCTAGTAATTTTCCCCTTAAACTTATGTGGTCTCTTATCTCTCCTCATGTGGCTTGGGGTTTATGGAAATAAAGAAATAATAGAGATTTTAGAGATGTGCACTTGAAGGTGGAGGGTGTTCCAGTTAAAAATTTAAGAGCCATTAGAGAAAATTTCCTGTTAGGGTCTTTGAGAAGATCATGGATGGACCTAAAATTAATGTCTCTAGTTATGATTTGCAAGTGGTAGTGAAGTGGAACCTCCTCTTTGATATCTCTACTCCATTCAAAAATATGAAGAGTTCTAGGGAGAATGTGATGTGGAGGCTCTCGCAGATGGGGTGGATCAAAGTTAATTTTGATGGGGCGGCCAAGGGTATCCTTGGACTAACAGGAAGTGCAAGAGTGTTAAGAGATGATAAAGGCAGGTTTATTTTAGCAGTGGCGCTTCCTTTGGGTACTTAGACTAACCACTATTTTGAAGCTACAATGGCCTACAATGGTCTTAAGCTAGCTCACACCAAGGGATATAAAAAATTATGGCTTGAAGGGGTTTCTCTCAACATAATCCATTGCCTTAAACAAGAACAAAGTCCTAGTTGGTCAATTGAAGCTTTCATTAGAGACTCCCTTAGCGTGATTAAAAAAATTGATGAGATATTGATTACTCATATATACCATGAGGGGAATAAGGTTGTGGATGTGTTTGCTAATATGGGTGTAAATTGAAAAGCATTAAAACATTGGGAGGGGTATGCCTCCATCCCTATTGAATCTTACTTCATCATAAACTATGAGTGCTAGCAGAGTTTCTAAGGACTGATGGGACATGGAAGTAATGATCACAAAACACTTCGCACATTTTTTGGGTGCTTCAAGTGTATTCCTCCTTTATTTTGTATGGTGGTACCTGAGGAATAACATTCTCTACTTATCTTGGGGAATTCTAAATAATATCAATATCATAGTTGTTGATATGTGTGGAGAAAGAAGCAAAGTAGAGCCCCTTTCTTGTGATGGGGTCCGTTGGAACCAAAAGGTCTAGAAGATTGTTGAGGAGGGGGATCTAGTTCCCTACATGGAGAAGCTTCATGGCCATGATCCTAGGGCAATAAAAATGTTCATTAAAGGCTATAAGAACATAACGTTGAATGTGTTTGGGAGGGAAACTATTATCAATGAGGATGTGATTGCCAAAATCACTAGACTCTCGATGCATGGAAGAAAGTTTTTTAGAGGCAAAAAGGTGAACAATGAGGCCTTAAATCAATTCTTCAAGGAGAACAAATGCAACAAACTAGTTAAGCTTTCTTCTTGGGGATATGATCATCTATAAATTAAACCAATCTGGGTAGAGGTTACAGAAGTCATTATGAGGTACATTACCCTAGATTTGATGCTATCTATGGTGTGCATTTTACTTTCCTTAATCGTTTTCATCATAAAATGTTTATTTCCTTCCTCTACTTTCTTCTGGATTCTATGGACCATGCATTAAAGGAGCATTGCAAAATCCCTAAGATCCATGTGCTACATGAAGGTTTAATCCTTTTAATTATGGAGTATGTTAAAGCTCAAACCCCAAAGATTAAGCCTAAGGGAAAGCTTAATGTTAAAAGGAAACAAAAACCTATGGTGGTGCATTACTTAGACATGACCTTTGACACTAGCGAAGAAGAGGAGGATAGGAAATAAAACACAAAGGATGAGGGAGATACCTCTATTGAGATGTACTCTTTGTCACCATTAGAGAAGGAGGACAATCCAAAGAAATGGAAGAATATAGGGTAGAAGAACACCCCAAAAGAGAAAGCCAAAACGTAGATTCCCTGGTTTGAGGGTTCCCAGACTAGGGATGTGAATGAAGAGGACAATACTAAATTTATGAGGAAGCAAAATATGAAAACAAAAAATGATGGAAGAGACAAAGGGAAGGAGAAGATTGTAGATAAGAAGACTGGAATGAACCCATCGCCAAATGTGGTCAATGACAAGTGTGGATAGGGAATTAATAATATCCCTAATATTCTAGAGGAATTTACCTACCTTCATGCAAATATGGATGAGATATATGATGTCTTGGATCTTGAAAGAGACGAGTAGTGGTTCTTCCTTGAAATAAACAAAATTAATATCGAAATGAGAGCTTTGCAGGAGAAAATTTCTAATGAGGAAAGGGATAGGCTTGAACCAGGGGATAATGAGGTGAAGGATAGAATTGATGATATGGAGAACACTATTAATGAATTCAAAAATGAGTTTGAGAAAAGAATGATTGACCTAGAGGAGAAAATATAGGAAACTAATCAAAATCTAGAAAAGGTTCTGAAAACCGGTCATTGTTCCATTAAGAACAACACCAAGGGGATTAGAATTTTAATTGAAAAACTTAAAGAGATAAGAGAAGAGAAAATGGTTGAGTTTATTCCCACAGAGACAAATGAGGAATAGATTAGCAAGGAAAAAGGTAATAAGTTGATGCAAAGCAACACAAAGGGGAAAAACTCCAAGACTCGAGGAAGAAAGAAGAAAATATTTGAGGAAGAAAAGAAAGAGTTGTTGAGCCTTGCTAATCTCCACCAAAACTAAAACAATCAAGATCTGAAAGCTGTTGATACTCCGAAGAAGATGAAGTAGAACTTTCTCTTTTTTGTTTTTTACTTTTTGTTGGTTGTTCTTTGGCTCTGCATTATCTTTTAGCAACATTTTGTATGTAGGGTTTCAGGTCCCTTCAAAATTTGTTATACTTGTTAATAAAAATAATAATTAATTACATAAATTAATATTTATTATCATTCAAAATTTTCATACATAATTTTTTATTGTTATTTCTAAAATAATAATAATTAGTTTTTTTTTGTAAAAGTGGTGAGCCACAATATTATATTAATATATGTAATAAATATGTACATATACCTGGTTTAGAGGGCATACCGGCAGGAAAGAACCAGGAAGAAAACCTCCGGTTATAGCCCAACATCTTTTATAATTTGACTCAAATTGTTACAAGGATTACAAAATTGCCCCGCGTCATAGGGACAGTATACAGATTATCAAAAAACTATCTACAGTACGGCCGCCTTATAGAGTTTAGATTGCTTGAAAATTACATGGCTAAGGAAAAATGAGGCAAAAGATGCATAACAAGCCTTCATCAGAAAATAGACAAAATTTTGACTGACAAAATCTTTAACTATTCTTCCATTCGTTCGTCGCATGTCGAGTTCCTGTCCAGTGGCTCTGCATGTTCATTCTTCACACCTGCCATTTCCTTTGCAAAGAAGTCATATCCAGTGAATTGTGCTACTTCATCTTCAGCTTGAGCCACAACGTCGAGCTGACCGAGATGCAACAAACCCTGAACTAGTACATTGGAAGTCCCTGCATATGAAAAGTCGTGAAATGGTTGAAGATGGGTATTTGGGCCATCACTTCCTAACGCATTTTTCCCTGCAACACGGCTGAAAAATGGTTTTTGCATATAATCTCGTAGGAACAAAATAGCATCAAAGTTTTCCTTGATTTCATATTCCAATGATTCACTAAACCTTTTGCCATGTTGTTTTAGGGCAGACGCCAAAACATATTCATTTTTTAATTCAATTCCTAACTGGATGGCTTCGAAAACTTTCTCATAGCCATATCTTTCCTTGACATACTCACGCAGGAAAAAGCCACCAATATATCCCTCACCATTGAACAAATTATAATTTTGAACATACAACAGATCTTTCTTTTCAATGAATTGGGGATTCACAAATTTTGCTACAATTTAAAATAATAATAATTAATTAATAGTTAATAGTTAATATTATTAATTTTTTATTTTTAAACAATAATATAAATAAATAATTATTAATTAATTAAAAATTAATATTATAATTATAGTTAAGATTAAAATTGGCAAATAAACTATAAATATTTGAAAATTCGATATTTTTTGGGTTTTAATACAATTATTTCACATTTTTAATTTTAACACACAAATTATTGATAAACTAATGATGAATGAGTTTCATATAACACAATCAAGTTTTAGATTAGGTACAATAATTGGCTCTGATTGGGGACAATTGCATAAACTTGTGACATAGAAGGGATTCAAAATGTTTGGCTTTTCAAGTAGATTGATGTTTTATTAGTTGGATAATAGAATCAAAACTTTCTTAAATTGCCTAAAGATGAAACTCCTAGATCACCTAACAACAAAAAAATGCACAATACATAAAAGAAATATAAATACAACATTACAAATACATCATGAATTGGTAAGCACAATACAAACAACGTGAAACATGAAGACACGCTTTTATAAGTGAGACCAAAGGGAAACAAAAATGGGTTATACAAAACCATTTACAGGTTTGGAAAAATAGAAACTACTCCACATGAGTTGTGAATTTTGATATGACAATACATATCCTTTAAACCTTTGCAACACTTTCTCAAAGAGGCATGACATTGGTGGGTAGATATAATCATACATTTTAGGATGAATTGATTGATATGTATTAGTTCTAGATAATCATCTCCCATAAGGAGAAACCTCTTTAGCAAGTGAAGATATTGTAACTCCTTTTCAATGTATTTGGTAAGATATTGAGAACTATCACTAACATAATTGATGAAATAATTTGCATTGCTTGAAGGAGGTGGAAATTGTTGAGATAGTTGAAGACCTGTTCAAAATAACTTGTGACATGATTTATTTTTTTGTATATTTTTTGAAGTAATCATATGGCCTTACAACTCAATGTTGTCTTCTTGAGCATTTGTCAATTCTATAGAATTTCCTTGAAATCAAGTTTTAAATATAAATATTTACGAAACAACCTAAAAGAATCTCATAAGAAGGATTTAGAGTGTCAAGAACTTTAGTAACAAGCCAATTGAATCTTATAGTAAACTCTCTTATCAATTCACTTTCATACAAGATTGTAACAACCTAAAAATGCAACCTTAAAATTTCTTAACCATTAACCAAAATAAACATCTTAGTGCTAAAAAAATGGTACAAGTTAAACTTCCAACAACTTCTATTAGTTTCCATAATACAATATTACAATGTTGTGCAAGTGTGTCCAATAAAAATTCACACAATATATATAACTCCCACTCAAGCAGTACAATAATAAATTATATCAAAAAATACATCTCAAGTACATTGTAATAATTAGAAAGTTGCACAAATACATGCTTAGTATTCAACAATTAAGATAACATCATTTCATAACCAAGATATACAAGGGCTAAAAAATAAAGCCTTCATCCAAGATAAGAATATAATAGATCATGAGGCCAACCACATGTATAAAAGTGGTCTAAAAAAATAAACACCATAAATAATATCTGAAGAAGTCCAATCTCAACTTTGCAAGTTAATCCTTCAAGATCCCATGCATTTACTATTGATTAGGGAAATATTTGAACCCACTATGAGGATGTCTCTTTCCTTCCCATTCATTATTCAAGGTGAAGAAGCACCATCCACAATCCAAACATGTGGTACAATGCAATATTAATGATTATCTTTCTTGTTCATTCATTAGTTAAATACATCATACATATGAAATTATAGATCCAAAATATTTAAGACACATGGAATATATTTCACACTGCACATTCTCAGTAATAGGCACATTCCAAACAATCATTCCAAGATAACCAATATTTCACAACACATCCTTTCTAGCATTTAATACAAATATAAATGTAAGGACATGAACAAGCATAATATGACAATCAATGAAAATTATAAGTCCTTTCAACCACATAAGGTTTGACTTAGTATAACACATCCACAACCATATACAACACCCACATGAGTTACTACATGTGTCCCATACTAAGAAAATATTTATCCATGTGATGATATATCTCTTCTTAATAACACATGTTCAAGGTAGGACTACATGCATCCTAACCTTTACACAATGCAAGTATCCAAACATACCAATAACACAGAGATAATACACAAATATATAAAAATGATAACATATAACCATTACATAGCAAAAAATTAATTATTTAAATGCACAAGCCACACACATAAAATAAGTATACAAAATTAACATAAAATGCAAGCACTTCACAAATTACAAGAACATGTATAACATAAGTAAAACCATGTACAAGAACTCTACAAAAATGACAAGCAAGCACGGTCCTCAAACCCATCCAGAGGAAATCTCGTAATTGTGTAATTTACCCAAGTACCACTACCTCACATAAGACAAGAAGGTTGACTATAGATACCAACCACTAAGCATCCTATTACAAATTAGAAACATATATCCCATTACAATGTGCTAGAGGGCTTAACTTGGAGATCTCCTAGCTCTAGTGGTACAAGGTGGTCAAACATTAACTATTTGTGGGAACTTTTCTAATGAAAGCACTAGAGACTATGGTGGTGTGGTACCTATAGCAAGATGAGAAAGCTTGAATCTCATCCAAATTTCTTATGGGGGACAATATCTCAAGGTATTGGGACCTAAGTAAACAAAATAAGATATTAACCATCTTAATCCATAGGAAAAAATCACATTCCATTCTTTCAAATGGAATTCATGAGATAAACCTCTCATACACCATATCCTTTCATATAACACCCCTCTCACGAATAAAATCATGACATAAGGGGTGGCATATAAATATAATCAATTGTGACATAAAGGTAGGTCCACAAAATGTTCAAAAAGTGGAAGTGTTTTTCCTTATTTTCAAAATTTGTCACAGTTGGACTAAAAAATTTAAGCACTTACACATTGAATCTTTAAAAAGTCCAATAATATGAAATTTAATATTTTGATTCTAGTTTTCAAATACGTTATTTATTCTAATATCCAGATGATACAAATTAACTTTTAATAGGAATGTATAAAACCATTTTTTAAAAGTCATATTTTTAGGATCATACCATGCACGTGTACGAACACCATAATTTGACCTAAATAAAAGTATTTTTCTAATTCCTTTTGGAGAAATATGTGTAATAAAATGAAGTATGACAAGGATATTTTTTTATAATTTTTTTCTATATATTTTTAATTAATTTTAATTGGCCCTAATTATTGTTTTTCAAAACCCTCATGTACGATCACCACAATTTTACCTAAACTAATCATTTTTTGAATTTTTTCATTGTGTAAATAATTGTTTGTAGATGAATGCCATATAATTTTTTTTACAATATAAAATTAACAAATTAAAATTTATTCTCTACTAAACCACTTCAGACATGACTTGCATGTTTCCTTTCCATTTTTTCTTCTTTCTTCTCTTGAGATTTCGGTTTATACCCACCTCAAGAATCGTAGGTCCCCTATTCTTCATGAAGGGATCATTTTGCTCATCATGGAGCATGTGAGAGCTAATACCTTGGCTAAGTCAGTTAAGGGTAAAGAGAATACCATTAGTGGTGATTCACTTTCTTCTGGTTCAGAGACGAGTGCTGATGGTGATGAAGAGTGGAAGTTGGAGGAGGATAATACTATGGGGGTATCCTCTTCCCCAGTGGCTTCCCCTTCTAGGAAAAGGAAAAAGGGGAATTTGAAGAAGAGACCCACCAATAAACTTTCTATTCAGAGGTCGGATTCTCGTGTGTCCTTGTTTGGTGGGGACGATACTGAGCAAAGTTTGGGTGGGTCTCACAGTCGCTCGACCAAGAAGAAAGTTGAACTTCATGGACAGGGTTCTATTAATTCTGAGAAGGATGAGGAGGAGCAGTCCTTTCAATTGGGGGACAATTTGGATGAGGGGCTTCCTCGGAGGACCTCCAAAATACTTGCTAAACTACACAAGTCAAGGTCTAAAGGTAGTGGGAAGGGTGAGAATGTGGTTTTGGAATAGGTAAAGGTCATTGTTAATAATGTTGTTGATGTTGAGGATTCCCCTGCTCGGAAGGCTCCTCCACATGTGGATGTTGATGGGGATATGGGTAGTGGGGATGCTTTGAGTGAAAGGGATGTGCAAGAGGATGCGGGTGAGAACATTAATATAAATCCTTGTTCAATTTATCCTATTCCTTGTCATTATATTGAACACCATTCAACATAATTGTTAGCATGCCATGCATCCTTTTCAATGGATGTTTGATTTATCATGCATATGGTTGGTAGAGCAAGACAAACAAATGGATATCAAATCCCAAATAATTTTTTTCAAAAGTATTTATTAAATCATCAAGTAGTGTAAGCAATACCAAACATTTTACTTATACATGTAACAAGCTTCTCTAGACTATTCAATATTATTTAGAAAATGGAGAAACCCCAAAACTTATGAGAAAATCATTTCAAAATTATTTCAATATTATTTGAGCCTCTATATCTAAATATAAAGTAGGACAATATTTATGAAATGAACATGCCACATTTAGTGTGAAGAACTCATTGTTAAAAACCCCAACAAAACCCTCATTGTAATTTTAACCATTCAAATTTCAAATAGATTTCAAACTTACAACCTAATAAAAAAACCATTATAGCTCAAAGATAAAGGGAAGAAGTTTCATAAGACTTTGAGAACCTTAACAAAGAATATTAAATACATAAGCATTTTAATCACTTGAGAACCCATCAAACTCAAATATTCAGCTTCAAAATCCTTATGTGCTTTAATATATGTGCATTGCCAACTCATTTATTTAATTAAAAGCTAAAGGAATCAAGAGAAAATGAATGTAGTAATGAAAAATTAATAATTTACCATGTTCACAATATCTCAAACCTTTCTACACCTCTTTTGCAAGCATATAAGGTTTTACAAATGATATATAAACCCTTACTATCATGTCCTCTTTTTCTATAATACTTTGGGATGGTCCTTAAGCATATTTTTCACTACCCATGGGCCTGGAGAAATAAATTGGGAAAATGGCTATCTAATACTATGTCTTATTTTATGAGTGCCCATATTATGGGGCATGTTAGCAAGAAAAGTGGGGGATCATAGACCAGAGTTCTGTGTTGCAAGTATTCTTCATAAGTTGTATTTATAACATAGACTTGGTAATAAAGAGGGATCAGATATTAGTGCATAATATGGAAGCAAACAAGACAACTGATAAATCCTAAATAGAAATTAGATCATATTCATGACATAATATATAATCCTTAACTTTCATATATTAATATATTGAATATTGTATTATCATCATTTCATAGGATGTCTTATATGTTATCCTCTTTATTCTTCTATCTATTCCCTTAAATACATTCCTTTTTATATCACCTTATCTCTATCTCTCCCACTGTTACACTTTATTTTATCTTATACATATATTTTCCTGGTGGTATGTGTTCCTTACAATCTACCCTACTTCTTGGAGTTGACTTGTCAACTAGGAGCTTTTTAACCCTCTTGCAATGGTTTGTGGTAGGATTAGTTGCTTTGTTTTGTACTCAAGAATTTTCCCTACTAACATCATCCCCCTTTTAAACACTATTTCCTATCCTCAAGACATATTTATATAAATTGGTTGGAACGATGGTCTTATAAATTTCCTCAAAATGAGAAAAAGTAATATCCCATTATTCTTTGGCCTACTGAAGAAGTTGATTTAGTATAGTGATCTGTGTGAGGAGTTTCTCTACTTTTGGCAAAGTGGATAGGAATTGAATTTGTTGAAATAAGTTATGAGAATCTCATATTAACCCTATGATATGTGCTAATATCATGTTTATAACTTCCCAGAACTCTTTTAATCAATTCCTTGTCTTCTCCCTTTGATACTGTAGTTATTAAAACTATACATATAGTGTCTCCATTTGTGATCTGACTTTCTCATCTATCTATGTCATGATATCATAGGGGAGTGTTATCTAAATAATTTTTTAATTTGATCCATCTATGCCTTGATGTTTTCGATGTATTAGTCCATTGAAATAAAAATTGATATAGTGTGTTGAAATAACTTTTAGTGTTCTTCAAAGTGCTAATATGAGTTTCTAATGTGGAATGGGCAGTAGTGTATTTATTTCTTTCCTCATCCATTTTGGCCTTTTGCAACTCCATAGTGATGGTCTATCATAGTTTGGATGTTTGCATATGTGTGTCTTGGAGTATTCCATCTATCAAAAGTTTTATTTGTGTGGTGAGGGGTTGGTAAGAGTCCCCTTGTACTTGTGGAAACTTATTTTGAATATCATTTATTAGTTCTTCCAGTTGCTCTATGTTATCCACATGTTGCTTCAAAATATCCTCCAATGAAATTTGGTGGAAAATATCCCCAAGATGAAACTTTTGTAACAATGTAATTGTATAGAGATCAACTTGGGAACCAACTAGTGAAAGTTATAACAACTATGGATCAGCCACTAGTTGTTGATTTTTTTTAGCCAAAAATTCCTTGATGGACTACATCAAGTAGGTGGTGGTAGATGATGATGGCTTCTCTGGAGATGGTGGAGAGTGGGAAGGGATTGGTTGGCCTATTGATGGATTTTTTTTTTCCGAGGAGGAAGATGAGACCTCTTCATATTTTTCTTCTTCCTCACAAATTTTTATGTAGGTCTTATTCGTGGCCTCCTTGATTTTATCTTTAACTAGTTTGGTACCTCTAGTTTCCTCAACATTAGTTTGTCTATTCTTTTTTGACTAAAGTTCCCTTGCCTGTATCTGGGCCAATTTTTATTTTTGGGTAACAATGACCAGTTGAGGAGACTATCTCTACAATTGTTGTTTCATTCAATTTCTCTTCTTTCTATGCAGCTTGTTCTTACTTTTGGTGTAGGGTGGCAATTAAAGGTGGTGGGAATCAATCAATTAAAGTTTCTAGCATTGTGTTGTAAGACACCATATATCTAATAATGATTGCTTTAGTTATAGCTCTCTTGAGGGAATCCATCTCCTAATAAACCTTTAGGGTTTTCTCCAAAACCCTTGCCTAAATAGTCATTTGTACATGGTGTCTTCTTTCATAAATTATTTCTAATTGGTCTTCCCTCATCTTTTCTTCTTCTTTGGAAGTTTATTTGTGTGCCTCTCTCTTTTGTCTCTTTTTTCATTTTGCACTCATTTGGAGGAGTGTTTCCAATGCTTCTTTTATAGATTATTCTTTTTGCAATGGTGCAGTAGGTAGTTTCCTTCTTCTTTTTTACCTTTGGTACCTTCATACTGGGTAGATGTTGTCAGGGATGCACCTACTTGTAGTCTTCTAAATCTCTACAGAGTAGAGGTGATATGTTTCTCTGGTTTTTCCTTAGGTAAGCCCAATTTTTCTTTCATTTTCTCTTTTTTCTTGTTCATATGCTCCTTGGAATTTTCTTTGTCAAGTTGTCCATGTATTCTTGATAGGCTGTGTTTTTTCCATATTAGGGTATTTTTTTAGCTAGAGAAAATTTGTCTCATATGAATCAATCTTTGCATCATTGACCTCATATGGTATTTTTTCCATCCAATACGTCCAAGATTCAACTATCTCTATAAGGGTGTAATATTTATTGACCAAGAATACAATGTCATTGATGTATCTTCACACTACACCATTGGAAAAGTGTTCTTTGTCTTGTAGTTTCTACTAAATGGATTTGAAGAAACCCCAATATGTTGTTATGTATGAAGTGGTATATTGGAAATGTTTTACATGGTCACTTATTTGTGTTGCTACCAATCTTCTACTACCCCATATACTACCCACAAAATCTAGTAACTCTTGAATAAAATAGAAAGTAAGGCATATAATTAGGCTCCCATATCTGAACTAATAATGAGACTGCTTTGTGTACTCTACATTCTCTAGTAGTTGTTCATGTAACACATCACAAAGATCAATGTATTTTCCTTTGAACACCATTTGATATGTGACATGTATTGATATTTTAATAAAACATTATTTTTTTGCATAGTACACCATGTAGGTGATTTCCATGATGGTGTATCTAACTACTAGGTTTGTATATTATTTTACATTTAAGATCCAACCATCATAGGTTGCACCTGTGAGTTTTGTCAGTTCATATTTGTTTATTGTCTTCTTCAATGGAACCTCTCCTTATTCATATAGCCCTATAACTACTTGAATGTCTTCCTTTTATGATCCTATAAGGATTTTCCAAGTAGATATATGCATTGTGTATGTGGCTCAAGACTATCTAGACCCACTCCCCTCCTTTGTGAAATCTAGGAATTCCTTCCAGATATCTAATCTTTTATCTTATACCTAATTATATTCTAGATGATAATTTTTTGTTCCTAGTTAGAGTATGGTTTTCCAAAGGGTTTTAAACTTGGTATGGTCAATCTCAATGGAGCATGGTTTTCTAAAGGATTTAAAACTTGGTATGGTCAATCTCGGTGAAGCATGGATGTATTTATGGATATCTTCTATATAGATGTTTTCACCCAAAACTTTAGAGAATGATCCATTGGGATCTACCTCCATGGCTTTATAAGGTAACTTCTTGTACTTATGGTATGGTTTTTAGGAGATGTCAAAAAGGATGGATGTTGTCATTTTTTCCAAAGTAAATAAAATACAACATAACTTCATTTACTAAGGTTTCACGAATTGAGTATATAATTTTAAGGGGAGAAAAGGGGAGAGCTAGTGTATGTAAAGTGATTTTAGTGATGCTATTGTCATGAATTTACATGATCCCTCAACAGTGATAGACATTAAATATTGTGGTCATTTACTCATCTTCCTATGTCTATTTATCCATTACTTTTTCTACGACTCCTTTTTGGCAGGTAAGTGTTAGTATCTTCTACAGTACACTAGTTTTACAAATGTGATACAATAATCAAGTAAATTTATGATCATTCTAGGTTTTTATGATAATGCTTTAATCTAACCCCAATGACGTAGCATTGCATTTTTGTATCATCTAATTTCCTTAATTTGACTACCTTGAATTTTAGTATATCAACAATATAATAGGGACCTAGTCATATAACTTTTAACTTTTCCTTATTTTTAAATTTTGTTATCATATATTAAGACCATGTCATCTTTCTTAAATATTTTATGTTTGATACTCCTTTCATGCCATGCTTTTTTCCTTTTTATTTTCATAAGTTGGTGGTATACAACAAGTCATCTAGTTTCATCTAATTCTTATGAATCTTTTATTTTTTGTTATATTTATTCATCATCTATTAATCTCATAGTGAATGTGGTAAAAAGGTTGGGAAGTATGAAATTTATGGGTAAGTGTGCATCCATCCCATAGACTAATTTAAAAGGGATAAATTTTGTGGATCTTTTATTAGTGGTCATGTATGCCCAGAGTACTGCAAGTATCTTGACATCCTAATATGTTTTATTTTCATTGCACATCTTAGTCAAGGTGGTGCCTATAATCTTGTTTAGAGATTCACTTGCTCTATTGGCTTATGGGTGATAAGTGTTGGGTTAAAATTATGTAATCATCTTTTCAATAGATTACACAACCTAGACTTCAGCCACAACTATGTGAGATATAATCTCTCCTCTCAGAAAGGGGAGGCGCCCTTCTTACTGCTAATAGAAGCTACGATAAAACTAATTAAGTATTTACACAATGTATACTACACTTACGAAATGGGGGGGTGTCACATTCATGCTTCTCTTTTTTTTCAGAGAAGATGTTTTACAATGCTTCACAGTTGGAAGTTCTGATTCAAGATAACCTTAAACTAAAAACGAGCAGTAATTCCAATACCTCTTCTTTGTCAAAGAAAAGTGTAGAGATACCAGGTATGATAATAATAAAAAAATAAAAGAAAGAGGAAATCTCATGAAGGCACAAAGTCGTTCTGTAGCTTTTTCACCATGGATCTATGAGAGATGTGTCATTTGTTGCATTAGAAGCACAAATTCTTCTTAGATGCAGCTATTCCTCAAACAACATGAATGATTACAAGCACAAAGTCTTGTAGACCTTTCAACAAAAGTATCCAAACATAAACATAAATCCAAATAAGGAATGTAACACAAAGTTTACATAAAGTACTTGAAGCCCTTCAGATCTCATCTACTAACCACTACCAATAAGATCAATCCACAAGATTATCGATTCCAACGCAAATTTTGGTATGCAATTCTCTTCTTTATTGATCAGATTTCATTCACAAAATATGAACACAAAGTTTCACAAATATGCTTCAAAAAGGGCAGCACTTCATTGCAAAATACTAAAGGTCAAGATTACAATAGAAATCCCTCTTATTTATAAAAGAGAGGGAAGAGCAAATCTAGGAAATCAGTTGAGTAAAATTAGGAAAGTTAGGTGAGCTAATTTAGGAAAATCTCACCTAACTTTGACTAAGTCAAAATGTAATTCATCTTCGTGAAACTACATCTCAGATTTTCAGTGTAATTACATTTGCTAAAAAGACATTTAAGATGTCAAAAACTATTTACAAGATGCATAAAGGGAAGCATCAAAAAGTTCAACTCTGGAGATCAAGAGTCTTCATGGTTCCTTGCTTTGGGCGTGGAAGTCTTCATACTTTTTCTTGGTCTCCTATATGAACATATCATCTGGGATGACTGTGTAATCTACAAGGGTGTCAACTCTTGTGATCAACCTTCTAGCGAATGAGTGGATTTTCCTGCACCTACGAAGATGTGTCCTAAGATTATCAATGGCCAACCATGTATGACAAATGACATGCATTGAGGCTTTTGAAAAGCTAGCATCCTCAACTTGTTGCATGACGGATTCTTTGTAGATCTTGGATAGTTCACAGGATCAAAAGATGTCACCTTCAAGATCACTTGATGAAATCTGGAGAGAAACTGCAAGGATGGTGAATCAACAGGCATTAGTAGAAAAAGCAGCATTGGGAAGCATGGAGTGAGCAACCAATGTGGAGCAAGTGTGAAACTACAAATTGGCACGAAAAATGGAGCGAGAACGGAGTGATTTTGAAGTGTTTAAGGAAAAAACTGCCAAAAGTGTAGGAGCACTGAAAAATCAGCGCTCCAACACTTGGAGAGAAAAAAAATGACTAAGTACGAACAAAAAGTGCACAAGCGCTAAAAATTAGAGCTTGTGCACCAAAGACAAACTTTTCACAACTCCCAAAGGTTGGAAGCTAATGAATATGCTCATTTCAAAGCTCTTCAAAAGACGGACAGGGGAGGACACTCAAACAGACTGTTTGAGATTTTGGAATGAACTTTGAGGTGGATTGAAATTCTCCTCATTTTGTGTACTTGAACATCACGAACCTATGAAACAGACAAGTTTTGTAGGGGGGTTATCCATGAATCGAGTGCTGCTAGATTCCATGATAACAATAAGGGGTACTTCAAATATGGGTTTAACGTTCTCATAATTTTGTGATAAATTTGTTAACATTTTTTTCCCTTGATCACTAGTTATGCTTAGTCAGCATTTGAATCTTGTAATGATTTTTTAATATATAAAATTTATGGAAGTATTCAGGGTGTAATATTTGGTCGGTTTTTCCTCTATCATTTTTTCAAGTCTTCTACACCAATGATCATGAATCTAGCCTTAGATAGTTTAGTTGGTGAATCAATGGGTCCAATAAAATAAATAGCTCATTTTTCAAATGGTACTTGGGCTAATACCGATTGTAAGGGAATTTCATCCCTTTTTGTGGGCGTCATAAATATTTGACATATATCGTAGCTTTTAACATATTTTTTTGTATCTTTATTTAGGTTAGGCCACCATAGTTCTGCTATTTTGACTTTCTTGATAGTAGCATCTCTAAAGTTGTGTCTACCGGAAAATTCCTTCATGAGCTTCCCTCAATATATCATTTCTCTCATTTTCATAAAATACCTGATGAATGATATCATCCCTTCATATTCTTTACAGTTCTCCTTCTATCAATGTGAAGGGAAGGGACTTCCACAATAACGGTTATTTGTCTTGTGGATACATACTACTTGGATATTTTTTAGTAGATAGTAATGTGGCTACATCATGTAGTTCTTCTCATACTGCAATTATTCTAAACAGAATTGCACCAGGTAAACCATCTTCATTCTCATCTTATTCTTCTCCTATGTCAATTCTTGATAAATTCCTTCTTGTTTTGATCATGATATTAAAGTTAAACTTTTGAAACAATAGCATTCATCTACATATTATCCCTTGTATTATTAGTTTGTTCAACATATATTATACGGGTTCATGGTCAATGTAAAATATGAATGGTGTAGATAACAAGTAGTGGAGGAACTTTTTCAAGGC
>VDFB02000296.1:0-30182 GCA_007258455.2 Sequoia sempervirens
TTGCGAATGTTGCAAATAGATTTGAGGGTGGGTTGTCAAAGGTCCATTGCATGGATTGATAAGAATGGCTCATGCTTTTTCACCAAATTTGTCATTGAGGGTAACGTTGATGAAGAAGTCGCACCTAAAGTTGAGGTTGAGGTTGAAATTTGCTTAAGCCCAATTGAGGCCTCAAATGCTGAGAATTGTGACAGAGTTGCTGCTAATATGGAGGTTTCAAAAACTGAGCAAGCTTGCTTTCTTGGTAATTTTGGAGTTTCAAAAACTCAGAAAAATAGTTTTCCCGGTCACTTAAAGCTCTTCGTCCAAGGTTTGAAATTTGAAGCCTGTGGCTGATGTGGTATCAATGAATGGCCCTAAATTAGATGAATTGATCAAGAAATTTGAATGTGTGGAAGGTCAATTAGTGATAGGTTATGGTTTATAACTAATGAAAAGCCAATACTTAGACATTAAGTAGCAATTGAAATAGCAACCAAAGTTTGTATTTATGATCATCATGGTTTAAAATGTGAAAGCCCTGCAACATGCTCTTAATTTCATATTCTATCCTTACTGCTATCTTCTTATGGTTGATTTTGTCTTCCAATCTGGAGATTATAGGCAGAAATTGCCTGAAACATATTTCAAGGATCCTACCCTTGTTTAGGAGTTTCGAACACCATTGCAAGGAGTGTGTAGGAGATTATAAAGTGTCATGAATGCATAGCACATTTATTAAGAAACAAAAAATGGGTAGATGGAAATGGAACCTACAAGTTTTTCTAACTAGAAGAAGAAAAAGTATGGTGCAGACAGGGAATTTAAGCAACTTTTTCAAATTTGATACCCAATTAACCTCCATAATTGGAGGTATGTGAATTGCATAATTTTTCCTTTTAGATAAAGCCCACATCTATCACTTTTCAGAAATTTGAGAGCATTGGTTTCCCCACAAAACTAGTGATAGTACCAAAAAAATGTCAGATTAAAGACACGAAATTTCCATAGTCCAAGGGAATAAGTTGGAATGTTTTTGGTAAAAACTTGTGTAGAGTATTTTGTATCATGCTACAACGAATCATGCTTCTATCCAAACTACAACGACTCTACTAAACTACAACAACTCTACCTAAGAAATCATGCTTGTATCCAAAATAATCCTCCACAAACTGATTTACTGGTTTGGAACCTTCACCAGTCAATTGTAATTGGTCTGTGAAATCTCCATACTGTGAGGCAATTAGACCATACACAGTCCATGAAACATGGCATATTCAATAGTACCAAAACCACCATTTTGGAATTTTCTGCATCAAATATAAAAAATGAAAAAAACACAGTGCTATTCTGCATACTATTCTTCTCTATTAGCTTCTATTGTTTGTCAATGTTGATAATAAATTCTTCAATGACATGAAAGCTCAATTACAATGGTGTCGATGCTTATCTTACTCTAGAAGATTGCTCCTACCTAAGATATGAAAGATTATGTTCAAAGATAATCTCTTTTGGTGTTGCTTTCTTTCAAATGTTTGCATTCTAGAAAGTTCTTTTCTCCAATATTTATCCTTCTTTCTAAGAAGAGATGTTTGACTAACTATTATTGCTTATTCTCTACAGTGTTCTTTTTTCAGATTTAGACATTAATGGTGAACAGTATGCCGTGTTGTGCCGAGTTATTTTGGGGAATGTTGACGTTCCCCTTGGCTATCATCAGTTTCATCCCAGCTGTGAGAAGTTTGATTTTGGCATAAATGATATCACCAATCCAAAGCATTACATTATTTGGAGTACTCACATGAATACACACATTTAACCAGAATATGTTGTCAGTTTTAAGGCTCCTCACCAATCGCCTGGTATTGTTGAATTTTGTTTTTTATATGCAAAAATACAAGGAGTAATTTGCAATATGCTCAAGTAGCTAATAAATTTTTTGCTTATGAGATGGTAATCTTAAATGGTCTTTACTGGGCACAGTTGCTTTTCTATTAGCAATAGGATTTTTTTGGTCTGTATATTTCATGTATTTGGAATATAGGAGAGTCGAAATACCTTGCTGATCCTCATGGTAAGGCAAGTCCAATATCATTTTGTGCCTAATTTTGGTCAAGCAATCTTCCTAAAATAACGATTATTTTCTCTGATAAGTAATTGTGAAATTGGAAATGTTGGTTATTCTTAAATCTCTTTGTTTTTAGAGCCACTTGTTAACACTCATACTCATGCTGACTTTAATTGCTATCATCTGATGAAACAACTAAAACCCATCCATCCTAACTGGATTTTAGACCTGCGCAATTGTTAAATCTTAATTTATAGACATGATTAAAATAGACAACAATGTGCTTATTTTATCCTAAGACAATGGCATGCATTATGTAGTTTTTTTTTAATATACCTGGAAATAAATCTTACAAAATTTACAGATTACTGTTACAAACAAATTAGTGAAAAATGACTTCTCTAATTCAATCTTATCTAAAATAACTTGAAGCGAATCACTTGAAGATATGGGTCTACGTGAAGTGATATTTACTAGGTATAAATTCTGTATAGGATGTCTGGTAAATTATAAAACACTATTATTATGATTACACAGTAAATGGAAATGGGTAGGTAATTTTCTTAGCATGCTATACCTATGAGAACAATAGAGATTCAGATTTGTTATAAATTAACAATAACCATATATTTTCCTTGTTTTAATATTAACAATATGTTGATTTTTTGTAGCTCGAAAAGTGGGATATGGATTTGCTTTAAAGCAACTCAAGATTAGATTTGCTTTAAAACAATTCGAGTTGGATTTTCATCAATAGTAGTTTTTATTCTTTAAATAGAATGTTTCTGAGTTTGTGAAGATAAGATAAATCCTAGAGTGATTTTATGTGTAAATAAAGCCAAAGAAAGCAAGGAAAGATTCTTTCCTTGCACACTAAGTAAAGCAGCTAGGCTCTATAAATGCAAGATTATTGTAGCAAACTCAGATTGTATTTTTGAAAGAAAAGTTTGCTGTTAGGCTGAATAGAAGATCCAACATTTGCAAGTTTTTCCCCGCATTGGGGTTTCCTGGGTATATGTGTGTTATTATCTTTTTGTGATTGGCTTATTATTATTTGTTGTTAATTAGCCCAGTTGTATTAATTGTTATAAATCAGATTTCCTTCTCTAAATTTATTGTGCAATTAATCTGTTGCTGGGTTATAGAAATTAACATGGTATCAGAGCTCTAAACTCTGAATACAAAGCCAAGATTTGTAACGCAGATTTCAAGAAAAAAAAAGTCATCAAATTTTCGTCTCCAGTTCTTTTTGTGGCTATGGCAACTAGCGTTCGATATGAGGACAGGCTCGAGGGTGCGTCAAACTTCTTGCAGTGGAAGGTTCAGATTACATCTGTTCTCAAGGAGAACAGGCTATGGATCTATGCTAGCACAGAAGTGACTCCACCAACAAATGATCTTGTTGCCTTAGATTCGCATGAAGTCAAAGAGGCCAAACCTCAGAGGATTATCCTGGATGGAGTAAGAGATCATTTAATTCCTCACTTATCGGGGAAAGACACAGCCAAGGAGAAGTGGGATATGCTCACAAAACTTTATCAGAGCGACTATCAGAGTCGTAAGATGATGCTCAAGGACAAATTGCATAATACCAAGATTTCCAAAGGCAAGAGTGTGACCTCCTACTTGTCCAAGCTAACACAAGTCAAGGATGAGCTTGCTGCTATTGGAGAGATGATTAAAGAAGACGAGTTGGTGCATATAGCTTTGAATGGTTTTTCAAAGCACTGGGAAGTGTTTGTCAAGTGTGTTGTCGGTAGAGATCAGCTACCTGATTCGGCAAGACTTTGGGATGATTTTGTTCAGGAGGAGATCCGTGAAGGTGCTCATCGAGGATATCAGATGAAGAAGGGTCAAGATGAAGAAAATCTTGCTCTTGCTAGCAAGGGTAAGAAGAAGTCAAATAAAGAGCAATCAGAAGGTTCTTCTTCCAAGAGTGGGAAGAAGAAAGATCTGAGCAAGATTAAATTTTTTTGCTACCATTAGATGGGTCACTATGCCAGTCAATGTCCAAATAAGAAAAATAAGCACAAGCAAAAGAAGCAATTTGCTGCTACAGCAGAGGTGGAGGAGTTTGCATCACAATTTGAGAATGAGTTTTCACTCATTGCCTGTCTCTCAAGTTCAATTGCCAACAGAGTATGGTATATTGACAGTGGGGCTTCTCACCACATGACAGGAGTCAAAGAATGTTTCACCAAGTTGGAGGAGAAGAAGTTGGATTTCTATATTGAGCTCGGAGACAATGCCAAGTACCATGCAACTGGTATTGGCACCGTCAAGTTTCAAAGGGAGTCTAGAAAACCTTTGTTGGTGGAGGATGTGTTGTATGTCCCTGGCATGACAAAGAATTTAATCTCAGTTTCTGCCTTCGAAGACAAGGGTTACATCGTGACCTTTGAGAGGGGAAAAGTCTATATTCATCCCAAAGATTCCAAGATTGCAAAAGTGATTGGTGTCAAGCAAGGCAGCTTGTTTCGGTTACAATTTGAGCTAGCACATGCATTGGTTAGTAGTTGTAAAGGGATAGGAGAATTGTGGCATAGGAGGATGGCTCACCTTCACCATGGAGCACTTAATATTCTTAAGGAAATGGTGACGGGGTTGCCTGAGATGAAGACAGAAAAGCATGAGGTGTGCAAGGGTTGTGCTCTTGGGAAATATGCCAAGACCAGTTTTCCAAGTAGTGACACTAGATCCGAAGGGATTTTGGATCTCGTACACTCAAATGCATGTGGACCTATGTCAACAACATCCTTGAATGGATATGAGTATTATGTTACCTTCATTGATGATTTCTCTAGGAAGACGTGGATATATTTCATGAAGAATAAAGATGAGGTCTTCAGTAGGTTCAAAGAGTTTAAGGCTCTCGTGGAGAACCAAACTGGGAAGAAGATCAAGATACTGAGGTCTGATAATGGAGGTAAGTATACCTTGAATTCCTTCAAAGATTTTTGTGCTCAGGAAGGTATCAAGAAAGAGTTGATAGTTCCATACAACCCTCAGCAAAATGGGGTTGCTGAACGGAAGAATAGAGCTATCGTTGGAGCAGCCAAGGCCATGCTTCATGATCAGGATCTACCTTGGTTCTTATGGGCAGAAGCTTGCAACACAGCTGTGTATTTGCAGAATAGGAGCCCTCACAAAGTGTTGGGCAAATTGACTCCAAAAGAGACGTTCACTGGTAAGAAACCAGATTTGGGGCACATTCGCATCTTTGGATGCCTTGTGTATTGTCACATTCCTGTTAAGAAGAGAACCAAGTTGGAACCTACTGCAGAGAAGGGTATCCTTGTTGGGTACAGTGAAACTTCTAAAGCTTATCGAGTTTATATTCCTACTTTCAGGAAAACAGTGGTTTGCAGAGATGTGAAGTTTGAGGAAGAGAGGGCTCTTCAGAAGTCAAGTAACTTGATGAATGAGGAGGAACAAACATCCACAGTGGAGGTAGCACAAATTCCTCAAACTTCAGTCACACAAGCTAGAGAGCAGAACAAGCAGGATGATCAGATAGAGGAACAAATAATTCCTCAGCCTCAGATTCCTATTAGTGAGAAGAGGAGAAACAGGGCAGCTGAGCAAACATTAAGAGAGGCTCAAGAATATGTAGGTGATCCTCAAGTTTCAGTTAGACAAAGAAGGGCTCCCAGACATTATTCAGATTATGTGGCACTTATGAGTGAATTAATTGAAGTAGAGCCTTCCAGCTTTCAGGAGGCATCCAAGCACCAAGTGTGGAGAGATGCCATGGTGGGAGAGTATTCTTCCATCATGAAGAACAGTGTGTGGGAGGTAGTACCAAGACCAGAAGATAAGTCTATGGTGGGCTCGAGATGGTTGTATAAGATTAAGCATGCTGCAGATGGTAGTGTGGAAAAGTTCAAAGCCCAGTTTGTGGCTAAGGGGTTTTCATAGAAGGAAGGAGTCGACTATGATAAGACTTCCGCTCCAGTAGCCAGGTACTCATCCATAAGAGCTATCATTTCTATAGCAGCACAGATGGGTTGGAGGATTCATTAGATGGATGTAAAGACAGCCTTCCTCAACGGGGTGATTGAGGAAGAGATTTACATAGAGCAACCAGAAGCGTTTGAAGCACATGAGAGGGATTCTCATGTATGCAGGTTGAAAAGAGCACTGTATGGACTCAAGCAGGCTCCTAGGGCATGGTATTCACGTATTGATAGTTACTTGCAGAGTGTGGGCTTCATCAAGAGTGAGGCAGATTCAAACCTATACTATGTTCAGGTGAAGGGTGAACTTCTCATATTGTTGTTATATGTTGATGACCTATTTCTCATAGGGTCAGAGGAGCTCATAGCACACTGCAAGCGGGATCTTGCAGGAGAGTTTGAGATGAAGGACTTGGGGTTGATGCACCACTTTATGGGATTGGAGTTGTGGCAGAAAAAGGGAGAGATATTCCTTGGACAAGGGAAGTACTTAATTGATATCTTGAAGCGATTCAAGATGGAAAACTGTAAGCCTATGTCAACACCACTTGTGACCAATTGGAAGAAGATTGATGCTTCTAGATCAGAGGCAGTGGACCCAACTTTATTCAGACAGTTGATAGGATCTCTTATGTATCTGGTCAACACCAGGCCAGACATTTGTTTTGTAGTGAACTCACTCAGTTAGTTTATGGTGGAACCTAAACGTGTGCACTGGATAGCTGTAAAGCATGTTTTGAGATATCTCTAAGGCACAATTGATTATGGGCTGAAGTATGTTCAGCAGGATGGAGTGAAGCTCAAGGGGTTTACTGATGCAGATTGGGCAGGTAGTACAGTTGATCGAAAGAGCACTTCAGGGTGCAGTTTCAGTTTGGGATCAGGAGTAGTCTCTTGGTACAGTAGGAAATAGAAGTCAGTTGCACTAAGTTCTACAGAGGCCGAGTATATGGCAACCAGTATGGCTACATGTGAGGCTATCTGGCTTCATAAACTTCTAGCTGAGCTCTTTAATCAGGAGCTGGATCCTACAATCATTTATTGCGATAATCAAAGTTGCATCAAACTCTCTGAGAATCCAGTGTTTTATGACAAGTCAAAGCACATTGAGATCAAGTACCACTTCATCAGAGATTGTGTGGAGAAGGGGATAGTGAAGCTCATTTACATTCCTACGGACGAACAGATAGCAGATATCCTGACGAAGGCCTTGATGAAGAGCAAGTTTGAATTCTTCAGGGACAAGTTGGGTGTGGTGTAGAACACTTTCCTCACTAAGAGGGAGTGTTGATTTTTTGTAGCTCGAAAAGTGGGATATGGATTTGCTTTAAAGCAACTCAAGATTAGATTTTTTTTAAAACAATTCGAGTTGGATTTTTAGCAACAGTAGTTTTTATTCTTTAAATAGAATGTTTCTGAGTTTGTGAGGATAAGATAAATCCTAGAGTGATTTTATGTGTAAATAAAACCAAAGAAAGCAAGGAAAGATTCTTTCCTTGCACGCTAAGTAAAGCAGCTAGGCTCTATAAATGCAAGATTGTTGTAGCAAACTTAGATTGTATTTTCGAAAGAAAAGTTTGCTATTAGGCTGAATAGAAGATCCAACATTTGCAGGTTTTTCCCTACATTGGGGTTTCTTGGGCATATCTGTGTTATTATCTTTTTGTGATTGGCTTATTGTTATTTTTGCTTCTGCTGTTATTAGTTGTTAATTAGCCCAGTTGTATTAATTGTTATAAATCAGATTTCCTTCTGTGAATTTATTGTGCAATTAATCTATTGCTAGGTTATAGAAATTAACACAATAACCATATATTGCAACTACAGGCTGCACAGTTGAACAACTATTGACTCCTAAGAAGATTGCAAATCCATATAAAAAAAAAGTAGGGGTAGAAATAGGGCATTTGATATTTTGCTAGTCTGTGTAGCTAAAATGTTTGGAAAGTAGGATTTTCATATTCACAAGTTCTGATTTTTAGTATGCCCCTGTTGCTACTATTATGCCTTAGCCAATGCTATAAGGCTCGACTTTCTCATCCAGGAGGACATGATTCCCACCAATTGTTAGGGTTAGAGATGGCAGATATCTAACAATTAAATGCAGATTTAAATAATAAACAGAGAAACTAAAACATACATAGAATAAATCATAACACAGAGAATTTAACGTGGTTCACCCAATCTAGACTACATCCACCAAACTGCAGCCATCCAATACTTTTATTATCCAGTGCAAAACCTATTACAATCTTGCAAATAATCGCATTTTTCCTCATACTGTAACCCCCATCCCGACCCCTTTTAACAAGCTTTTTAGAAGCTTCCAGAATTAGGGTTTTACAAAGTCGGTTTTCTTTCTTTTTTAGAGATTTTTCCTTTTTCACTGACGACGCGAAAAAATGACAAAAAAAATTTCTCGGGGGCTGCCATCCTCGAACCCCGATGAGGACGGGGGGCCAGGGTGTATAGTATACCATGGGCTATACAGTATAGCATGATCAGTCACCACATGCCAACAATCTCCCACTTGGAGAATGATAAGGCTCCACACCATTACAACCTCCCACTTGGAGACTGATCCTGGACAACACTGCTGCACTTACAGCTCCCACTGGAAATAAGGACTTTGGACCCTGCTGCTTTGTTATACTTGAATTCAACCTTGAAGGCCAATCGAAGCTGAAGACAAGCTCAACTTCTCCCTTGGCACCGCCTTCGTAAACATATCTGCTGGATTGACATCTGTATGAATCTTGGCCAGCTTGACCTATCCATCTTCCAACACCAACCGAATGAAATGATATCTCAATTGTATGTGTTTTGTTTTAGAATGCAAGGCAGAATTCTTTGCAAGATGTATAGCACTCTGACTGTCTGTAAATAAGTAATTTCCATCCTGTTGTTTTTCCAACTCATCCATGAAAAGTTGCAGCCATATCATCTCCTTTGCTTCCTCTGTTGCAGCAACATACTCTGCCTCTATGGTGGATAAAGCAACCACCTTTTGCAATCGAGAAATCCAACTCACTGTTGTCCCACCATCTGTAAAGACATAACCTGTAGTACTTCACCTAGTATCTATATCCCCTGCCAAATCTGAGTCAACATAGCCTTTTAAATCAGTATTAGAGCCCCCAAAATATAAACACTTATTGGATGTACCTCTCAAATACCTGAGAATTCATTTTACTGCATTCCAATGCTCAACTCCAGGATGACTCAAATACCTGCTAACAACTCCTACGGCATGTGCAATATCTGGTCTAGTACATACCATGGCGTACATTAAACACCCTACAGCTAAAGCATATGGTACCTTGGACATTTTTTCTTCCTCCTCTTGTGTCTTTGGACACATATCCTTAGTCAATTTAACATGACTAGGCAAAGGTGTGCTGACAGCTTTTGCATTCTCCATATGAAATCTTTGCAACACCTTTTCAACATAATTGCTTTGAGATAAAACAATTTTCTGTTTTTCCTATCTCTACAAATTTTCATACCAAGGATTTGCTTTGCTACACCCAAATCCTTCATAGCAAAATATTTTGCTAACTGTTGTTTTAGCTCACTTATGTGATCCATGTTAGACCCAGCTACAAGCATGTCATCAACATATAAGCATAAAATAATGTAGCTGTCATTATCCAACCTCTTTAAATAAACACAATGGTCAGAATTACACCTGTTGTAGCCTTGCTCAGCCATAAAACTGTCAAATTTCAAATACCATTGTCAAGGTGCTTGCTTCAAGCCATATAAACTTTTCTTCAATCTGCACACTAGTTTCTCCTCACCTTTGACTTCAAATCCTTGTGGTTGTTCCATATATATTTCCTCTTCCAAATCACTATGGAGAAAGGATGTTTTAACATCAAGCTATTCTAAATGCAAATCTTCAGTAGCCACAATACTTAAAACAATACGAATAGAAGTCATTTTAATAATAGGAGAAAAAATCTCATCAAAATCAATACCCTTTTTCTGTGCAAATCCCTTTACAACTAATCTGGCTTTAAATATTTTCTTACCTCCATCCTCCTCTTTCAGCTTATAAATCCATTTGTTTGGTAAAGCCTTTTTACCTGCAGGCAACTTGCATAAATTCCAAGTCTGATTTTTCAGCAAGGAGTCTATTTCTTCTTTCATTCCATGCTCCCACTGAACCTTGGTATCCACCTGCATAGCTTCTTCATAATATTCTGGTTCACCAGCATCAGTTAACAAAATAGTATACAAAGAGGGAGAGAATCTTTCTGGAGGTCTACTTACCCTTGAAGATCGTCTAACAGGAGTTTGTGGTATTTGTTGTTGCTATTGTTGCTCAGCATGAAGAACCACTAAAACATCATTGTTGGGAATATCATCCAACACTACAAAATCTTTTTCTTTCTTCTCATGCTGCAGCAACAGATCTTTGTACAACATTTTTTCATTGAATATGACATCCCTGCTTCTCACAATTTTCTGATTTTCAAAATCCCAAAGCCTATAACCAAATTCATCAATGCCATATCCAACAAATACGCATTTCTTTGATTTTGCATCAAGCTTGGTTCTATTTTCAGAATCTACATGTGCAAATGCTTCACAACCGAAGGTTTTGAGAAAAGAATAACTCACCTTCTTACCTTTCCATGCTTCCTCACGGAATACCACAACCCAAAGGATTAGAGGGACCTCTATTGATTAAATAAGCGGCGTTTACAGCCTCGTCACATTTTTTAAAGGCAACCCTAGCATGCAATTTCATAGTCCGTGCACGCTCCATTATTGTCCTATTCATGCACTCAGCCACTCCATTTTCCTATGGAGTCCTTGGAACTATTTTCTACCTATGAATACCATTAGAGGAACAATAATCTTCAAACTCTTTACTACAATACTCACCAGCATTATCAGATCTGAGACATTTTATCTTTTACCTGTCTCATTCTCAACCAAGCTTCTCCATTTTTTAAAAGTTTCAAATACATCAGATTTCTGCCTAAGAAAATAAATCCATACCTTCCTAGTTGCATCATCAATGAATGTAACATAATGCATAGAGCCACCGAGAGAAGATACCTGAGCTGGTCCCCATACATTTGTATGCACAAGCTCCAATTTCTCATCTTTCTTTTGCTTCCCATCGTTGAGAAAACTAACTCTCTTTTATTTTCCATAGACACAACTTTCACTGAAATTCATATTAACACATTTTAGACCTGGTAAAAAATTATTTGAATGAAGTACTTGCATACCTTTTGCACTCATATGCCCAAGTCTATTATGCCACAGTGTTGATTCAGAGTCCACAGCAACTGTATGATCTTCTACCTGCTTAACTGCAGCAACTGTTCCTAAACATTGACCATTTTCTATAACAATTAAACTAGAAGGAACAGTATGTCCTGTACAAAGATATAAGGTGCCTACTTTCACACCTTTTGCTACTACTAAGGCACTCTTTTTGACCTTCCAATTTTTATCACTAAATGTAACAACACAACCTTCATCATCTAGTTGCCCTACTGAAATTAAATTTTTGCTTAACTTTGGAACATGCCTTACCTCACGTAGTAGCCAATGATTCCCATTCTGCAACTTAATCTTGATTCTTCCCTTTCCAACAATCTGACAGGGTTCGTTATCTCCTAAATAAACCAGCCCAAAATCCCCTTGGACATAATTAAGAAAATAACTTATGTGGGGGGTAGCATGAAATGAAGCCCCTAAATCTAATACCCAAGAATCATCAGCATTATCAAGGGAAAGAATCAAAGCATCCTCATCAAATTTATTACTTAACACATTTACCTCTTTGCTTCCTTCCTTGTTGTCTCCATCTTTATTTTTTCGAGACCAACAATCTTTCTTCAAATGACCTGGCTTACCACAGTACCAGCAATCCCTCTTATCTCTGGATTGGGACCTTTTGTCCTTTGATTTTCCTCGTGACTTCCCACGAATTTCCAGAATTGTTTCCTCTCTCCTTTGTTCTGCCCCTGCTTTCTGCATTCAAAACACTGCCTGATGTGGATGTTCCACTGAGCTTTTCCTCTTTCCTGTCAAAATAACACCAACAACATCATCAAACTTCAATGTATTGAACTAGAAACAAATTGCTAACGACCATTACCAAGCTATTCTAGCTTTCAGGCAAAAGAACACAGAATCAAAAGAGCTAACTTCTTCATCAAAATTTACTTTTAGAGGTTAATTGGTGGTGAGCATATTAAACTCATTCAAATGATCAGTAACTGACCCACCTTCTACCATTTTCATATTAAATAAACGCTTCATAAGAAATACCTTATTCGAAGCGGAAGGCTTTTCATATAACTTTGCCAGGGTTTCCATCAACTCTTGAGTTGTCTTTGCTATTGTAATATTGAATGCCACTGATTGTGCCAGGAATAAACAAACACTGCCAAGAGCCTTTCTATCCAAGATCTCCTAGTCCTCATCGACATTACTCGCGAGGTTTCTTGGCTTTCCCTTCCAATGGCCGCCATAAATCCTTGATAGAGATAGTCCTCCATACGCATCTTCATAGCCCGATAGTTACGCCCATTAAACTTCTCAACCTTCTTACTCATCGCCGTACTCCCACTCAACCATTGAGACTCCCCACTCAGCAGCGAGACCTTCACCACGGGCGATAAATCGAAAAACCCTGGCTTCGCTCGACACCGCGTTACTTAGGGTTAGAGATGCGGATATCCTAACAAATCTTGATTTAAATATGAGAGAAACTAAAACATGCCACCAGGAATAGAAATCATAACCTGAGAGATTTAGCGTGGTTCACCCAATATGGGCTACATCCGCAAACAGCGATCATCAATACTTTTATTATCCGATTGCAAAACCTAATACAATCTTGCGAATAATCGTGTTTTCCTCATATAACCCCATCCCAACCCCTTTTTAACAAGCTTTTTAGAAGCTTCCAGAATTAGGGTTTTACAAAGTCGATTTTCTTTCTTTTTCAGAGATTTTTCCTTTTTCGCTGACGATGCGAAAAAAATGACAAAAAAAAAATTCTTAGGGGCTACGCCCCCGAACCCCAATGAGGACGGGGGGCCAGGGTGTACAGTATACCATGGGCTATACAGTATAGCATGATCAGTCGCCACATACCAACACCAATTTCTATCATGTGATTTAAGAAATGCCATGGAAAAAATCAAAAGGATAGCCAAAGTTTTAAAAACTTTAAAGCAAATGCAATTTGCAGGCGTAAATCTAGACTCTGTAACCTCTGTTACCATTCTCCCTACTTGTGCAAAAATGGGGGCACAGAAGAATATGTAAGAAGTAAATGCATACATCTAAGACGCCCTACACTTAGAAATTTATCCGTAAACTTCCATTATCCTAAAAGATACAAATGAAAATGCCACAAAGAATGGATTTTGAAGACTCGTCTTGTTGTTCAATTTCAATGCTAGTGAACATTATGAACAACTTGATCTGTATTAAAGGGCAGAACTCGGTACCTGAATTTTCTGCACAGATGGTGTCGAGCTGTGAACGATTTCGATGTGCAAACCCTAATATCAGAGACCCACCTCAAATGCAAATTTTTCTTCAAACCGTAGCAAATATAATGATGTCATGTTCTCAAAGAAACCGATATCTGTCTTCAAATAGCAATTCAGATCTAAATCTATCGTGCTGTCAACAATGTCAATATTTTCTGCAATAAGTGCTCCTCAGATATTTTTCCCACCTTCGTGCAATAACTGCTATGTTCCCAGTAGACCTACTCCTCGGATATTTTTCCCAGTTGCAATAATTGCTTTGTTTCATCCACGAAAAATGACAAACGCCTGGGATGGATTTCATAGCAGGCAATTTCCTATCGAGCAATCTACACCGTTAGAGGTAAAAATGCCTTCAAAATACTAAGCGTAGGACGTCTTCGGTGTAATTAATGTATTAATGTATTAAGTTGGAAGAATTAGGAACTAAGGTTATTTAATTAATTAATCTTGGGGGAGGAATAGGAATAGGAATAACTATTAGTTTTAGGAAGGTAAGATAATGGTTAGTTTTAGGATAATTAATTAAATTTAATTACTTATTAGCCGATAGGCTATATATGGTGTGAGGTTTCACCTGAAACCTGTCTCACGCCAGCAAACAACAAAATTTTCTCAGAAAATAGCTGCTGAACACTGGTAAACTACCAAACTTTCTCAGACAAATTTGGACGGTAGAAAAACCCAAGCTTCTCACTGCAATCAATTATATCGAATGTTTTGAGTGCATTTATAATTCTACCAATCAAATCAGATTTCTTTTCTCACATTTAATATCCAGATCTCATTGGATTTCGTCGCACGCCAACCCTAATTCCCTGATATTTTCAGATCCACTTTTCGTTAAAAGATTGAAGCAGCAGTTGTAGGGAGATTTTATGGTGAATCTAAATTAAAAAAACTTCTGCTATGGTGGGGCTGCTTAAATTTTTACATCATTGTTAGACGAATCAATTTGTGCAGAATCTTGAGGTAAGTCGCTTGCCTTGACACCAGATGGCCGTTTACGCCCATGAAATACTAAATTTGTTGTTTCTGTACCTTGATTATTTATTTTTGGGTAGAGCTTTGTATTTCAATTTTTTTTATCATAAATCAATCACGACAATGGATCTAGCGGCGAAGAGAACCAGCGAGGTGCTAGAGGGTGCTTATCGCCTCTTAATGCGAAGGAATTCTGTGTATGTGACCATCGTAGTGGGCATTTTCTTTGGGGAGCGGCGAGGAAGGAATTGCTTTGTAATTGGAAATATGTTTCGTTTAGGTCGACGTTAGGTGTATAGCGTAGATGTTGGAGAGGATTGGTGGCTTATCCCCTGTCGTTTGATTGCGAAGATGTAATTATTGAAAATTTATGTCGTAATTGAGGAATTTTTTCAATTAGGGTAAATTATTTATATCGCTCTGTAGTTTGACAGCGGCCATCCAATTGTATTTGTATACAATTAAATTTCTGATGTAATTGCATAATCTGTTCAGGCCTTGGCGAAATTTTGATTGTGTTGTCGTTATATGTGTGTTATTAAGAAATTAGGGTTGTAATTGTGGACCCAAATGTAATTGGGGCCAAATTGGGACAATGACTTAATTATAACTCTATACGAGTACTTAAAGAAATCTTGGCCGTAATTGTCGACACTGATGTAACTGGGGCAAAACTAGGAGAAAAGGCTGGAATGCAATTTGGTTGTACATGTATAATATCTAGGTCCAAATTTGAACGCTGATTTAATTGGGGCAAAATCAGGACTGATGTAGTTGTATATGTATAATTAAAAAGTACGGGGTGTAATTGTGAATGCTGATGTAATTGGGGCAAAAATAGGAGACAAGGAAAAATTAAGACCGCAATATGTTTTTATATGCATAATTAAGAAATCTCGGTTGTAATTGTGGATTCTAGTTTGACTGGTATAAATTTTGAGGAATAAACAGGAATTGATTCCATGGCATCCATTTTTACCTTCCTGGGCATATTTCTTATACTTTTGGGTTCTTTTTAATTTTTTTTTTCAAAGATGCGTATGACATGCTTGTAAAATCTTCCTTTATGACTATGAAAGATATGAATAACAAATTTTGAAAGGAACGTGTATAGTTTTAGCTTTTCATTTTGTGTTATTGTATGCAAGAATGATTCTTTTAAAAGAGAGAGTGATGAAGTGTTGTTCTAAGATATAATTTGATTATTATGAAACAAGTTAACCTCTCTTGCGTGAATGCAACCATTTTTCCAGCTTAGCTTTTACATTTTGAAATCTAGCCATAGATGCTTTCATTTATATGACCTTTTTAGTTTATAGTTTTCAGTGTAGTGTTATTCATTTCAAGTCTGGAACCATTGCCAGGAATATGGTTGGATTTTGGAACTATAAACTTTTATCATACAGTGTGAGAAAGATTTCAGGACTGCACTTCTATTTATATACAAATATTGAAGGTTGTGATCATTTTGTATCATGCAGTTTAAATGATATGTGCATAGAAGATACATTAATTTAATTTACAATATCTCATGTATAGAATAGTATTTTTTATGTATACAATTTTGAAATATAATCTTGACTTTAGGTCAATAATTTTTCTTCAAGCTATCATTTCTCTTTTTGAAATTTTCTTCATTCTTTTAGTGACGTATGTTTGTTTTGGTTACCAACTTGATGATTTTACACCAAGATTGTAATGGAGGTGCAATAGTTATGTCAAGCATGAGTTCGCTACTGCCTCTTCACCACATAAATTGAGAATTTCATACCATGATTTGAATTTGATAATCAATTACAAATCAATGAAAGGAAAAAAAAGAAAGCATTGTAAAGCATACATGTGGTTGAAGAGTGACAAAGAACCAAATATATACTATATATATCCATTGTAGTCTTCACTATGTGATAAAATAAATCTTGGAAATTCGTCAAAATTGAAAGTAACTAGCATGAATGGGCTTAAAATATGTTACATTTCAAGCAAAGAATATAATATGATTGTTTTACATATTTAATAGTATCTATTAATAGAAAATATAATAATAAAGAATTCATGTTTTCTACATTGATTAGATCTATATCTAAATTAGATGAAAAAATAGAGGTATTTGACTTATGAAAATCACAAGTTTAAGCAAAAATAAATGTATTTTATATCATATTATGCGTACAACACATTGTACAAAAACCACACAACCAAATTCTAGCCCACCAATCCTTGCTCAAAAATAAGTGAGAAATGTGAATATTTTAAATTCCCTTTACCTTCAATAGTAGGAACAAAACTTAGCTAGTTATAGCAAGCTTCAACACCAAATTCTAATTACATAAGTATCTTTATTATCTGGTTGGTGCTTTAAAATTTATGTAATTGCATAATTAGAGAAGTTATAACTTATAGACCATGTCTAATTACATTTAAGTATGAATTTGGTGCATTAATATCTTAATGGTGGTAAGCAAATAGCAAATTTTTTTAAAAGGAAAATTTAATTTTGATAGCTTAGTACATTGATAGCTTAAACATGGTAGTTATGTGACAAAAATGGTGAGAAATATAGGTAACATTTTGATTTGAGGGTAGCTTGTTTCTAGTGTATCAATTTGCAAAATTTTCTTTTGGATCTGACTAGGAAGATGGTTTAAGGCCCTGGGCGGTCTGCTTTGTAAGATGCATTTGTTTTTAAATTTTAAAATTGTTCTGTTTTGATTGCATTAATTAACTTTTTGGAGGGATGTAAAGGAAATCACAATTCATTGTTGTAGAATTAATGTGGTTTCATGATTAGGCCCTTCAGAATCTTGTGCAAAGTGAGCTAAATGATTTGGTTGTCACATGTCGTCTAGATGTTCATTCAACTCTATAGAGAATTTTGCCTCATTATGTAGGAAGATGACTATGTTTGTGTTGAATGCACTTGTAAAGCATTATCTAGAACAAATGGGTAGACAACTAGTTTGACATGTGAATGTCCCACCACATTTTGCTTTTTGTAAAATAAATTAGAGATGGGGTTGAAGGAAGAACTGACCGTTGCCATCTAATTCACTTCCTTGTTCAATTTCTTCAATAGTACTTTCATATTAGATTCATCAAAGCAATTGATTAAGTATTAAACCTGATGTTTGTATGCTCATAGCTCAGTGATTGTAAGTTTGTATGCTCATAGCTCAGTGATTGTAAGTTATTCAGTGTCAGGTTACTCATTTTATTCAGCCTCACATTTTTTAATAAAGGTGCCTTGATCAATAAAACTAAAAATCTAAAAATTTATACTTGATAGCAAATAAATTGTTTGTTTTATCTTATTATAATGTATTAAAGCATCAATTTTCTTGCACCAAATATGTGTTACAAATATTTTGTAAATTTTGCAAACAAGCTTGTACATATTTCAAACTACACTTCCTTACCATGTTTATTTTTATATAGTATTCTATCGGTGTAACCCTTGCACCCCTTCCGGTGCAAGTGCTAGTTTAATTAATTTCAAAAAACTAGTTAGTGATGAATTTGGGGTGTCTACATTTTTCCCCTTTTTGATGCAACATTGCAACTAGAAGAAGTGGTGTCAAGTCAAAGAATAATAAAAATTAGAGAGGGAGAGGCTTTTACAACAAGGCCCCAATTACCAAGAAGAATGGATATGATGGCGGATTGGAGGCGAGGATATGAGATTGGTCAAGGATGTTATCCCAAGCATCAAATATTAAGAATCAATTGATTGGATGGACCCAACAATATTTTATTTTTATTTTTAAGAAAATTGTTGTCATGGGACAACACCCAGTCTATTAATCATAAAATAAAAGAATTACAATGTGACACCTAAAGTCAGGTAAGACAATAGAAGAGGGTTCTCAATCCCTCAATAACAGTTTGAATTCTTTCTAATTGAACAACACTAAAGAGGGTATCATAATGGGATAGATAAAAGGCATATGTAGACATATTATTTCTGCCAAAGTCCCTCCTCATCAGAGTAATAGCTTATTTCATTTCCTCCTTTTTTTTTTCTAAGAGTCTCAATATAGATTGCATCTCCAACAAGGCCTTTCTTTGGATCTCTATTCAGGATGACCAAGACACTAATTGCTTCAGCCTGAAACTTATCATTCACAAACATGGTCACAACTTTTCCAGCCCACTCAAATTTTCCCAAGGTCCTAACCAAGTTGTATAGAAAGTGTTCCAATAATTTTTCATTGTGAATATGAGCCTTCTGTAGATGTTGTGTGCCAATTACTACAGCGATTGCCTCCTCCTCAACCTTGGATCTCAATTGAGGATCTCCTCCTTCTGTTCCTTGACATCTTCTCGGTTGCACTTACATGGTATATTCAAGATTTTCATAAAGTTCTCCATCACAATTGGCATGCAATATTTGCAGTAGTTGCATATCAGGAGGATCCCATGAAGGATATTACCCAGATTGATTATAGAAAATAGATTTTAGAAAGAGTTTTTGAACTTTAAATCCCTTTGTTACTTGGGTGTTCTCATGGTTTATGTTGCCAATGCCTAGGTAAAGCACATATTTGTATGTTTTCAATGGTTGCACATCTATAGTATTATCTGTCCAATTTGCACTCATGCCATAGTTCCTTGCTTTCCAGCACACATATCTCAGATACGGTGGATTAATCTGGGCAGTCCATGTCAACATGTGGGATTATTTCTAATAAAACATCAGGGAAGGGATAATGTTCCTACATTTTTCCAAACATCATTTAGTCTCACAATTTATTTGTAACTAAGACAATTATCCATCTATCCTTAAGATTTCTACAATTCCACCCAACTCCTCCAATTCACACATAATTTTCATAGCAACAGCTTGGTCAATTGTCACATTTGATAGGTAGTCCACAACTTTATGTGAGAAATAGGCACCTGGCAATCTCAAATCTGATATGTAGACAAGTAAGGGACGTTCCTGATGGTGTGAGTATGGCTTAGAATTAATGGCATCTTGGAAGAGTGAAATTTCTCGTAAAATTTATTGCATAATCACACATGAATTCTTGAGATGACAAAAAATTATTTTGCAAGAGGCTAAAAGAATATTGGGTCATGGATTTTTGATCTACAAGACATGGGTAACATTCAAGGAACTACAATTTTCCCTAGGAATCCATGGAAATTCAATTTGCAACCTCATCCAATCAAATCTGATAGTTGGTGATTATTGAAATACATTAATGGTGAAGTTCATATTTGGAAACCTATGATAGATAAGTTCATGGTAGGAAAAGAGGTGATATTGGAAGAGCTGTAGAAAACTAGGCATTGCTTGACCTATTAGTGGGAAACAAGCTCCATCGGGTCCTTGAAAACTTGCAAATCAAACCTATCATGCTAAAAAACTCATCAATCTGGATGACCATTTGTTAGAACATTATGTTATTAGGGGGCATACCCTTATAACAATTATATAATGTTATAATATAAGGTTATTAAACCTTATATATAATATGCTTTATTAAGCATATTCCATTTGAAATAATTATAATCTAATAACTATTAGATTATTAATTATTTATGAATGGTAATTTTGAATAGATGTGACTTACACACCTTAATGTATTATGCCACCCTTTCTCCTATATTTAAGGAGGTTCTCTCATTTGAGAGGTGAAGAATTTAGAGATTTATAGTGAATTATATCACTATGCACATGAGGCATTGCTGACCATGTGGAAGTATTGGTAAGTGTTCCCTAGGTTTAGTATATGTTAGAATAGACCATTTTCTAAGTGTTTTAATAAAACGATGTTTTATGGGGTTTTTAACCCGAAAGGGTTTTCCCCATATATATCTTATGTAATGTGTAAATTTTGTGTGTATGATTCTCATTTTATGTTTTGTTTATAGTGATTAGTATCCTAAGATCCTAATTTGTAGAATGGTATCATAGCGTGTTAGGCTATACTAATCATTTTTATAGGTTATACTAGAAGATATGTAGAAGTTGATGGAAAACCTATTTATGCTCAATTTAACACATGTGCAAGGTCATTTTTTGAAATACATATAGTGTGTTTTTATTTCATTATTTCATTTTCTCCAAGTATTTTTTTATGCTATTAAGTAGCTTCAAAATACTCCCTAGCTAATGTATTGAAATAGATATGTTAACCCTTGTTAACATCCATTTTGTTGAGGAGGAAACAACCCTAAAATTCTAGGTATTTCCCTTGTAAGGGGAAGAGCTTGTGGTTATGCTACAAACATCCCAATTAAAAAATCACTTGATTGTTATCTAATAGCCTCTTTATTGAAATCTTTGGTTGTACTTATGAGCTACAACCTCATTCATTAACACCATATTTCTTAGAATATTAAGTGTGAAAATAATGTTTCACTAAAGAAAGCTTACTATACACTATAAGTAAATTCACATCATACCAAGTGAACCCCTCCAAAAATTTACTAATATGATAACAAATATGAAATAGATGAAAGAATCATCTATATAAATAAAAACATGTAACAAATACATATAATACTTAATATTATTTCAAATAGAATTAATATGATTGTTATCCTTCAATAATAGCATCCATTTCCTCAAAGAGATTAAAGATTTTTGATTTTTTTTTATAACCAATATCAAAATATTAAAAAAAAAAATTGGGTCCATTCTTCACCTACATTGTTGTGCCTTGTGAATTCATGTTAATCAATTATTTCTATGAATTCAATCTAACTTCATTGAATTCAATCTACCCTTCACGTTAGACATTTGAGCTCGACCTAATGTGTCTTATCCTACACCAATGGTACACTTATTTGTTGTCATCTTCTTTAATATTTTTAAGGTATGTAGTCCATTGATCTATCCTCTAATTGGATGGTTCTTAACCTACTTGAGACTCTTAAGTTTTCTATGCCTTCCTAATGGCTGCTATATTTATTGCTTGTTTATTCCTATATTTTGAATGGTAGTGCTAGATTTAAATGCTTGCACATGAGCTTGGATACTAAATTGTTATTTAGTTTGTGCTAGTTCATCTATGACTACTATATTTGTATGGCTATTGGTTTGAACTTGGATGGTTGCATGATCATTAGAAGGCTATAAATTATTTTTGCATCCAATGGTTGGCATTCTCATGTATTATGGACTATTTATGCTCATTCATAGGCTTTTCTATGCTTTGGAGGTGATATACTTGGGTTTTAACTCGTAATCTTTATACTTCACATTATAAATAAATTGCTTGTATAAAGAATTATGGTCGTGAGATCATTTAGAATGTTGTTTAGGGGAGAGGGGCTCATAGTGAAAATCCTATGTGGAAATTTCAAATCACTCCCAATTTTGTACAATAGTTTATTTGGCAACTCACATGCTTCTATATTTCGTTTTAGGGCCACATCATCAAATATGATGCCACATCAGCATGCTTTTTGTTGAGGTATCCAAAAAGACCCAAAAAAAAGTGAGACCGATAGTGGTGCACTAAGTCATGTTTTATTGGTGTGCTGATGTGGCATCACATGATTTGTCAATTTGTGTACTTTATGGATAAAAAGTGTTTTGTAATTGGATATTAAGGTGCTCCACTATAGGGCCCACTAAGGACTACTTCTATCCCCACTTTTGGACCTCGCTCCACTATGGGCCCCTCTCCCCTAAATGCTATTGAGTTCTCTTCTATAATTGCACTAACTTTGCATAGGTTGTGTTATTGCTACATGTCATTTATTGGCTAAAATAGTTATGACTACACATTTATTAGTGATAATTGTAAAAATAGTTATGACTACACATTTATTAGTGATAATTGTGCCTTGATTTGTTCACCCTATACATTGGCATTTAAATGTCAATGAGAACTCATGCTATGATTGTGCATTATTCATTTTATGTGCAATAATTTATGAATGTCGTATTGTGCCCCTTATGAATGCTTAGGGTATTATTTGAAATGCTAGAACTATTTTCAATATGCGGTCGCACCATATTCTTACTCATGACCACCTACATGAGATACACTAGATGTCTTTAATGTTGGTCTTTTAGAAGCGTGTGTGTTATTAACAATACTTTTTTTTTAATTGTTAATAGGTTGATGTATTACAAGCGGTAAAAAAAGAGTTTGAATTTAAATTATTTGACAATGCTATACTTAAATCTTTAAAACTCCCATTTTTATACATTTAAATTTTAATTTGTATTAAACCTTATGTCTTATTGTAGCATCATATTCTCCACACAAGTGACCTGAATAGGTAGCATGGTTGGTTAAGGGCTTTGGGTTCATCCCATATAGGTCTCGAGGTCGACTGACGCTCTTGGATTATAAATGGTACGAATCGTGTTGGGTGCGGTCCGTGCCTCCAGAGGACTAGTCTCACCTTCGCTCCCCAAAAACTGGCATAAAAGTAAGACCAGGGCAAGGGGTGGTGGAGAACGTTGGGCAGTGTCACAAAGGATCTGAGCGCTTGCTGCAAGGATCGGAGAAACCTCTAGGTCAACAAAAAAAAATCTCCACACAAGTGAGGAATTGAATCCTTAAAATCTTATTCATTTACCTTTTACAACAAAATATATTTAGTTGTAAATAGATTTATAACAATTAAGTATAACTTGATTGATGAAATAGAGAAAATTTATCTTAGAAGTATCTCATGTTTTTTAATTCCATATCACACAATTTTCCATTTAGTTTAACTAGCACTTGCACCAGAGGGGGTGCAAGGGTTACGCCGATAGAATTCTATATAAAAATAAACACGATAAGAAAGTGTACTTCAAAATATATTCAAGCTTGTTTGCAGAATTTAGAAAATGTTTGTAATACATATTTGGTGATATAAAATTGAATGTAATATTTGTATCTATTTCATTTGTGGCGATTGTGCTATGAAATGATCCGACACATAATTTGTTGCATAGTGTGTTGGAGAGGAATTGTAGGTGAGACAATATAAGATTGTTGGCATGTTAAAATAAATTGTTGCAGAAGTATACGAATATAAATCAACTTCACTATATACCTCTACCATTCAGGGCAGACATGGGACGGTATATCCTATCTTTGTTAAAGATATTATTTAGTATTTTACTTCCAAATTGCAGGTGCATGCAGTTTAATATTTTTCTTAAAAAATATTGCTGGAATTTAAATAATTTGTCGTCTTTAGCCTGCTTATAACAAATATTCCTGGAGCCTTATATGTGAGTTTAGTATATAAGGCAAAGAGGGAGTGAAGCTGCCATGATCCTAACTAGGAAGGTAGGTAAAAACCAAGTGCATAGTGGTTTGTTTTATGCAACGCCATGCAAATCATTATTAGGCATTGTTTCACAAAAAATTGGAGACGTACTTGCTGGATTACATGCCAAGTACAAAGCAGATCATGGATGAATGGGGTCTACTTCTCTGAGCATCAGAGTGATTGGCCTCTAAGAGAACAAAAATGTAGCTAGGCTTCGCTAAGAGTAATTGTTTTCACTGTAAGAGGTATATTTATGTATTTCACATGCAACCAAAAGAATGCTAAAGAAGCCTTCTATATATCTTTCCAGTATAGCTGTCATTATGCTAATAAAGTTAAACTTGGAACTTAAACAATCAAAAGTATGTTCGACTACATTTTCTATAATGGTAACTTCATTATCAGCATATGCTGAACAATCTGCAGCTTCCTGGGATGTCTGAAATCTATTGTAAACAAGAAATGGATAGAGATTTAACATTTGAACAAACTAAAAATAAACAAAATTATAGATGAAACCAATAACAGAGGCAGATACCCTAAAGATTCATGTCTTCCCAAAACTATAGAAGCATTGAGATCACAGATAAAAGAAATGTAAAATTTAAATTACTTGAAAATTTCAACATGATGACATAAAAGAACGGAAACCCAAAAAATTGAAGTACAATATATAAATCAAACTTGCCTAAGTCTATGTAGAGGATCAATTGCCTACGTTTACAAGATTTATTCTCAGATGCACCACTTCTTAGCTACGTTCAGGAGACTATTTTTAGCTTATTATTTACGAATTTGTTGTTGGTTTTTTAGAATGAGATATCCCCGATCCTCACTTCACACAGTAAACACAAATACTAATATATATAGCACAAAAAAACTCAGATTCCTGAAAGAAGCCTGGCACTCTCTTTTACACAGTAACACAATTATGAATGTAGAAAACATCAATACTCAGATCTGGGAAAATCAATGCTCAATTTTCAACTAACTGCATATGAATTTAGTGTTAGCAGGTAATAATTCCCATATTCAGTTCGCAATAGCTCAGAAAAGACAATCCAACATGTACACATATCTCAATAAGCCGATGCAGACTCCTTCATAAATGATATTACAGTTTTAATCATCAAATACATACAAGCATATGGGAAACTATAGAGTTTCACATCAATATGAAAAATACCCACGACTTACAAGTAGGAAGATATGATTCGCTGATGCTGAAACTCCGTAATGGATGATCTGCTTTGTCAAACTGTTGTTGAGTCTGTCCTGTGAGTTCGATCAAGCGCTATAGGTGGACAAGTAGTTTAGCGGTAATTTAACTGGCAGTAAAAGAAGTATAACCACACAACCCTTCTCCTCTCGTATTCTTTTTTTTTCCTTTAATTCTAGCAACAGAAAGATGCCTAAAACTTTCCAAAACCAAATAAACCCACATAAAGAATGAATACGGGATTTTTCCACCACTACACTTTCAGATCTCCATAGCTTTGAAGACTTTTGGAAAATCTTTGCACTCCTATACACATATTCAAGATGAATAGTAAGGAAGAGAATGGTTTTGAGGGTTTCAACCTGAAAATGTAGGTAAAGGAATATCTGAGAATTGTGGCTGGGCTCTGTAGCTCAAAAAGGTCTCGTAATTTATATTTGAGAGAGACCGTGATATAAAGCCTTCGTATTGCCGCTAAAAATAAATGTCGGTAATATGTGCTCGTTGAGTGAAAGAAACGATGACCAGGGAAGGAAAAACAGTGAATAAATACAAAGAAATCAATGCTCTCTCAACCATGGATACTATTTGTCAGGTCGGTTCTCTCATAGAGTGACAGATCAGATGCCTGTCACTTTAACTGTCACTACTTAAAGCATAGCAAAGGAGAATTGTAGTGAAAAATATGCATAGAATAGAAAAACTGAAAATTTGACAGTGGAATGGCGTATAAAAATAGTGGGAAGCACTTTTTAACAGAGTTTGAGATGGGGCACTATACAACTAAATCTAATCTGGGTCTGAGGGATTGTAGAAGGGACAACACTCTAAACTATGCGATTTTAGATGTGATATGCACGTGGAAGCAATATTAACAATATATCAGAAACACTGAATGATAATTAGATGAAGGAACAAAAGAATATATGAGAATTGGAATAGAAAATATATTAATTTTTGCATTTTGTACATGGCATGCTCTCTTGAGAGGTATATAGTTGGCTTTCTCCCATTTGTTATCTCTATGCTGATGAAATTTGACAATACAGATATACACATAATGTTATAAAGCTGCAAAGGATAAGTAACTATTAGAAGTTGAAATGACTGAGTTTACATGCAATTTTTTGCCTTCTATCAATTAGTGTTGGATGGTGTCAAAATGTGAAGAATGAATTTGGTCCATTTGGAGATGAAGGTTGCAACATTATTGACACTAAGTGGTACTATGAGTTGTGACTGGACCTTGGTGGTTTGGTTTGTTAGTGTCTTGAACCCTAACAAAGACAATGATGAACTATGCGTTAAGTTTGGTGCATGAACGAATGAGCCACATCCAATCTGTTGATATTGTCCCACACCATTGTAAAAGTGTGGCATTTGTGGAGATAGATTGTTGATCTTAGAGATACTACAAACCTCAGGAGAGTGTTTGGAAGCACCATAGACTATGAGAATGGGTTTGAGCGTATCTTTGGATTTGTTTTTGGAGAATTCACCTAGATCATAAAAAACTGAAAAAATAATACTTAAAAGTAATAGCAATCACTGGGTTTTGCAATGTCTATCTGACTTTATAAGATTAAGTTTTCAGGTTAAGTTTTTTGTGGTGCATTATTGGAAGAATTTCTAAAAATCCAAGCACAAGTATTTATTTATTCTGATGTTTTGAGGCTCTCTACAAGACTGGTCGTCAGGGAAAGAAGCCTATGCTTGGAGAGAGAGAGAGTAAACCTAAACCCAAACAATATTTAATCTTAAAAAACAATACATTTAAAATTACCTTAATTATATAGTAAAATAGTTAATTTGTTTGGTTGTTAAAGTTCCTATTAAATTCCAGATCTAGGGTCCCTTTCCTGTAGATATCTTTATCAAAATTTCCCAATGAATTCACTATTAAGATAAATATTTAAAATTCAATTAATAACTAATTAATCTAAACTTTATTGAATTAATTGTTAAAATAACTTGTTAATTCATTAATTCTCTAGCTACCAAGCAATTTAGACATGAAATCAAGGGAAAGAAAGGGAGGAGGTGTTGGGGGAAAAGAGGGTTGAAGTGTCTCGAGGTTTCCATAATCTATGTAGTAGAGGCTTCCATGCTTGATTTGTTTTCCATGAAAGTGTACTTTTTTTCTATTGATGTCGATATTGTCATTCCTTGTGGTCCCTTTCAAGCATGTAGTTATTTATGTGATGTTTGTTAATTTTCAAACTATTTAATACTTAGATATCCCAATGAGAGTTTTGGTGTATGTTACCCTCCTTTCTCTTTCTTTCCTTGCTTGTTACATGTGCTTATTCCCCTTTAATAATATGAAAATATGATATGCAGATTAACATTTACTAATATATCTAAATTATTATCACTTCACTCATGAATTAATCTTTCTCGGGTTATCAAGGGTTGAATCTATACTTATGATCAAAGATTTTTCAGACAAGATTTGATGATCTTAGAACAAGTTGTCAGTTTGGATTTTGAATGTGTTAGTACACTAATTTATTCCTGGGGTACGTCAACCACACAATATATATATTATATTTTAAAATCTATTGAAATACCCATAACTTGCAGAAAATAAATTGAAAAAATTGAAAACACAATTCATACTGATAAATACGAAAGACAGGCTAAAAGGAAACAATATCTCTCATTTTAATTCTGAAAATTAGCCTTTCAAATGGCTTACAATCGTGCTGAGAAATAACCTAAACTATTAGTCTATTACACAAACAAAAAAAAGGCATATAACTGTTTTACGCCTCAAAATGGATAATCTGATTATTTCCTCCTCGATTAATCTCTACTTTTCCCTGTTTTCCTCAATGTATCTCATACTCCAGATGGTCAACCTTCTTCCTCTATTACACCCCTATTCTCCCATTTTTCCTTTCTTGCCAGCATACTCCTTTTACCATGACTTAAGGCACACCTTCATTCAAGGACAACCTACTCATGTCTTTGCCTCTGTCTTATTCCTTGCAGTCATTTCTCTTCATCTTGTTGGCCTAGAGGTCCTCATGAGAATGATTGGGTGATAATCCCCAATCATCAAAGAGTCAAAGATTAATCATTCATCTTCCAGCAGATTTGTCTTCATGCTAGGACCATTATTAAACAAGATAGCTCGAGTTTGAAACTCCCATTTGATTCTAGACAAATCTTGCCACATCACCTTAGACAAAACCCCTTCACTCCATCTACTTCATTCTAAGAATAAATGCAACCAAGAATAGTTGTGCAAGAACCAAAAGAACTTATGTAACAAAAAGAAGATATCGAACAACAACTGAAGATCTTGTGCAACAACTGGGAATATACGAGGCTTCCGTTGTAGCCTATGTGCATTACTGGTTTAGCTTCTATAGGATTCTCATCTGTAAGTTCTGAAATGCCCAATGGCTACCCATGGCTGATTTTTGTCAATCGCCATGAAAAATGTATGGTTTACGACTTCTTAAGGCCAACTGGAGAATTTTTCTCTTTCCTCTCTGCATCAAGCAAACGTCGGCAATGATTTTTGAAAATTTTACTATGGATCAGGAATAGGGCCACGGCTACTTAAAAATGGTACACTTCGAGTTTACAATCTACTTATGAAAACAAGTTCTGAGATACCTCCCATGAAATCTATGTCGAAATCCATGGTGGTAGGGACTTTGTACTCAAATACAAACAACATACATGTCATACTATGCAGAGACTGTGTGCTCAAATACAAACAACATACAAGTCTATGATATTCCAGCTTCCTATTAATGTTTCAATATCCAGGCATCATGGTATGGTATTGTGCAAAGATGTTACAGTTTGTGCCACAAGAATGCCCAAGGTATGTTTTCTGGTCTAGTTTTGGTCCTACACAACATGATGGGTACCAAAATCCTGAGAATGGTAGGGAAAATGGGAACCACAATTATGCTACCAGGGACCTATGCTTGCTCTACAAATGACAATAGTTTGTTATCCTAACTTTAAGCACTAAAACCTGCAAGTGTCAGCCCTCAAATCTTCTGGTAGATTCAAGTCCACCAACAGTGACCTCCAATGTCTAATTTCCCAAGAAGAGAAACTGCAGGACATTTCCAGAAATAACTCCCACACTGAAACCCTCGGTATCCATCCTTTCAAAAATTGTAGCAGTGCATCATAACATCCTCACATTATAACTATCCCTCCCTCCTCAATCACCTTCTCTATGCGGCTTTTTGTCTCTGCAGATAATCTCACACATGAATGCTATCTATTTAGATTAAATGAATATTAAGTGTCTAAATTTCTGTAAGAAATATGCAGTGCTCACTTTGCCATTCCTATGGCATGCAACCTAGCCATCGTCACTTCTCAAGACATGCAACAACAAGAGCTATGCAGGTACATATCCTTGCCATGTGACTATAAACATTCTTTCCAATAGTCTAAATTCCAAATGAAATACTATTTTTAAATTTTCTTGATTTATTCCTGCCAGGCTCACCCACGAATTCCATTGTCTCTGTGTTTTTTACGAGCACATTTCAATCAGATTTGTTTCTTTTAGTTTCCTAGATTGAAGTTGAAAAATCTCTGAAAATGACTTACCTCAAGATTCTGCAGAAATGCGTCAACGATCGCAAGGGATGAAAATGTGCAGAGCTTGCAGGAATGCACCCATCCTCATAACGCAGAGCGCGGCGACAGTAAATGCACCCATCCTCATTTATTTCACTGATGCTATTGGCCTTTCTGCAATGAACGATCAAGATCTATTTAATGGTAGTCCATCCATTCTCCTGTGATTTTAACCGTAGATAGACAAAATGGATGCGGCAAACTTCAGTGAGGTTACGCCGAACAAACAAACCATTCCTAAACTGAAAACCTAATCGTTCTGCCACTCCAAATAGAACAAAAAAATTATCTACTAAACCATGAATGTTCCACACAGCCCCGCTTCACATTCCCTCCGGCATATTTATGAAAACTTCAAGCGGTGATGAAAGGCGGTGGGGTTGAACATTATTTGAACGCATTTAAAGCAAACATATCTACTTTTCATTTATTGTGAGTAGATTGAAACGACGACTGTAGGGGAGATCCGATTTCATCCACGGGAAACAGTAACCAGCAAACCATTGACAGTTTAACGGCAACCGGGAGTTGTTTCATTGCGTGAGACATGTTTCAGGCTAAAAGCCCATCCATAATATAGCCTATCGGCTAAT
>VDFB02000299.1:0-10572 GCA_007258455.2 Sequoia sempervirens
TATATTTGTAGGTCCTTATTCCCAAGATGATGTTTGACATCTACTTCCCCTTTGTCTATTAAATCTTGGATGAGATGTTTGAGTCTCATGCAATTGTTTGTGGTGTGTCCTTTGATCATATGGAATTCGTACAAGTCCTCGTTATACCATGGTGTTTTGAAACTAGGTTCCTCATAGTTTGGATGATCATTAGTTTTAAGGAGGTTTTGTTGCACTAGTTTGTCCATGACTATTTCCAATGACACCTAATACCGTGAATTGCCTCCTTGGTTGATCATATTTCCTTTTTTTTCCCTCCCTGATTCGTTTGTTGGTTCACAACCCGATTATTCTTGGGATAGGTATTTTGGTTATTTTGCACATTGTTTGGAACATAGCTTATTTGTGCTACCTATGGTTTGTTTTGAGCTATGTTTTTTTCCTACCATAATGTTCTAGCATCAACCACTCCATCATTTATGACATTTTTGTTTTTAGTCCAGACTTTAGGTTTCTCATTTGAACTAGATGGGCTATCTTTTGAGCTGTTTAATTGAAGGAAACCTCTTGCAATGAGGGCTCTCTCAATATTCAATCCCTTATCAATGGTTTCTTCAAATTCTATTGGACATAACATTGTAAGTTGATAATTGATCTCAAGTAAGACGTTGGTAATGAATATGTCCAACAATTCCTTGTCGGGAATGGTCCATTTACATCTACTAGCCTTGTGTCTCCATCATTGTAGGTAGGAGATAAAAGATTCTCCTTGATTCAGTTTGATCGTGGACAAGCTTGTGATGGTGACATCTTGCTCAATGTTGAAGGAGAAATGACTTATGAATTTGTTAGATAGTTCATTGAAGGTTTTGAGTGCTAGTGTCAAACGGGTGAACCACTCCATAGCATGGCTCGTAAGGCTGCATGGAAATAGTCTCATGAGATATGATTCATTGTGTCATACTTACATGCATGATATAGAGAAATCATGTAAATGCTCTACTGGATCCCCTCTTCCTTTGTATTTGTTGTCAAACCTGGGTATTTCAAAATTCTTTGGAAATGGTATTGTAGTGACAAATCAATTGAACAAGAATGGGCATATCTCTTGGATAGTATAGGTTTTCTTTTGAATCTAGCTTTCATGCCTACTACCTGTTGGGTGACGACCTCTAGCTTCATTTCTATGTCCATTTTTGGCACCTTTTTTTGCAAGTTTTGTGTATAATAGCCTTGTTGTCTCACCATGTTTGGGTCATATGTTGGGTATTGTGAAGGTATAAGACCTTGGTAACTATTTTGGGTGTAGAACGGGTTAGGTCCTTGTTGGGTGTAAGGAGGGTTAGCTCCTTGTTGCTGAGATGAATTGTACTGAAGGTTACCTTGTTGATGCATTAGGGGGACACCTTGTTGGTAGGACGTCTGAAGAAGGGCACTCTGTGGCACACCTTGCTATTGGGCAGGACTAAACTAAAGGTTACCTTGTTGATGCATTATCGAGACACCTTGTTGGTAGGATGACTAAAGAAGGGTACTCTATGGCACACCTTGTTCTTGGGAAGGCTGAAGCTTACCCTATTGATTTGTTATCGGGAAACCTTCTTGATGGGATGAATGCAGAAGGGTGTTATGTGGCACACCTTCCTACTAGGCTAGACTAAATGGAAGGTTACCCTATTGATGTGTTAGTGGGACACCTTGTTGATGGGTCAACTAAAAAAGGGTGCTTTGTGGTGCACCTTGCTGCTAGTATTGTTGGTTCAGAAGGGGACCATATGGTCCACCTTGTTGGTGGTACTAATTGTTTGGAGGGGGACCTTGTGTTCCACCTTGTTGAAGGTATTGACTGTTCTGTGAAGGGTCAATATTTGAGCTATTTTGAGGTACATATTGTCCGGGAGGAGGATTTTTATTTGGTGGATCATACGGTTATGGTCCTCCTTGATACAGTTGTGCCACTATTTCTTGTTCAACTTGAGTTGGTTTTCTGAATAAGGGGTTCTCTTTGGGTTGACCATGTTTGGCATTTCTAGAGGTTCAGTTATTTGTCTTACAACTAAGTTATCCCCTAAGGGAATAAGTTTGGAATCCTTGAGAGCTTATACATTGAAATCCATTGGTAATTTAGCACCACTTTGTGCTAACTTGAAGAAATAGGAGTTTGGATCCTTTCTCAAAAACCTGTCCATTAGTTTAAGAACCTTGGGGTTGTTGGAATGTTTGAACAATTCATCCTCATTTATTTCTTCCTCTGTGTCTACCTCCTCTATAACCACTTTGTTTGGGTCTTGGTTGTTTTGTTCAATTACCTCCTTCTATTTGTGATTTAGTTCCTCTTCACTGAAGGTATTTCTATACATAGGCCTCTTTTGCGGTGTTTCAAGATCACTTGGCCTATACCCCCAAGGGCTAATTTCATCATTTATGGCATTGGTTCGTGGGATGCTAGTGTTGGTTTTGTTTGCTTCCATTTTCTTTATGTGTTGTGATCTCATGGTTGTCATAAACAACTACCAAGCTTTTGTGATTGTTTTCCTTGACTCCTATTCTTTGGAAAATACGTGTCTTATTGGTGCCAAGCAATAATAGAAGTGATCTAGCCAGTTTTGATGGTTGTGATATCTCCTTAAGAAGAAACCTTTGGAAAACCTTTTTTTAGGGTGATTCTTTGAGAGCCGAAGTATAGATTTTTCGCTTAAGGATCTTGCTCTTGCCAGACCTAAGGATCTTTTTATTTCCAAAAAGCATGAGGGATGTATATTTATTTCCATGCATGTGGTGGTAATATAGATCTTCCAGCTACTAGGTCTACCTTTTCTTCCTCTTTGTCTAAGATGATGGATGTGGTGAGAAATTGGTGGGGTGTTTCATTTTTCTCAAATATGAAAGTTCTCAAACTGCTTATGATGTCAGTTTGGGCAGCTTCAATATATTTGTTACCTAGTTGAAAGATTGGTGCTACAAGGTCTGGTTGTTCAACTGGAGCGATAGGTTTCCAAATGGTCATAAGGTGTGATGGTGTTTTGGGATGGTTTTTGTGAAGCTCAAGACCCTAAGGTTTGAATGTTGTTTTGGAATGTGGCTACTTTTTGGAAATCAAAATGCTGAAGAACTAGGGTCGATATTCCACTTCCTTGTCTAGAGGATATGTTGTCGGAAAGATACTTGAACTATCTATGAGTTCCAAGTAACTATTGATATCATAGACTTTTTGAGTGAAGGAATGATCCTAATGTTTTGTTTGATTTTGATTTCAAATAAGTAGTATGGGAATAATGGATGAGAGACTTTGTGACCAATCTAATTTTCCAAATGTTTTGTTCGAACAATGACCCTATAAAAAAACTTCAGTTTGTTTTCCCCTAAGTGTCAGCAAAAAGTACTGTGAGTTGGAATGAAAGTTTGTAACCTCTATGTGTTCATTTCCTCTGTGTACTTGAGTATGGAAAATGATATAATAGCACTGGACTGACTCAAAAGCATGGACTTTATGTGACTTGAATGTCTATAGATTAAGTTGTGAAATCACAACTCCCAAGCCATAGTATACCAAATGTTTACTTTGATCAAGGTAACCTAAAATAAAAGCCGAAATGTTCAGAAACCTTTAAGGATAAATCCTTTTAAGGAGTTCAAAACATAAGGCTTATTTCACAAGTATACACTAAATCAAAGGGTTTTTTATTTGACCATCTTGTTCAATGTTTATTTTGATGTGTTCTTTTCCTTTAAATCAAACACAAAATTTTGTCACAATTGTTTTTTAATGTAATTGGGAAAGTTTTAACATTAACAAATAATTACAACCCTAGTGGAGAGAAACCATCCTCTTAGGTGGGATTGTCTCATGCTCCGAAGAGATTGTTTTACATGCAACTTATGGCGTGAGCCTATAGTCAAACTTGGAAAGTAACTTCTCTGAAGTAAATTCCAATGCACCACTTTCAAAGAATGTTTTGGATAATAGGGTGGATTCTAAAAAAATTGGCTCTTAGTCATGTTCTGGGGATATTATTTTTAGGCACCTACACATGTGGTGTTTTGTTCAATTAAGAACCTTCCAGCCCTTGCAGATTTTCATGCATTATGTGGATACTGAGGAAGAATACGTCGGTATAGGACATCCACACCCAGCGAGTGATGAACTTTCCTTACACTCACAAAAGATTTATATAGCAGTCCAAAATGAAAGTACCGCTTCGGTCACCCACGAGTCCTCTGATGCAAGAGATTCCTCAAATAGGCAGGCCCCTAAAATGGTATGCTTGAAAAAAGTCTGAAGCTCAAAATGTTCTTTCTCTCCCAAGATCACCAAAAGGTGCGAGGGGAGAAGACAAGCATTTAGCTTTCCAATCAATGAATACACGACATACAATTCATATCAAATTGATTCATTTTAAACACGTCAAGCGATATTATCCCCAAAAATATGTGAATAATATAAACAACTTGTTCTTTTTATTTTTGCACCAAATTGAAGTGTTCAGGACATCAAGCAATTAAGATAGCAATGGTGTGAAAACAACAACAATAGTTTGTTCATTTTAAGCACCAAAATTGAAGTGTTTCTAAGAGAATTAGGCCTGGTCTTAACTGGTCAACAAATGTAAATCGAATGTGCGTCAACAAAATGGAAATTGTTTATGCTCTTTTTATGCACCAAAATTAATGTTCCTAATTATGAAAACATGAAATGTGTTCATTTTTAGAACCCAAAATTGAAGTGTTTTTTGTTCTTTTTATGAGCACCAAATGAAAGTTCCTAACTTAGAAAGCTTTAAAATTGGTTCATTTTAACAACACCCAAATCAAATGTGAGTTTGTGTTGTTCATTTTTAGAGCACCAAATGGAAGTTCCTAACTTAGAAAGCTTAAAATTGATTCATTTTAATAGCACCAAAACTAAATGTGAGTTTGTTGTTTTATCCATTTTTAGAGCACCAAACAAAAATTTCTAACTTAGAAAGCTTAAAATTGGTTCATTTATCAACACCAAATTCAAATGTGAGTTTGTGTTGTTTATTTTAGTGCATCAAATGAAATTTTTCCTAAGTTAATAAAAAAAATTATTGTGGCTCTGAAAATCTTGGACCGATCATCTTCCCTACACAAAATGAGTTAACTTGTTTCAAATCCTACATAAAAAGCTCATTATCACCTACAAAAATAAGAAAACGTTAGCAAGGAGGTTCATTACAATAGTGCAGGATCCATGCACTTGATTTCCAAAGAAAACGCTTAGAAAAAAAACTTGCAAATGCTTAGTTCCAGAAAGCAAATGCTCAAATCTTCGTGCAAATGCTAACCCATAAATTTGCAAATGCTCAGAAAGAATGCAAAAGAAAAGTTCTTAGTGCACAAGTGAGCTTTCCATGTCAAAAGCGCACTTTTTGTTGCAGATGCTCAGAAATATTGTAAGCCAAATGCAAGCTTTTGTTGGGAAGTGCGTGAAACTTCTCCTGAAAGCTCCCAAAACCTTATAACTTCAATTTGGTTCATGAAAACATTAGTACTAAGGACCTAGGTCCCACCAAGTGTGCCAAAATGTGGTGATGGGGAAGAATGTTAGATGAATAATGAAGATCAAACTACAATTGAAATTAGGAAATCTAATCTAAGATCAAACACAGAAAATCTAAAATCCCATCCTACACATACGAAATGAAACTAAGCTAATTGAATATACATTAAGAAACCTGTGATTACTAAAATGAATGAAAGAAATAAAAAAAGTGTTACCATCCCATAGTGGAGTGTATTCGCTTGATGTTGGATTGTTCTTGTCAACACAAAGCCTCCAAAGTTCGTGTGCAAAAGCTAGATGAATGATGCTTGATTGATCGAAAAAGTATGAAGCTTTATCAATGGTGATTGTGACAGCATTTCATTGCAAAAGTATGTTGATTCTATGATCCTTATTTGTGAGGAGAGAGGTTTGTTATATAAGAAATGAGATTTTGAATCGATGATCAAGATCGTGTTAGAGAATATCCAGATCAACGGTCAAAATATGTTGAGAGGATTTAGACATGAGAAGATTGTGCAAATTTGATTGCACAATTTGGGTGATTGAAGAATAGATTGGCTAGTTAGGGTTTAGATTGATTAGTCAGGATTTGATTGATCAGTTAGTAATTGATTGATTTTAGTTAGGAAATAGATTGATTAGTTAGAAAAATTAGATTGTTTAGTTAGCAACCCATGATTTTCTCAATCAGAAAGTGGGTAAGGAATATGAATTAATTGATTTAATTAATTAATTCCTTTTTGGAGTTGAACATGCAAATAAATTTTAAATTTTGCAAATAGAGTTGCATTAGTTTGATTTGATTTTTTGATAATTGATTTGAATAGTTTGATTTAATTATTCAAATTTTGGAGGGAAAGTGTCATAATTAAATTATTACGATTTAATAATTTAATCAATTTAGGGGAATAAGGTGATTTAGTGACCTAATCAAATAATTGGCATTGTTTGACTTATTAGGATGAAATAAGATTAGATTAGGACTTTATTAAATAAATGTAATTTATTTAATTGGTTGAAATGATGAAAAGTGAATTAATTAAATAATGTTGTATTATTTAATTAATAGAGGAAATTAGGGTTTTGGATGTTGTTTGATGTCGTTTGATGATCATGGTATAATTTTGAGATGTTTTGAGTTGATTTTGAGATGTTTCGAGACATTCTTAGTTGATTTTGAGATGTTTTTGGGAACTTGTTTGATTTATTTAGTTGTTTGAGACATTCTAGGTATTTCAAAGATGTTTGAACATTAAATTCGATTGAGATGTTTCAAATATTCGAGGGGTTGATTCGAGATGTTCTAGGTGACTGGGGTTGAGTTCTAAGATGTTCCAAGACATTGCAGGTTGATTCGAGTTTGTTTCAAGACATTAAAGGTTTGATCCACGAGATGTTCACAAGAATTTTGGGTTATGGTGGTGGTAGTAGTGCGTATACTTTTAGGTTGCTCTTTAAATTCAATCTCTAGTTCTCAAGATCGGTTATTTATTTTTCCACCTAAAATTTTATAAATTTTTCATTCCTTTAAGGAATTGAGGGGGCTCTCTAAATAATCTCTTATATATTTTTGAACATCTAAATCATTGAATCAATATTCTACCAAAAGGCTTACATAATAGTTGAGCATTCACAATAATTTGTTGAAGCACAAGAAAATCCAAGCCATTACTCAATTTGAGGTTTGTATATGTGTTTAAAATATAAATTTTAATTATTATTTTTTAATTTTTAGTTTTGTTCTAATTTTATTGCATTTAGAGATGCTGAAAAATTCTCATCTCCTCCAACAAAATTGAAATAACTTACAATCAAACATATATTGAAAGAAGAGGCCACTTGTGGTTACACCACTTTCAAGGTCTAGGTATATTTTCATGTAGATTTTTTCAATGATTGGATGTCCAAGTTAGAAAAGAAAATTATGTAAATAACTTCTCATACTGATAAAATAACATTTTCCCTTTGCAAGCTTAGGTCTTATTTGCAACATTAATGGGAGTCTAATTTGTTATCAAGGCAGAATTATAGAGGAAATCATGATGCTCAAAATTTTGATGACCTAAGGAATGAAAAACATACATAGGGAGAATTTTTAGAATAATCAAGGAGGATTATTCCACAATGGACACATATGAAGAGAAGATATGTAATGGTATTTCCTTCAACAAAAGGACTAGTCAGTTTGTGACTATACCAACACTTTTCACATGTTGATAGTGAAGCTTGACATCTAATATATAGAAAAGCATTGGGTATCTAAGTATCATAGTGAACTTCATTGATATATTTAGATAGAGATGGCCCTTTTGAATATCATGTAGTTCAAAAACTACATACCCTATAACTTTGGCATTACAAATAATTATTTTTTGGTGCATGTGCTCATATTGTATTTTAGGAAATGTTTTTTTGTAGGTTTTTATTTTCATAGTGGGTAAATTTATTTTCCCTTAGTCATAGGTTTTTCCTACACTTTTATTAAGCTTGCTTAGGATAAAAAAGTGAGTTTATTATTTAATAACTAGGAGATAAGGTGATGAGGTGTCCCCACCCTTAAAGGGTGGAACATTTATCTTTTTCATCACTCTATTTCATATCGGTGGTTATTGGTGGTCAATTCTTATTGGTTTATTTTTCACCTCCATCCTCTCCTTAGTTCTATATAAACTCGCTACCTAGCTTTGTATTTTTCATCTTTGAAGCTCTTAATGCAATTTTGTCATTTTGACATTGCATATCTCTTAGAGTTGGTTTACATTGTTTATGTTTTTCCAATTTATGTAGATTTGAATTTATCTTATAAATTTCCTTGGGTTATCAATATATTTCATATTTCTAATGGTTTTTAGATCATTTTATAGTATTTTCTACAGCCCAAATTTCAAAATTATTATTCCACCCACTCTAGTGTTTTTTCATGTTTCTTATGGAAATTAGCTTTAGAATGTGGATGTATATCCAAGCAAGCAATTTTCCCATAACTATATAGTCATGTGCAATCCATTTGGAACTTAATATAGATGCATTTATGATGCTTTCATTGTAAATGCTATTGATATTTATTATATACACCTCCAATAATAATTATTTTGATTACCTTTTTAATTTCAACAATCTTTGCATGCAAGTTTGAATGTCTTCGCTCACATCTAATGACAAGTTTTGATACAAAGCTCCCTCTTCTTGCAACTTCTAATATCCTCTTGAAACTTGTAGCCTCTCTTAAAAAATATATAGAATTCCCTCATGTTCACGAATCTAAATCACTTTATTGTTTTATCTTCACATTATAATCATTTTCATTAAGCTCTCTTTATTCTATCTTCCTATCATTGTAAAATAAGGTTTTACAAGTTTTGATTCTTCTATTACTATTCATTCCACTCTTCTTATTGGGTTTTCTCATTGAGAAAAGACACATCCTACTCACCATTTTGTGGAGTGCATCTTCCTCTAACTCTCAAAATAAGGTGACTCAATCTCTCAGTTTTATTCTTAAAAGTCTCCCCTTCATTCTCTATTTATTCTATTGTTATGGCATCCAAGTTATGCCATATTATTGATTTTTATTGGATCTTTTTAATCCTTGTGATTTCCCCTCATGTTAATTATCATTATCTTTATATTTTTTGTATCTTGTATATATATTTATACTAATACTTGTTGAACACACTCAGAAATTGAGAGGGGGTTGAATTAGTATCTTCAAAAAGGTTAAACCCTTTCAGATCATAAACCCTTTAGCAATATACAAATTTAGACTCTTAGCAAGATCAACAACTCATTCATAGATTAGAAATATTTAATCTAATCAAAAATAATGAAAGATAAGGAAATAAACACACATACACAAGAAAAAACCAAGAAGGACAACCCAAGAAGGGAAAAACCACAAAGAGGACTCTCTCAATATAGAAGCTCACTACTTACAGAATTATAATTTTAAGGCTCACTGCCTATAGAGTTGCAGGCTAAGGCATACAACCTTAGGGAAAGATACAAGAGACTTGTAGTACTGAGGTGCACAACCTCGGGATAAGATACAAATTACAAGGATCTGATGAGACTCACTATCTTAGAGAAGGATACTTGAAGATTTAGGAATTATAATATTTTTCAACAATACACTCTATTGACTTAGGTGTTAAAGCTAATTTCCCTTTTCTTTTCACAACTCAATTATTCAATTCATCTTCACACATCTCCACTCACCCACTCATCTTGCAACTAAAATTTTCTTGCATTTATATGCTCCACAAGATCTCAAAACCTCAATTAGGTTGGCCAAAAAGAATACAAACAATGAATTCAACAAGTTGGCCACAAAAACATAATGTGGTCTTATCCAAAATATAGAGAGGACCAAAAACAATATTATTGCATCTTCCAATGTGATCCCAAACAACTCACACACTGGCCCACATCAATCCAAGTCAACAACAAGGAAATGTGTAGATGAAACATGTAGCACATAACCAGTCAACCCAAAAGCATACATCCAACTAAATTTACTCAATGTGGTTCTCAACAAGATAGGTAAAGACCCAAATGCATCTTAACACAACTTCATATGTTGGCACATACCCCCAAGCAAATGACACAAGCAAGATAACAAGCCTTGTCAGCTAGATATCCATAAATTTCCCAAAAAACCAACTCAACACAATATGCAGCACCAAAGAGATCAACCAATGATTTGTGGACCACAAAGAGATGTTTCATGAACATCCAACAAAACTTCCAGACACTTCTTTCACACCGTCACACCACAAACAACCACCAAAACCCAAACAAAAATAAAATACTTCATCCCATATGTACTATGGGTTTAAATCAAGTAGCCTAGATTCTAGTGACAACCACAACACTTCTAAGCTAAAAACCTAATCTAAACAAGAGAAAACAATAAAATATGAGGAAAATGAAAGCATTCAAGTAAATCACTCCCCATGTTTGAAGTTGGATAACTTCTCTTGTCTCTCCTAAATCTACTTTTACAAATATTCCCTCATATCAAAGCTAACATATGCAAATACCTGCAAATAGTCAACAAGAAAGTCAAA
>VDFB02000300.1:0-36683 GCA_007258455.2 Sequoia sempervirens
TGATGATTAAGTATGTTATGCTAAATTAAATGTATTAATGATCTAACTTATCATAACACATAAGATAAATTCGAATATTATGAAAACTAAAGTAATTATAAAAATAAATTAAATAATTACCGTAGGGCTCAAGACACACATGTAATTGTTTGTCAAGAACAAAGTAATGTGAAAGCATATAGGATACGACCCACTAGCTTTAACAACACTACTTTATCTTTTATACTATTGGAAGGGATTAGACATAATACCAACGTAGATGCGCAAAATTGATAGGTTCCTTGAGAGGTGTGCCATTGAGCTCTATTAAGACATACGCACTAGACCCAAATTTTTTGTCGACTATGTTTGGTCCTAACTAATTAGGACTAAATTTTCCTTTTTCATTGAGGTCAACATTGACATTGTGTTGATTTTCACATAGAACTAAGTCACCCTTGGGGAATGTGTGAAGGATAAAATTGATATTATAATAGCATTGTTTCCTTTTGCAATTAGCTTGAAGATGTTCAAGAGCGTTAATGTGTTGTTCATTGAGCATTTCAAGCTGGTGTAATATTTTGCCTTATAAGTGTCAATATCGACAAGACCCTAAAGAGAAATACATAATGTCAGGATTTCTAACTCCAAGGGCATAATTACCTTGGTACCATAAATAAGGTTACAAGGTGTGGTTCCAATGGAGGATCAAAAACTTGTACGATAAGCCCAAAGCACATAGTGTAATTGTATGTGCCAATCCCTATGATGTTTATTAACAATTTTCTTCAAAATTGTTCAAGGACTTTATTAGTTGATTCAGCTTGACCATTATATTGTGGGTAATAAGGTGTTGAAAAAGGATGTTGGATATTAAAGGTCTCCAAGAATTTCTTCACATTATTATTCTTAAATGGTGTACTGTTATCTGAGACTAATGTGGAAGGGAGTCCAAAGCGAGCAATAATGTGCTCTAGGATGAAACAACATATTACCTCAACTATTGTAGATCGAAGAGGAATGGCCTCTACCCATTTTTTGAAATAATTAGTTGTAGTGATGATAAGTGAATGTCTAGCAGAAGATGGTGGTGAGATTTTTCCAATTATATCCAGGCTCCATATGGAGAACGACCAAAAAAGGATTTGGGCACGGAGCTTAGAAGCAAGAGCATGAAGCAGATGGCTATGTTCTTGACATTTGTGACATCGCTTAACATGCGCATAATAATCTTCTTCCATTTTTTTCTAGTAGTAGCCCATAAGAATGAGTTTTTGTACTAAGGTCTTCGCTCCAAAATGACCTCCATAGCTGCCTACATGAGCCTGTTTGAGTGCCATATTGATTTTAGAATACTTAAGACATATAAGTAAAATTACATCAAAGGATCATCTTATAACACATCATCAATGATTATGTACTTGGTTGCTAACTGTTTTAAATGAGCTTGGGTGTTGTTTGTTGTAGGCTTGAGAATGGTATCATATTTTAAATAATTACATGTGGCATCATACCATTCAATCGAATTGTGCTTAATTTTTGTTAATGCATCTAAAATGTTATCATCGATTGAGGGTTTCATGATTGGATGAATAGTGAATGTGACATCTTGTGAAGGATCTTGGGGTGATATAAGAGAAGCAACACTCGCCAGTGCATCCACATGTTGATTATCTTTTCGTGGGATGTTATCAGTGGTGAATGATTGAAATTGTTCCAATAAGGTCATTGTGAGATCCTTATATTTTGATAATTTTTCATGTTTAGCTTGATAGATGTCACTTATTTGTTTGATCACTAATTACGAATTGCCAAAGATCTTAATATATTTGATTCCCATGATTAAAGAAACACGTAATCCAATAATAAACATGTCATATTCAGCTGTGTTATTCATACATAGGAAATTGAAACGATACAACAAGGGAATGGGTTTTCCTATAGGCGGAACTAATATCACTCTAGCACCAGAGCCTGTTCTACACTTGGATCCATCAAAGTATAATTCCCATGTAGGAACCTCTATTGTCAGCACACTATCATTGGGAAGAGTCAATGCTAGGTAGTGCTAAAGGAGAAGGAGCATCAACTAAATGGTCAGTCAATGCTTGGCCTTTTATTTCTTTTTGTGAAACAAACTTAAGGTCAAAACTCAATCAACAACATTACCCATTTAGCTAGACGTCTTGATAAGTCCATTTTATTAAAAAGATGTTTGAGAGGATCAAATTTTGTCATGACTTGTATTTTAGCATTTAGTACATAATGTTGCAACTTACTAGTAGAGAATACAAGAACCAAACATTGTTTTTCAATTGGTGTGTATCGTTGTTCATAATCTATTAGAGTTCTACTAATGTAATAAATAGGATGTTCTTTTCCATTTTCATATTGTTGAGCCAACAATGCTAGAAGAGCATGGGAGGATGTGGCTATATAAAGGATGAATGGTTTGTTTGGCAAAGTGGGTTGTAAAATGGGTGGAGTTGCAAGTTATTCCTTCAAACTCAAAGGCCTATTTACAATCCTCATTCCAATAAAAATGCACATCCTTTTTGAGAACATGTGTGAAAGGTAACATTTGATCAGCTAAGGAGGCGACAAAATGATGAATGGCTTGAATTCTTCCTTGTAACGTGTGCAATTGTGAAATATTTCTAGGAGGTGGCATGTTGATTATAGCATCAATTTTCTATGTGTCAAGCTCAATGCCTCTATGAGATATGATAAACCCTATGAGTTTTCCACTATCTACTCCAAAGACACTTTTTCGGATTTAGGTGCATGTTGTATTTACACATTCATTGAAAGATGTTTTGAAGGACACTCACAATATAGAAGGATGTCATCAATATAATCTTCTAAGATTTTTTTAATGATGTTTACACATTCATTCAAAGATGTTTACACGTTTATCTTGTTAACGATTTAGCGAGGATGTCATCAATTTAATCTTCCAAGATTTTGTGTATGCAATCATGAAATATCAATTTCATTGCTCATTGATAAGTTGTGCCTGCATTCTTTAATCCAAAAGGCATCATAACCCAGAAAAACATTCGCCAATCAGTAGTGAATGATGTCTTATATTGATCTTGTGGGTTGATGAAGATTTGATTATAGCTAGAAAATCCATCCATGAATGACAACAAAGCATGTCCCACAGTTGAATCCACTATCATGTTAATATTAGGAAGGGGAAAATCATCCTTTAAGGAGGCTTTATTTAAGTCACAAGAATCTGTACACATCCTAATTTGATTATAAAGTTTAGAAATTGAGAAAATTTTTGAGATTCAAGGAGAATAATCAATAGGTCAAATGAAACCAACATCAAGGAGTTTTTAAAGCTCTCCTTTAAAAAGAAAGGCTAGTTTAGGATTCATTTTTCGTATCTTTTGTCGAATAGGCTTAGCATTTTCAGCAAGGACAATGTTGTGTGTTACTATCTTTGAATTGATTCCTGGATATGGGAATATTTCCAAGCAAAATTTTTAGGAAAGTCATGAAGCAAGGTCGCAGTATCCTCTTGTTCTTCATCATCAAGGAACTTCCCTATCTTAATGACCTTTTCTTTATCATCTATGTCCATTGGTATATCAATTGTATCTCCTAAGGGGAGTGCATTTGACTTGGGAGAATTGGGATCATATGGTTCCATGCTTGTGTCTATCTCATTGGTATCAATATATTTTTGCTTGGTACTTATCACAACATAGGTAACTTTTCTCTTGGAAGAATATATCTTATCAGAAGCACCTAACATTTGTTTAAAAGCTTCATCATTGTCAAATTATTCCCATGATGGTGGTAAATCCATGTCGAGGAATTTAGGATGCTTTAGCGTAAGATTGATACTTGGTTTACGTGTGATAGTATTGATGTTGAGTGATGGTAGATGTGTTGCTTTTGTTGTCTTAGAAAAAGAATATCCCAAAATAGTCTTTGTCTCTTGTGTATTAGGTTCTATAGGAACTCGAATGCCTTGTTCATGCTTTCCACATCCTTTACCATTGTATCCCAATTGTTTCACAAGCTCATAGCCTTTCCCATAAAGTCTTTCCATTTCCTTCGGGTTAGGCAGATGTTGATAATCTATCTCATCAAATTTTTTTGTGTACGTTGTATTGTCTTCCAAAGTAGATGAGGTAGATGCTTGGGAAGATTCCTCTGAATTTTGAGCTCACATATTCATTGGTTGTTCTTGTTTTTCATCCTCTTTTCACGTGATTATGTATTCACCCATAAATGAAGGTGTGAACTCTAATGTACCCCAATCATCACCTAACAATTTAGACACGGTTTATTCTTCTTGTTTGTTGGTCTCAAAGGGTTCTATGTGAGATGTTGGAATTAAAGTGTTCAGAGGACTTGTTGTTCCTTTTTCAAGTTGTAAGAAATTTTCAAGCTCAGGGTCTATTTCAACTTGATAAAATTTGTTGTTATAGACATATTTCATTATTCGATGAAGGGTCGAAGGCACCGCATGCATCTCATGAATCCATAGTCTACCCAAAAGAAGATTGTACAAAAGATCATAGGGCATGACATGGATAGGAGTTTGCAAAGTAGCCATTCTGACTATAATAGGTAAAGTAATTACATTGAGCGATTGCTTTGTGATATTTTCAAATCCTCTAATAGATAAGGATTCAGGTTTGATTTGTGATTTATCCACACATAATCTATCTATGAGCTTTACATTGCACACATTAAGGGCAAAACCATTGCAACAAGGGTCCTTTTGATGCCTATTCTATTGAATTGAGCAATTATCATAAAGGCCTCATTTTTTCCCCTTAATTCTAATGGAAGGAGCTCATGTTGATGGAAGGTAATGTCTACATTAACTACATTCATTCCTTGTATGAGAGCTGCAACATCATTTACCTTTGTACTAGGAGGAACCACTATTTGTTGCAATGTTGTTTGGTGCATAGAGTGATAGTTTGGTGAATTTTGAAGAAGATCCCATAGGGATATTTTTGTAGGAGTATTCTTAAGTTTTTCAATGAGATCATACTCCCTAAGGTATGAATTGAAGCGAGGAGCACTAGGAATGTTGGGTTGGGTTGTTTTGGTTGCAGATTATTTCTAGTGTAATGTGTGTGAGCAACAACATAATGCTTAGGTGGGTAAAGTGTAAACTCGAGTTTAGGTGGAGATTGGGGTTTATGTGAAGGTGGGTAAAGAAAAAGTTAAGGTTGAATTAAATTTACATCTTTTGTTTTAGGTTTTTCACAAAAAACCTTCGTGGATGGATCTAGTGAGATAAAGTCCTGAAGAGCTTCATCTAACATGTCAAAGTCATCATGACTAAAAGGTTTGGGAGGTAAGTTATTGTTGGTTGGTGTAGGTTTGTCATCACAAACCTTAGTGGATGAACTTAGTGAGAGGAAGCCTTGTAGAGCTTCATATGACTTATCCAAGTCATCACTACTAAAAGGTTTGGATGATATAGTTTTTCTAAAGTGAAGGATTGTTTTTATTGTTTCATTTGATTGTTTAAGGTTTTTTTTTGCATTTTTTGATGAATCTAATCTAAATGAACTAGGAACTAATGCTGAAAATGAAAATTTCCAAAATATAATCCTATCCATAATTTCCATGAAAGTAAATGATGCTAATTCTAATGATTTGAATGTAATAGAAAATGATTGAATAGAAACAAAAAAGTAACTGAAACAAACAGTAACTTAAGAAACTAGAAACTAAATTCTGAAAACACTGATGCAAAATGTGTACTGGGAATAAGTCACCTAGGGTGGCGAATTAGTTCTTGTAGGGATATTTAAAAGTTTTTCTTAATTTTCTGATGCATGCTTATGTTTTCTGTACTATACAATGCAAATCTAAAGTGTAGATGCAAAATTTCACTATTGGTTAAGGAAATAGGGTGCAATAACGCAAGCTTAAATGAGATTTTCACTAATGCAATTTTGAAAACCCTATGATTTAATGCAAAACCTAATGCAATGTTAATGTAGGCTATTCCTAGGATGTGAATGCACTTGAAATTAGAAGAAAAATGTTCTAAAGTTGGGTTCACCAAAATTTGGACACTGATTTTGGTACCTACAATTCTTTAGCACTTCTAGGGTTTTCAGCTAAAAGGAGAGTAGGCCAAAATGTGTAATGTCCCCACTCAAAAATAGTGCAAGGATGGATGAAATATGCCTAAATGTAATTTCCTAAATGAAATAAACTAATAAATGATGTTGATTATTGATTCAAAACTAATGAAATGCACTTTGTTTGAAAACACATTGTGATACGTAGAAGGATAAATTAAATGCAATCTAGAACAAGATAGAAAGGATAAACAAAAAGAGTGCACCTAAAAAATAATGAAGGACAGAATGAAGACTACAGATGCCTCTGAAATTCTAGAAAATTTATTTTTTTGACCAATGGGACACTTATGCCAAGTTGGGCGGCTGAGTCCCGGATTAGGGAAACTACTCGAGAGCCTGTTTCTGCCAAATGGGTATCTATATCTACAAAAATTTATGATGGATAAGTGTTGTGGGACTAAGTCACCACTATTGGTGACTTAGTCCACTTTGGATTTTCTGAAGATCTGAAAGTGGAAACGAAAGCTGTCAGTTTGCACTTTATTTTCTAAAGGAAACCTAGATCTGAATCTATGAAAAATACCTTCCTTAGGCTGAAAATAGAGAGAAAATGGAAGATGGAATCACTTTGAAAACAAGTCCTTAGGATTGATTTGATGGCTAGTTGCATCTCTTCAACCTAGATTTCTCCATGATTCTCCATAGGCATCCATAATCAACTCTTTGCAATGTGAGATCTTTAATAAAAAGTGATCTTGAAGACTTGTAAAAATAGTAACTTGCTGCTCTAAAGCTTCAACTTTGTTGTGGATAGAGTAATAAATCTTCTTGTGAAATATATTCAATACTTGTCTCTTAAATTTGTTTGTTGAAAATGACTTAATGTTGTGAAAAATGACCGAAAAACATATATTTATAGGCATCAATACCTAATTATTCATTATTTTGATTTCATAGGCCAATGTATCCATCGAAAATTTGAATTAAGTCGGTGATTTTCCTACTCAAATTTGAAAAATCCCCCAAAAGGGACTAAGTCGCCACCCTGGATGACTTAGTCCCACCATGGGTTTTTGAGGTGGTTTTTTTAGAATTTGAATAAATTGAATGTTGTTTGTCAGGATTTGTATGATTTGTGAGTGGAAAAGGCCTTAAAGTCCAAAATAATGAGTCTTAGGGGCCTATAAATTCTATTTTAAAGGGTGATTAATGCAAGGGTCTAAAATAAAACCAAATTAAGTGCAAATTTTCCTCTTTCTTCAAGAGAATACAATTTTTGGAAACACAAAAAGATAAATCAAAAGAAAAAAAATAGTTGTCATCTAACCCACAACTTTATTTTTCCATAATGTTTAAGGTTTCTACACTATAGGTTAACACACTTATAGCTAGTTTCTTTTGTTACTATCGCATGGTTATTTGTTGTGTTAGAAAATCAACCTACAAACCACTTTGAAATAGGTATAAAAATTTATACATCCAACAGCATACCCAAATGATTCCAAGACAAATCTACATAATCCTAAGTGATTCCATAGGGTACCCACACTTTTCCACTTTTTTTGACCCTCAAGTTTGACTTTTTAACTTGAAATCCTAACTTTGAACCCTAAATTGAACCTCAAAACAAACACATTTGTTTCATTTTTAGAAGAAAAACACAAAAACCAAATGCACTTGTCTCACTCTCATTCTTTCTTTGATTCTATGGTAAAAACTACTTCTAGTGGCACCTTGGACAAGTACCATGGTGAAAAAATGCTTGTAGGCACCATGTGCAGTAACTAGACTCTACCATATTTTAGTACCTCATCTCTCTTCATCCCATTAGTATATGTATTTGTTTCATCCCATTGCTTGTTCTACACTAGGGTAAAGCATGAATGTATTTCCTTCATGTAGGAAATGATATTTCCCCCTAAGGAAAACATATAGATGCTTTCTAAGATGAGGCATAATATATCCTATAATGAAAGAGGATGGACAAGGGGTTTTTACAATGGAAAACAATGTGATAAGTGTATGATATTGAGGTTTATTAGAGTTCTTGATTTCATGTTGTAAGAATGATGTTTTAGGTAATGTTGTTTGTAGGTTTAAAGAATGTTTCACAATTTGATGTTTATACAAGAATCATAAGCTCAAGGGTAGGGATAGTTTCAATTGATCTTAGTTGTAGGATAAGTACCAAGCTTAGTCTTAGGGATACCATGCATGAATTGTTTTTACTATGGAATACATCCAAGATACAAAATGAGCCACAAGACACATGTATCAAGATCTATTATGAAGACCTTCCCATAGTATAGAACAAGCAATGGGATGAAACAAATACATATACTAATGGGATGAAGAGAGATGAAGGCCTAAAATATGGCAGATTCTAGTTACTACACATGGTGCCTGCAAGCATTTTTCACCATGGTACTTGTCCAAGGTGCCACTGGAAGTAGTTTTTACCATACAATGATTTTTATTTTTTATATTTATTTATTTATTTAAATAGTTGTTCCATAGAAAAATGGACCCTCTTGAGAAAAGAGACATTTTCACGCATAATTGGACCCAACTTTGAGTCTCTTCACATAATTTCCCTTCTAAACAACACTTATAGGCCCCTTAGACCCATTAAGTTTTATCTAGAGGCCCGTTTCACTTGCGAAATAACATAAAACCCAACAAATAGCATTTAATTACATCATACCCCGAAAAACCACCTTCAAATAGCAGTAGTGGGACCCATTCGCCACCTTGGGTGAATGAGTCCCCTTTGGTGGGACACATTCACCAAGGGTGGCGAATGAGTCCCCTTTGAGGGAAAATTCAAAATTAAGTGCGAATTTAATCAATTTAACTTTTATTTCTGGTAAATGTCATCCTCTTGGGTCTAATTAATGGGAAAATAAGGTGTTGTTGCTTATAAATACTCATTTTAAGTCATTTCACACATCTTTCATCATCTTTTTATCATCTCTCAATAGAAATTTTAGAGTAAAGTCTTCCACAAGAATTTTCATTAGAAAAAGTTGAAGTTTTAGGGCAGCAAACTAGGGTTTTTGCAGGTCTTGAAGCTCACTTATCTTGTCAAGATACAACATTGAAAAGGGTTGATGATGGATTCCTATGGTGAATCATGGAGAAATCTAGGGTGAAGAGGTGCAACTAGCCACCAAATCATGCCTAAGGACTTAGTTTCCTATTGATTCCATCTTCCATTTTCACTCTATCTTTATATTAAGGTCTGCATCTTGTTTGTTTATCATTTGCATGTCATTTCATTCCTATTTTGCATGTGTTTTAAGGTTTCGAGTGTTGAGATCTTGCATCATATGAATCATCTTTGCATGTCTTATTCTAGATCAATAGAATAGGGCTTTTGTTATGATTTAGACTTTCCTAGTCTTTAACACATCTAAGGCTAGGGTTTACTTAGATTTTTCTTTGTTCAAGGTTTAATTACCAAACTAGGGGTTTGACTAAGGCAAACCCCCCATTAGACAAACATTTTCAAGTTGTTTTGCAGGAATTTTCTGAGATCTGAGATCAGGTATTCGTTAGAAATTGTTGTATAGGTGTCAAGGTGCAGAACATAATTTTGAAGTTGTAGAAATTCCAAGGTGGAATGATTCACCATGCTTGGAAAATGAGTCTCTCCTAAGGTACAAAGTTAAGTCAGATTTAGATCTAGGTTTTCAACTGTCAAAAAATAGATTCTGTGCAGAAAAGTCCTAACCTGGGACTGATTCACCCAAGGTGGCCAATGAGTCCTAGTTAGCCTAAAGTCAAGATTCATTAGTTTTCTATATTTTTCTCCAGTCATCTATAGTCTACCAGGTGCACATATTCTAAAAAACAACTTTCTGTTTAGGTTAATTTGCATTTTTATTTATTCTTTCATGCTTTTTGAAAATCATGTGTTTTCAAACATAGTATAAATCTTAGTTTTGCATTCAATTTTATTCATTTAGATCAATCAATTGCATTTAGTTAACTTGATTTAGGTTAGGAAACATCACACATAACATTTTTTGAATGAACTAGTTTGCATTTTTGGCCTAATTCTCTACTTTTAGGTGAAAAACCTTCGAAGAGTTAGAGAAGTCCTAAGAGCCAAAAAATCTATGATTGATTTTGGTGAATCCACCTCTTGAACATAACATCATTCTGATTTATATTTCTAATTGCATCTTAGGTCTTCATTCTTTCATAATCTTGCATTGTTTTACATCTTTTAGATTCTTCAACATTGCATTAGTGAAAGCATTATGTAGATTTCCTTATTGCATTGCATTCCATTCAATCATTTCACCATTCTGTATTTACATTCTATTCCTACATTTTATAGCTTTGACAATCTTCATAAAACATAAAAAAAATAGAAAAATCTAAAAAAATCATCTCCTAGGACTCATTCGCCACCTAGGGCGAATCAGTCCCTTTGTAGTTTTGCATCAACATTTCCAAATTTTAATTTCCCGCATTGCATCTTTCTATTTTCTATCATTATCATTTTGTTATAGTTTAGATATTTCTATTTTATTAGCATAAAGTTCATTTATTTTCATGGAATTTATGGATAGTCTTAGAATTTTGCAAGCTCCATTTTCAGTAATATTTTGTAGTCCTTTTAGATCAACCTACATTGAGGAAACTCTTGTAAGTATCCATAACCAATCACACAACACATCCAATGATCGAATTAAACACATGATTCAAATTCGAAACAATATCTCATCCAAGCCACTTAGTAGTGATGATGTTGATAAGTTAGATGAAGCCCTTAAGGGCATCCTCTCACTCCCTTCATCCTCTAATGCTTGTAATGAGAAACCTAAACCCCTTAATGATAAACTTCCCCACAAACCTTTTGATTGTGATGACTTTGATTTGTTAGATGAAGCCCTCCAAGACTTCATCTCACATAAGCCATCCACTAAGGTTTTTGGTAACCAACTCACACTAGCAAATGTTAACACTTCTAGTGCTTTTCTTGAACATCCTAAACTGGTTGATGATTGTTTATCTCTCAAACCTTTTAGTAGTGATGATTTCCATGTACTAGATGAGTCTCTTCAAGAATTCATCTCATCTAGCTCATCTACTTTGGTTTGCTGTGAAACCACTACAATCAAAGACGTTAATGTAAATCAACCTAAACATTTTCTTTACCCACCCTCACATCCGCTTCATCCCTCTAACTAACCCTGGTACACCTTCTACCCACCTAACACCAATGTATCACAACAACCTAGTAACGATACTATTGTGCATACATATAACACTCCCAACAACCCACAACCATCACAACCACCTCCACCTTCTTTACTTGTACCTAATATGCTTGGTGCTCCTTGGTATAAGCCACACACCAAGAAGTATGATCTTGTTGAACAATTAAATAATACTCCTACCAAAAATTCCCTTGGGGATTTGCTTCAAACCTCACCAAACTATAACAACATTCTTCAAGCCACTCTAAAAAAAATCACAATTCCTCCTAATACCACTTTGAATGATGTGGTAACTCTCATCCAAAAAAATAATCTTGACATTACTTTTCAACACCATGAGCTCCCTCCTTTGGATTTGCACAAACAACATGGTGCCTTTATGATAATTGTTCGATTCAAATGCATAGGTATCAAAATCACTCTCATAGATAATTGTTCTTTCCTTAAAGTGTGTAGTGTGAGTCTCTTTGATCACTTAAAAGTTGATCAGTCACAAATAATACTTGATTTTGTCTCTATTGAAGGATTTGATAATACAACAAAGCAGCCAATTGGGATGATTACTTTACCTATTACGGTTGGGATGGATACTTTGCAAACTTCGATTCAAGTCATGCCTTATGATATTTCATGTAATATTCTTTTAGGCCGACCATGGATTCATGAGATGAATGTAGTGCCTTAAACCCTTCATTGTCTCATGAAATATGTCTACAGTAATCACATTTATCAAATTGAAATAGATCCCAAGACTGAAAGTTGCTTGCAGCTTGAAATAGGGGTTACAAGTCCTTTGAAAATAGTAATTCCAACCTCTAACATAGATCCTTTTGAAATTGAACATAACGATATGGAGAAAGTATCTAAATTATTTGGTGATGATTGCGGATCCTTAGAATTCACACCCTCATTTATGGGTGAGTATATCCTCACACAAAAGAAAGATGCGAAACAAGAACAACCAACAATCATGTCCACTCAAAAATCTAAACAATCATCTCAAGAATCTATGGATGACAATTCAACATACACAACAAATTTTGATGAGATAGATTACCAATCCCCACCCACCCCACGCAAATTGTAAAGACTTTATGGAAAAAGGCTATAAATTTGTAAAACAATTAGGCTATATTGGAAAAGGGTGTGGAAAAGATGAACAAGGTATTTGTGTCACTATTGCACCTAATATAGGAGAAACAAAGATTGGATTGGGATATTCTTTTTCTAAAATGGCCAATGCTACTAAACGACCATCTTGAAACATTAATGTTATAACATGTCACCTGTAACACAAACTCACAATCAAACATCCTGATTTGCTTGATATAACCTTGCAACCTGCATGGACGTATGTTGATAGTGACGAGGCTTTGAAACAAATGTTTGGCATTTATGATACCCCATCCTTGCTTACTTACATGAAACACATCTCCCATGATTTGAACGTTACTGAGCAAGAAGCCAGTGATATCACTAAAGAGTTTTCTAAATCTAAAAGTCCTAAATTTAGTGCACTCCCTTTAGGAGATACAATTGATGTGATAATGGAAATTCATGATAAAGATAAAGTTATAAAGATTGGGAAGTTCCTTGATGATGAGGCTCAAGAAGATACAACCACTTTACTTCATGATTTTCCTGAAATGTTTGCTTGGAAATATTTGGATATGCCAAGAATTGACCTAAAAATTGCGATGTATAACATTGTCCTTCCTGAACATGCTTAACCCATCTATCAAAACATCCAAAAAATACACCCTAATGTAGCCTTGCGTGTTAAATAAGAACTTAAGAAACTTCTTGATGCAGGATTTATTAAACCTATTGATTATTCTCCTTGGATCTCAAACATTGTCATAGTTGCAAAACCCGATAATCATTTTAGGATATGCAAAAAAAATTGAGACTTGAATAAAGCCTCTTTAAAATATTATTTTTCGCTTCTTAATATAGACACGATCATGGATTCAACTGCTGGACATGCTTTGTTTTCACTCATGGAAATTTTTTTTGGTTATAATCAAATCCTTATTAATCCTCAAGATCAATATAAAACTGCCTTTACAAGTATTTGGGGAACATTTTGTTGGGTGGTGATGCCCTTTGGTTTAAATAATTTCGGCACAACTTATCAACTTGCAATGAAATTAATATTTCATGATTATATTCGCAAAATTTTAGAAGATTATGTTGATAATATCCTCGCTAAATTGTTAACATGACAAGAAAATGTGAGTGTCCTTCGTAAAATCTTTGAACACATAAAACGAGACAACATGCAATAAAATACAAAAAAATGTGTCTTTGGTATAGATAGTGGTAGAATTTTCAGGTTTTTCATATCTCATAGAGGCATTGAGGTGGACACAAAGAAAATTTATGCAATCATTAACATGCCACCTCCTTGAAATATTTCTCAGTTACGTACGTTATAAGGTTGAATTCAAGCTATTCATGGTTTTGTTGCATCTTTAGCTGATCACACATTACCTTTCATGCATCTCCTTAAAAAGCATGTCCCTTTTGATTGGGATGAGGATTATAAATAGGCTTTTGAGAGTCTAAAGGAATATTTAGCCACTCCACCTATTTTACAACCTGTCGTGCCACACAAACCGTTTCTCTTGTACATCACCGCATCTGCCCATGCTCTTGTAGCATTGTTGGCACAACATGATGATCATGGTAAAGAACACCTTTTTAACTACATTATCTGCACCTTAATTGACTATGAGACACGATATTCACCAATTGAAATTTTTTTTTTGGCTCTTGTATTCGCTACTAGTACGTTGCAACATTATTTACTAAATGTTGAAGTACAAGTTGTCACAAAGTTTGACCCTCTTCGATATCTTTTCAACAAAACCAATCTTTTAGGATGCTTAGCTGAGTGGGTATTGTTAACTAATTTTGACCTCAAATTTGTTTGCCAAAAAGCAATGAAAGGCCAAGCCTTAACTGATCACTGAGCTGATACTCCTTCACCATCTACTTTACCTACTCTTGATTCCTTCCTTGATGATCATGTCTTATCTGCTGACATTAAACCATTGGAGTTATCTACTTACTTACATGAAACACATCTCGCATGCTTTGAACGTTACTAAGCAAGAAGCCAGTGATATCACTAAAGAGTTTTCTAAATCTAAAAGTCCTAAATTCAATGCACTCCCTTTAGGAGATACAATTGATGTGATAATGGAAATTCATGATAAAGATAAAGTTATTAAGATTGGGAAGTTCCTTGATGATGAGGCTCAAGAAGATACAACCACTTTACTTCATGATTTTCCTGAAATGTTTGCTTGGAAATATTTTGATATGCCAAGAATTGACCTAAAAATTGCGATGTATAACAGTGTCCTTCCTGAACATGCTTAACCCATCTGTCAAAACATCCAAAAAATACACCCTAATGTAGCCTTGCGTGTTAAATAAGAACTTAAGAAAATTCTTGATGCAGGATATATTAAACCTATTGATTATTCTCCTTGGATCTCAAACATTGTCATAGTTGCAAAACCCGATAATCATTTTAGGATATGCAAAAAAAATTGAGACTTGAATAAAGCTTGTTTAAAATATTTTTTTTCGCTTCCTAATATAGACATGATTGTGGATTCAACTATTGGACATGCTTTGTTTTCATTCATGGAAATTTTTTTTGGTTATAATCAAATCCTTATTAATCCTCAAGATCAATATAAAACTACCTTTACAACTATTTGGGGAACATTTTGTTGGGTGGTGATGCCCTTTGGTTTAAATAATTTCAGCGCAACTTATCAACTTGCAATGAAATTAATATTTCATGATTATATTCACAAAATTTTAGAAGATTATGTCGATAATATCCTCGCTAAATTGTTAACATGACAAGAAAATGTGAATGTCCTTCGAAAAATCTTTGAACACATAAAACGAGACATGTGATTAAATCCAAAAAAATGTGTCTTTGGTATAGATAGTGGTAAACTTTTGGGGTTTATCATATCTAATAGAGGCATTGAGGTGGACACAAAGAAAATTTATGCAATCATTAACATGCCACCTCCTTGAAATATTTCTCAGTTACGTACGTTATAAGGTCGAATTAAAGCTATTCATGGTTTTGTTGCATCTTTAGCCGATCACACATTACCTTTCATGCATCTCCTTAAAAAGCATGTCCCTTTTGATTGAGATGAGGATTGTAGACAGGATTTTGAGAGTCTAAAGGAATATTTAGCCACTCCACCTATTTTACAACCTGTCATGCCACATAAACCGTTTCTCTTGTACATCACCGCATCTGCCCATGCTCTTGTAGCATTGTTGGGTCAACATGATGATCATGGTAAATAACACCTTTTTAACTACATTAGCTACACCTTAATTGACTATGAGACATGATATTCACCAATTGAAAAAAAAAAATTGGCTCTTGTATTCGCTACTAGTACATTGCAACATTATTTACTAAATATTGAATTACAAGTTGTCACAAAGTTTGATCCTCTTAGATATCTTTTCAACAAAACCGATCTTTCAGGATGCTTAGCTGAGTGGGTAATGTTGTTAACTAATTTTGACCTCAAATTTGTTTGCCAAAAAGCAATGAAAGGCCAAGCCTTAACTGATCACTGAGCTAATGCTCCTTCACCTTCTACTTTACCTACTCCTGATTCCTTCCTTGATCATCATGTCTTATCTGCTGACATTAAACCATTGGAGTTATTTGCTTACGTACATGAAACACATCTCTAGTGCTTTGAACGTTATTGAGCAAGAAGCCAGTGATATCACTAAAGAGTTTTCTAAATCTAAAAGTCCTAAATTCAGTGCACTCCCTTTAGGAGATACAATTGATGTGATAATGGAAATTCATGATAAAGATAAAGTTATTAAGATTGGGAAGTTCCTTGATGATGAGGCTCAAGAAGATACAACCACTTTACTTCATGATTTTCCTGAAATTTTTGCTTGGAAATATTTTGATATGCCAAGAATTGACCTAAAAATTGTGATGTATAACATTGTCCTTCCTGAAAATGCTAAACCCATCCGTCAAAAAATCCAAAAAATACACCCTAATGTAGCCTTGCGTATTAAATAAGAACTTAAGAAACTTCTTGATGCAGGATTTATTAAACCTATTGATTATTCTCCTTGGATCTCAAACATTTTCATAGTTGCAAAATCCGATAATCATTTTAGGATATGAAAAAAAAATTGAGACTTGAATAAAGCCTCTTTAAAAGATTACTTTTGGCTTCCCAATATAGACATGATCGTGGATTCAACTACTGGACATGCTTTGTTTACATTCATGGACAAATTTTTTGGTTATAATCAAATCCTTATTAATCCTCAAGATCAATATAAAACTACCTTTACAACTATTTGGGGAACATTTTGTTGGGTGGTGATGCCCTTTGGTTTAAATAATTTCAGAGCAACTTATCAACTTGCAATGAAATTAATATTTCATGATTATATTCAAAAAATTTTAGAAGATTATGTTGATAATATCCTCGCTAAATTGTTAACATGACAAGACAATGTGAATGTCCTTTGTAAAATGTTTGAACGCATAAAACGAGACAACATGCGATTAAATCCAAAAGAATGTGTCTTTGCCATAGATAGTGGTAAACTTTTGGGGTTTTTCATATCTCATAGAGGCATTGAGGTGGACACAAAAAATTTATGCAATTATTAACATGCCACCTCCTTGAAATATTTCTCAGTTACGTACATTACAAGGTTGAATTCAAGCTATTCATGGTTTTGTTGCATCTTTAGCCGATCACACATTACCTTTCACGCATCTCCATAAAAAGCATGTCCCTTTTGATTGGGATGAGGATTGTAAACAGGCTTTTGAGAGTTTAAAGGAATATTTAGCCACTCCACCTATTTTACAACCTGTTGTGCCACACAAACCATTTCTCTTGTACATCACCGCATCTGCCCATGCTCTTGTAGCATTGTTGGCTCAACATGATTATCATGGTAAAGAGCACCTTTTTAACTACATTATCCACACCTTAATTGACTATGAGACATGATATTCACCAATTGAATTTTTTTTTTTGGCTCTTGTATTCACTACTAGTACGTTGCAACATTATTTACTAAATGTTGAAGTACAAGTTGTCACAAAGTTTGATCCTCTTAGATATCTTTTCAACAAAACCGATCTTTTAGGATGCTTAGCTTAGTGGGTAATGTTGATAACTAATTTTGACCTCAAATTTGTTTTCCAAAAAGCAATGAAAGGCCAGGCCTTAACTGATCACTGAGCTGATGCTCCTTCACCTTCTACTTTACCTACTCCTGATTCCTTCCTTGATGATCATGGCTTATCTGCTGACATTAAACCATTGGAGTTATCTGCTTACTTACATGAAACACATCTCCCGTGCTTTGAACGTTACTGAGCAAGAAGCCAGTGATATCACTAAAGAGTTTTCTAAATCTAAAAGTCCTAAATTCAGTGCACTCCCTTTAGGAGATACAATTGATGTGATAATGGAAATTCATGATAAAGATAAAGTTATTAAGATTGGGAAGTTCCTTGATGATGAGGCTCAAGAAGATACAACCACTTTACTTCATGATTTTCCTAAAATGTTTGCTTGGAAATATTTTGATATGCCAAGAATTGACCTAAAAATTGTGATGTATAACATTGTGCTTCCTGAACATGCTTAACCCATCTGTCAAAACATCCAAAAAATACACCCTAATGTAGCCTTGTGTGTTAAATAAGAACTTAAGAAACTTCTTGATGCAGGATTTATTAAACCTATTGATTATTCTCCTTGGATCTCAAACATTGTCATAGTTGCAAAACCCGATAATCATTTTAGGATATGCAAAAAAATTTGAGACTTGAATAAAGCCTCTTTAAAAGATTATTTTTCGCTTCCTAATATAGACATGATTGTGGATTCAACTGTTGGACATGCTTTGTTTTCATTCATGGATGAATTTTTTGGTTATAATCAAATCCTTACTAATCCTCAAGATCAATATAAAACTGCCTTTACAACTATTTGGGGAACATTTTGTTGGGTGGTGATGCCCTTTGGTTTTAATAATTTCGACGCAACTTATCAACTTGCAATGAAATTAATATTTCATGATTGTATTCACAAAATTTTAGAAGATTATGTTGATAATATCCTCGCTAAATTGTTAACATGACAAGACAATGTGAATGTCCTTTGTAAAATCTTTGAATGCATAAAACGAGACAACATGTGATTAAATCCAAAAAAATGTGTCTTTGGAATAGATAGTGGTAAACTTTTGGGGTTTTTCATATCTCATAGAGGCATGGAGGTGGACACAAAGAAAATTTATGCAATCATTAACATGTCACCTCCTTGAAATATTTCTCAGTTACGTATGTTACAAGGTTGAATTCAAGCTATTCATGGTTTTGTTGCATCTTTAGCCGATCACACATTACCTTTCACACATCTCCTTAAAAAGCATGTCCCTTTTGATTGGGATGAGGATTGTAAACAGACTTTTGAGAGTCTAAAGGAATATTTAGCCACTCCACCTATTTTACAACCTGTTGTGCCACACAAACCATTTCTCTTGTACATCACCGCATCTGCCCATGCTCTTGTAGCATTGTTGGCTCAACATGATGATCATTGTAAAGAACACCTTTTTAACTATATTAGCCACACCTTAATTCACTATGAGACATGATATTCACTAATTGAAAAAAAATGTTTGGCTCTTGTATTCACTACTAGTACGTTGCAACATTATTTACTAAATGTTGAAGTACAAGTTGTCACAAAGTTTGATCCTCTTAGATATCTTTTCAACAAAATTGATCTTTCAGGATGCTTAGCTGAGTGGGTAATGTTAACTAATTTTGAACTCAAATTTGTTTGCCAAAAAGCAATGAAAGGCCAAGCCTTAACTGATCACTGAGCTGATGCACCTTCACCTTATACTTTACCTACTCCTGATTCCTTCCTTAATGATCATGTCTTATCTACTGACATTAAACCATGGGAGTTATCTACTTACTTACATGAAACACATCTCCTGTGCTTTGAACATTACTGAGCAAGAAGCCAGTGATATCACTAAACATTTTTCTAAATCTAAAAGTCCTAAATTCAGTGCACTCCCTTTAGGAGATACAATTGATGTGATAATAGAAATTCGTGATAAAGATAAATTTATTAAGATTGGGAAGTTCCTTGATGATGAGGCTCAAGAAGATACAACCACTTTACTTCATGATTTTCCTGAAATGTTTGCTTGGAAATATTTTGATATGCCAAGAATTGACCTAAAAATTGTGATGTATAACATTGTCCTTCCTGAAAATACTAAACCAGTCCATCAAAACATCCAAAAAATACACCCCAATGTAGCCTTGCATATTAAATAAGAATTTAAGAAACTTCTTGATGCAGGATTTATTAAACCTATTGATTATTCTCCTTGGATCTCAAACATTGTCATAGTTGCAAAACCCGATAATCATTTTAGGATATGAAAAAAAATTTGAGACTTGAATAAAGCCTGTTTAAAAGATTATTTTTCGCTTCCCAATATAGACATGATCGTGGATTCAACTACTGGACATGCTTTGTTTTCATTCATGGACAATTTTTTTGGTTATAATCAAATCCTTATTAATCCTCAAGATCAATATAAAACTTCCTTTACAACTATTTGGGGAACATTTTGTTGGGTGGTGATGCCCTTTGGTTTAAATTTGCGCAACTTATCAACTTGCAATGAAATTAATATTTCATGATTATAATCACAAAATTTTAGAAGATTATGTCGATAATATCCTCGCTAAATTGTTAACATTTCAAGACAATTTGAATGTGCTTCGTAAAATATTTGAACGCATAAAACGAGACAACATGCGATTAAATCCAAAAAAATGTGTCTTTGGCATAGATAGTGGTAAACTTTTGGGGTTTTTCATATCTCCTAGAGGCATTGAGGTGGACACAAAGAAAATTTATGCAATCATTAACATGCCACCTCCTTGAAATATTTCTCAGTTAGGTACGTTAGAAGGTTGAATTCAAGCTATTCATGGTTTTGTTGCATCTTTAGCTGATCACACATTACCTTTCACGCATCTCCTTAAAAAGCATGTCCCTTTTGTTTGGGATGAGGATTGTAAACAGGCTTTTGAGAGTCTAAAGGAATATTTAGCCACTCCACCTATTTTACAACCTATCATGCCACACAAACCATTTCTCTTGTACATCACCGCATCTGCCCATGCTCTTGAAGAATTGTTGGCTCAACATGATGATCATGGTAAAGAACACCTTTTTAACTACATTAGTCGCACCTTAATTGACTATGAGACACGATATTCACCAATTGAATTTTTTTTTTGGCTCTTGTATTTGCTACTAGTACATTGCAACATTATTTACTAAATGTTGAAGTACAAGTTGTCACAAAGTTTGATCCTCTTAGATATCTTTTCAACAAAACCGATCTTTTAGGATGCTTAGCTGAGTGGGTAATGTTGTTAACTAATTTTGACCTCAAATTTGTTTGTCAAAAAGCAATGAAAGGCTAAGCCTTAACTGATCATTGAGCTGATGCTCCTTCACCTTCTACTTTACCTACTCCTTATTCCTTCCCTGATGATCATGTCTTATCTACTGACATTAAACCATGGGAGTTATTTTGATGGATTTAAGTGTAGAACATGTTCTGGTGCTGGTGTGATCCTAATTCTAGTCGATGGTAAATCTATTCCCTTATCTTATTGTAGACATCCAAATTTGGACACTTAATTTATCCAAATTTATCACTTTTCGTCTAAACATCCTCTTATCTAAGTTAATTAAGTAATATTACTATTATTTAATTAATATCTTTAATTCTGCCAAATCCCTAAGGTATTTAATTAATAATTAAATAGCTTATCCTCCTTAATCCTCTTTTCATCAAATAAATTAAATAAATATTACATTTATTTAATTCCTCACATGTCATTTTCATCTAATCCTAATCCATTTCTTAATCTCTTCATTAAGGATGTGCACATGCCTAATCCTTGATTAGGATGTGTCACATCCTCCAACTTTTGCAAGTTGGCTTTTAATCCTAATTAACCCCTAATTATCCTCTAATTACTGATTAGTCAAGCCTAATTAGTACCTTGGTCAACTCTCTCCATCCCCCAAGGAATTTTTAATTCCTTTTTATTCCTCCTAGAATCCCCTTTTCCTATGCATCTTCTAGAAACTTTGACTTGTCACATCAAGTCACATGTGACAAACTCCCACCTTTTGGGAACATTGTGTTATCCCCTAGATTCTTCCAATCATTGTGAATTTAAAATTCACTTTTATTCACCCAAGATTTTTCCCATCTCCCAATGTACTTGCAAGGTACTTGTCCTTCCTCCACCTCATGTACCTTTTAGCCACCTCACTTATACGTCATCTCCTCTTAGCCACTTCACCATCTACATGTCAAGATGTGAGGGCTTGTGAGTTCTCAACTCACCATAGCCCTTCATCTTGACCATTGAATTCTCTAGAGAATTCAAATTCTTTTATAAATACCCCCTCCTCAAGGGCATTTTGGGAACACTTGGATTTGAGCAAGCTTATGCTACCAATTTGCATTCTAAAACACTTTGGATTTTCATAACTACATGCTGCCAATTTGCATTCTCAATCATCCACTATCATCTAACCATTCATTCTAATCACTTTGCACATACAATCTTGCATTTAGTCACTCAAGAAATCATCTAAGGAGCACACAAAATCATCCCAAGCAAGGGCCAATTAAGGAGACATCAACAAGAAGGAAGGTGAAATCGTTTGCATCTTGTTTTATCCATTTTCCTTCTTGTTTTATCACTCTTTAGGCTAATCTTGAAGTGTTCTTAGTCTTTTATCACTTGCATTTTTAATTTATTTTGTGCATTAGAGTAGGGTAGAACATTAAGGTACACATTTTTGGCATGCCCGGTGGGACCCACAAATGGGTTCTTGCATCGAACCTTCCTTTTTGCTAAGAATTTTCTAGGAAAAGGTCGCAGAAAGGTGGTAACGCCCTCTATTTTACCGCAGAAAGGTGGCAGCGCCCCTGATTTTGCTACAGAAAGGTGGCAGTGCCCCTGTTTTGCTACAGAAAGGTGGCAGTGCCCTCTTGTCCACTGCAGAAATGCGACAACGCCCTATATCTCACAATTTCATATTTTTCTAATAGTTTGTTGTAGTTAGGTGTGTACTTAGAAGGTTTTTCTAACACTTTCTTATAGTGGGGCATACAACTTTCCCTTTTAAAAAATTTCCTGCAGAGGGGTGGATATGCCTTTTTTATTTTGAAAGGCGTTTTTTCCTCTAATCTTGTTGCAAAAAGGTGGCAGCGCCCATATTTTTGTTGCAGAAAGGTGGAAGCGCCTCCATCTTGCTACAGAAAGGTGGTATCACCCCTATTTTTGCTGCAAAAAGGTGGCAGCGCCCCTATTTTGCTGTAGAAAGGTGGAAGTGCCCCAAAACAACACAGTTTGGAAGGTAAAACAGTTATTTTAACTTCATTTTTGCTCTCATTTTTTGCCATTTTTTTAAAATAGTAACCCTCTAACATTGTTTTGGCAAGAATATTAGTGTTTTTTGCTAATGTTTTGTAGCATATTAGGGCATAATTGACCAAGAACGAAGAAAAAAACACCTAACATTTGTTTGTAGGGCCATCTATTTGATCAGATTTCTAAAAATTATCCTTGTTGTTTTGGAACATAGTCTAATTAGGGGGAGTAAACTTCATTGCTTGCTGTGATTATTTATTCTTGTGTTACCCAAGGGGGCATTAATTTATTTTCACTTCCCCCTTGCACTTTGTGTGAGCTTGGAGAGTAGTTGGAAGCGGTTAGTGTCTTATTTTTAGTGGGACCTACTTGGGGATTTCATCACCCCAAGGGACGATTCCAACCACACGTATCGGCAGGGTATATAAAGGGGGAGAACGAAAGTTGTACCCCAATCCAATCACGTTGTAATTGGCAGAGCATCGAAGTTAGGGTGATACCTAAATAGACGTGAAAAGTTGGTCTGAGCCTTTCAGTATCTCACTGGGGTTCCCGTCTCACACTCGTGACGGACTGGTGTTCACGGTTGTGCCTCACATACTGAGAGAATATCGAGGACTCCTTATAAGCCTTGTGCATCCTAGATTAAGACCTTGCCTGGCCATACCCTTAATATTAATCATAGGATTGTGCTTGCTTGAAGTGTTTTCTTATGAAAAGTCTGTCAAATCTTTGATACTTTGGCCTTACTTTATTATTTTGCGTCCTTGCCATAGCCATTGCCACTAAAACCAAACTTTGTCTTACTGCAGAAAGGCGGCAGTGCCCCTAATTTTGCTACAGAAAGGTGGAAGCGCCCTTGGTTCCACTGCAGAAAGGTGGTAGCACCCTTGTTTTGATGTAGAAAGGTGGCAGCGCCCCTGATTTTTGCTGCAGAGGGGCGGATTTTCCCTTCTGAACACCCGAAATTACCCCATTTGAATCCGTTTAGCCTCTAAATCATCATTTAATCATTTCCAACCATTATCTCATCATCCCAAGCCTCTATTTTGTTACTCTAAGTCTCTCGAAACCTCCATTTGATTCGTTTAAACCTCCATCTTGTCATTCCAAATCTTTGTTTGACCATTATAAATCCCCACTCACTCTTCGCAATCATCTCCAATCCACCCATTCATTCTAATTTCCTCATATTCCATTCAAAAGTCCATACCCTCACCTAACGAACATCATAATTTTTACCATTTACATCACCAAACACCACTCATAATTAGTGCAGAAAGGTGGCAGCACCCCTGTTTTGCTGCAGAAAGGTGGCAGCGCCCCTGATTTACTATAGAAAGCTATCAACACCCCTGATTTTGCTGACTATGCCCCTGCTTTTGCTGACAGCACCCCTGATTTACTACAAAAAGCTGTCAACGCCCTTGATTTTGCTAGCAGTGCCCCTGATTTACTACAGAAAGCTGTCAACACCCCTAATTTTGCTGTCAACCCCCCTGATTTACTGTAGAAAGCTGTCAACGCCTCTGATTTTGCTATAGAAAGCTAACTACGCACCTGATTTGTTGCAGAAAGCTGACTACACCCCTGATTTACTGCAGAATGCTGACTACACCACTTTAACTTCCCAGGGCCATCATTTACGAACCATGCATCGGATCGACTTCAACCGAAAACCAAAGCTGCTTAGTTTTTCAAGCTCTATCTAGTGGTGCCTTCTATTTCCACCTATCAAGAATTTGACCATCCCGGGGTGGCCACGCCCTACATCGCGGGGTGGACATGCCCCTAACTTTCTGGGGCTGTCATTTACAAACCGTACGTCGAATTGACTTCATCCAAAAACCAAAGTTGCTTAGTTTTTCAAGCTCTATCTAGTGGTACCTTCCATTTCCTCTTATGAATAATTTGACCACTCCAGGGCAGCCACACCCTACATTACAGGGTGGACACATCCCTAACTTCCTGGGGCCATCATTTACAAACTGTATGTCGAATCAACTTCGTTCAAAAACCAAAGTTGTTTAGTTTTTTAAGCCCTATCCAATGGTACCTTCCATTTATTTCTATCAATAATTTGACCATCCTAGGGTGGCCACGCCCTGCATCATGGGGTGGACACACCCCTAACTTCCTGGGGCCATGATTTACAAACCGTACGTTGAATCGACTTCGTCCAAAAACCAAAGTTGCTTAGTTTTTTAAGTTCTATCCAGTAGTACCTTTCATTTCCTCCTATCAAGAATTCAACCATCTCAGGGCGGCCATGCCCCGCATCGTGGGGTGGACACGCCCCTAACTTCCCGGGGCTATCATTTACAAACTGTACGTCGAATCAACTTCATTCAAAAACCAAAATTGCTCAATTTTTCAAGCTCTATCTAGTGGTACCTTCCATTTCCTCCTATTAAGAATTTTATCATCCTGGGGCGGCCACGTCTCACATTGCTGGGTGGACACGCCCCTAACTTCCTGGGGCCATCATTTACAAACCGTATGTCGAATCAACTTTGTTCAAAAACCAAAATTGCTCAATTTTTTAAGCTCTATCTAGTGGTACCTTTTGTTTATTCCTGCCTAATCAAACCAATCCATTCCTCTAATCAAATACATATAATCATCTTCATCTAATCACAATTATCCAATCAACATCATCTAATCATTTGATCTTATCCAATGAAACTAATCTAGTACTTTAATCAAATTCATCAAATCATCTACCCGATCCAATCATCTGTCTACTGAATCCTGTCAAAATTAAAATCAATCCCATCCAATCATCCTAATCTGAGCTTTTGTCCAATCCTGATCTGAGCTTGACCAAAATCTCGATTTGAGCTTTAATCTGTTCCCATCCAAAATCTTTTATCCATCCTCTTTATCCTGCCGTCATCATGAATCCTCATCCTCCATCAATAGTGGTCAAGGGAAACCCTAATTACGTTGACACTAATAACGAAAGTCTTGTTGATCAAGAGGTATATGACATAGATCCCCTTGACGCTATCATCTCTAGTAAGCTTTCTCCACATAATTTCCAAAATCCAATTATGCCTAATCACACTCCTTATGCCACCTTTGACAATGGATATCCAGTATCTTCTTCATCCCCATATTTGTCATGTCCTTCATCTACATCATCCTCTTATACAACATCTACATACTCTTATCCTAATTTTCCATCCCAATACTCATATTACAATTCCCCATCCATGTCCCCTTATCGTAATCCTCTTTCCAAATCTTCCCATACTAATCCTACATCCACACCCTTTTACCTTAATCCTACATCCACATATCCTAATCATAATCCACCATCCTAATACCCTTATTATAAGCCATCCCCATATCCTCTTGTCCCACTACACCACCTATATCCTCTGGTCCTAATCCACAATATATGTCCCCCTATCTTAATTCACCAGTCCAATATCCTTACCTTAACCCTCCATCCAATCCTAGTCCTCCATCTACTCCTAGTCCTCCATCCAATCCCATTCATCCATCTACTCCTAGTCCTCCATCCAATCCTAATCCCCTATCTACTCATAGTCCTACATTCGATCCCATTCCTCCATCTAACCCCAGTCCACTAATCCATAATCTCTCATCCGTTTCTACCACCCCAACCAAGTCAACCATATGCAAGTCTCTCATTTTAGAAGTTCTCCAAGGACTAATTACAAAGAAGCCATCGCCAACTCCACATCTTGAAGTCATGGAACCATGCCATTTAGATCCATCATCCACGGTCACTAGTGATGAGACCCTTCCCCATACCACACCTATTATTGACGTTACCACTCCTAGTACTGCTCAAACCATTGAAACCATTGAACCCACTAAATCCATTGAACCCCCACCTCCTACTCCAAGAACCACTGAATCCATCAAAGACACCCAATTCCAATCCACTCCCTCTACTCCTAGATCCACCCAAATCCAATCCACTCCTCCCAACCCTAGTAGCAACAAAACCCATTCCAATGAACCTCATGAATCTTTCATCCCTCCATCTTCCCCACTTGAAGAGTCCCAACATGACTCCATTACCATGCCTCCCGCACACAATGAGTCATGCCAAGAGTCTAATCCAAAACATGCCAACATATCCCCTTCTCCAGATCAAGATCCTACCATCTCATCTAGTCCACCTCAAGATCACAGTCCCCCATCCATTCCATCCCATGATCCCCTTGTCATTAAAGCTTCCCCTGCTCCATCGCCATCTCCATCACATGAGCCTACTACCATAAATCCAAATCGTATCATGGCCTCTACTCCCTCTCCTGATGTTGCTATCCCATCATCTCCTCATGATCCCCCATCATCGCCTAAAAATGCTATCCCCACACCACTTGCATATCCCCTTGGTCCTCTCACATTCCTCCATGGTGGTCTCCTCGCAGAAGAAAAACAAAGTATATACACCAACCCTCCTCTTCCACCTAATAATGAACTCACATCATTCTTCTAGAATAACAAAAATCCTGTCCTAGATCGAATACTCAAGAGAATGAACTATCAAGGAAAAGGTTTAGGCCTTCATGAGCAAGGTATTATAGAGCCCATCCAAGCTAAAGAACATTTGTATTTGCAAGGTCTTGGATGTACTACTCATGACTCACAATCTAAAAATGTTGGTACAACCTCTAAACGTCCTCAACAAGCCTCTTCCAAAAGAAGTGTCGGCTCTTCCCATCGCTCCACCAAATCATATGTTGCCATCCCTCCTCCTCTATCGTATCGCCTCAAAACAACCGTCCATCTTCCTCCTTCATCTGCTCCATCCATTTTGGGTCCTTACATCCCTCCATCTACCATGCCCATGTTTTCTCCAGGTCCTATGTCTATTTTGGGCCCCTATATCCCAAAATCACCTCTTCCATCTCATCCTATCCATCCTTTCATCCATTCATCACCTATCCATCTCATCCATCATAGACATCCTAATCAAGATCAACAAAGGCATATACCTACACATTCTCCATCTACACGTAATCCTCATAATCCTACCTCCATCACTCCACATCATCCATCTTCTCACACCCACCCCATTGCTAGTATGAGCACTTTGGATGCCAAAGGAAAAATGCATAAATCTAAACATCCATATGAATCTGAGGCTCCTCATGTCCCCTCCAAAAGACATGGTTAAGGGAACAAAAATCTAAATCTAAATCAAATCCGTAGGCAACAAAGACCCACCAAATCAAAGATCAAAACCATGTGGATCCCAAAGAAAAAAGATGCAATGCAATCACATGAAAAATCAATAAGAACATCCAAAGTCGCTAATCCAAAAGCTAATCATACACCCTTTTCATCTCCTAAGTCTATTTTGGGTCTCTATGTCCCAAAATTCACCATTCCATCTCCTCCATTATCCCCACATTCTCCATCCCTTAATCCTCTTATCTTTTCACATCCACCACCACATGTGCCAATGTTGGTCCTGAACACATCTCTCTATCACATATCCACCCCATCATTCCATCCATACCCTTTGCAGCATCCCATCCATTATCCCATGTATCTCCCCTCTCAAATCCCCCTAATTCATCCTCTTGCATAATCTATTTATCCTCATAAGGTTGTACCAACATCCAATAGTCGGTTAGAACATGGGCTCTTACTACCTCGTATAGAACTTGAAGCTTGAGTCCTTCATCCATATCCTTATCATGTATCTTCTAAATTCCCTTACCCACATCCCTATTCTTATCCATTTTCATCCCCCTACTATCCAAAAATTCAAAAAAAAAGAAAAGAAAAATAGTAAAGAGAAATAATTCATCCAATGGTGAAAACTTGGCAAACAAGCACCTTGGATAAGTACCATGATGAAAACCTGGCAAACAGGCATCATGCGTAAATCCCCATCTCACTTGGGGCAACTTCTTGATATGCATTCCCTCCATCCGCTATGCTTCTATATGCACTTGTCTTCCTATTATCCGTCCTCTTCATAAATCCCCCATCCCACCTATCTTCGCATCCTACCATCATATCCCATTTATCTCCCATTCCCTCCATCCTTCTTGTGATCTTGATCAAAATAGGGGCACCTATCTATGCATGCTTTGGACACCTATTGGTATACATTCCCTTCATCCATGCTCTATCATATTCCTTAGCCACCCATCCTATCCTCATATAGTTATCTCCTTTATCTTCCCATCCACTTATCTTTTATCCGTCATGCCTCCTCTTATATGACATATCTAGAGTGGGGGCATTTGCTTCCTTTGTGACATAGTCCTTGGAGACATCCATCTATCCTAGCATCCCTTTCATCTCCCAATCCTTATGTCCCTATCCATCTATCATAGAATTCCTCCCATCTCCCCATCCTTATCATCATATCCATCTATCCTAGCATCCCTTTCATCTCCCAATCCTTATATTTCCATCCATCCAAACAACCCCTTCCATCCCCCATCTCCATATCTCTATCCATTCTTTCATCTTTATCCTCCTCCCATCTCACAATCCCTTGTCATTAGTATCTAGCTATAAGCCTCCCCCCATGCAATCCAATGCCATTTATCTCATCGTCATCACCCCTGCTTCTCTTGCACATCTTTCCAATCTCCTATCACTTTTCATCACTCATCTATGTATCATATCATCCTCCCAAGTCATTTTACTGCTTTGGATAACTATCCCATCCCTGAGCTTTATGTGATCGCTATCATCCTATCCAATCCAATAGGTCTATTCTATCTTGTCATATCGGTTCCATCTTTTTTCATCTTAGCATCCTTTATCCATTGTTTGCCTTTGGTCTTGTCGAACTACGTTGCCCCTTTGCTTTCACGTAGACAAGGTCGATCATTTGATCCACCCCCAGGGTTCCATCATCGATCTTCATTGTCCACTTTGCCCTTCTATCATCTATCATCGATCCATCACGGTCTCCATCTTGGTCAGTCATCCACTTTTCACCGAACTACGAGGGCTCTGCGCTTTCACGTAGGCAAGGCTAATCTTTGATCGGCCCCTAAGCCCCTAGGTCTTGTAAGGTGTGTCAGTCCCATGTCTTGTCTTCCTTGTGTCATGCCATCAAGCTATGCCCTCATCTCGTTGGTTCTTAACAAACGAGATCCACTTGTATCATGAGATCCAATTGGTTTTGAATATCCTACATCATATCGATCTTTTAGCTTAGTATCCATCATCAGTCTCAATAGGATGCATCCTTCCTAATAGACCTCATCAATCCCATCTATGCCCTTGATCCTATGGCAAAGGACGTTTGAAATTGATTGCGATCTTTTGATGCTTTTGGTATTTGTTTATCATTTGAGCTCCCTATCATCACTTGTCAAGACCGCCATAATCCATCATATTATGGTGTGTTTTGATTGGTCAACATAGGGGCATATCTTGCTCTTTTGTTTGATTTTGTCTTCTTGGTTGTCCCACGTAGTACCCACCAAGATTCCCGAGGTCTTGTGTTATGCTGGGGCATCCTTTTGTGTTTGTGGTTATCTTAATACCTGGCCCAACCAAGGTCTTTGAGACTTTGGGGTGTTGAGATAGCCTTCTTGTCTCTTGTGTTTGTTTTATTCATTAGACACTAATTCACCTTGGTTCTTCATACCCTGACCTCTTCTGTCTTATGCTATAGCAAAAATCAGTGCTCCAAAGATGGAAAATTGCATTTTGAATTGCATTTCATTCTCCATTCTATCATCTTGCATGTATCCCCCATCCCTTCATCCTTTTTCACAATCCCCCCGTTCCTCCAACTATCTCTTCGTCCTTTCTCTTACTTCTTATGTTTTTTGCTTTCTTTGCCCTTTTTCCCCCCTACTGGATGGCTCTACCCCTGATCGGATGGCCCTGCTTGGCTACAGCGGGGCGGCTCCGCCCCGGCTGCAGCCGGGTGGCTCCACCCTCGGACAGGGGCGGCTCTACCCCTGGCCAGGGCGGGACCACCCCCAGCCGAGGCGGCTGCGCCCCGCCGCAGTAGGGGTGGGACCACCCCTCGTCCGGGTGGGACCACTAGCCCAGAGGCGAAATTGCGCCCGCCCAGCGGCAGGCGGGACCCTGCTGGCAGTGAACCGCCCGACTTCAAACGGTATTGCTTGCCGCCGGTAGGCGGGACGCTACAGTGCGGGGTGGGACGTCCTGGCGGTATTATACATAGCGGCGGAGGCGAGGACCACCGGCCGGGGCGTACCCTACAGCGATTAGGCGGGCCCACCCGTCGGTGACTCGCGCTCCCTTGTGAGCAGATAAACCCGACCAGAGGTGTTGCCACCCACCACGGTAGGTGGCACCTTCGGTGACTCTGCCCTAAGGTAATGGCGGTGATTAGAGCGGTGGCCCTGTAACATCCCCCAAAGTTTTATTTTTTAAAAAAAAAAATCAATTCTGACCCATTTTCTTATTTTTCCTAACGAACAAAACCCATGTGTTGAAATTGTCAAAATTGATTTTTGATTTTTACACCGACACTTCCAGAGGCCATAACTATTGACTTGGGTGTCCGTTTGAGCTAAAATTTGACGGGTGGTTGCGTTATGACAATTAATTTATTTTAACAAGGATATTATCGACATAATCTTCTAAAATCTATTCCCTTATCTTATTGTAGACATCCAAATTTGGACACTTAATTTATCCAAATTTATCACTTTTCGTCTAAACATCCTCTTATCTGAGTTAATTAAGTAATATTACTATTATTTAATTAATATCTTTAATTCTGTCAAATCCCTAAGGTATTTAATTAATAATTAAATACCTTACCCTCCTTAATCCTCTTTTCATCAAATAAATTAAATAAATATTATATTTATTTAATTCCTCACATCGTTTCATCTAATCCTAATCCATTTCCTAATCTCTTCATTAGGATGTGCACATGCCTAATCTTTGATTAGGATGTGTCACATCCTCAACTTTGTAAGTTGGCTTTTAATCCTAATTAACCCTAATTATCCTCTAATTGCTGAGTTGGTCAAAACCCTAATTAGTACCTTAGTCAACTCTCTCCATCCCCAAGGAATTTTTAATTCCTTTTTATTCCTCCTAGAATCCCCTTTTTCCATGCATCTTCTAGAATCTTTGACTTGTCACATCAAGTCACATGTGACAAACTCCCACCTTTTGGGAACATTGTCTTATCCACTAGATTCTTCCAATCATTGTGAATTTAAAATTCACTTTTATTCACTCAAGATTCTTCCCATCTCCCAATGTACTTGCAAGGTACTTGTCCTTCCTCCACCTCATGTACCTTTTGGCCACCTCACTTACACCTCATCTCCCCTTAGCCACTTCACCATCCACATGTCAAGATGTGAGGGCTTGTGAGTTCTCAACTCACCATAGCCCTTCATCTTGACCTTGTTGGATGAATCTTGACCATTGAATTCTCTAGAGAATTCAAATTCTTCTATAAATACCCCCTCCTCAAGGGAATTTTGGGAACACTTGGATTTGAGCAAGCTTATGCTGCCAATTTTCATTCTAAAACACTTTGGATTTTCATAACTACATGCTACCAATTTGCATTCTCAATCATCCACTATCATCTATCCATTCATTCTAATCACTTTGCACATACAATCTTGCATTTAGTCACTCAAGAAATCATCTAAGGAGCACACAAAATCATCCCAAGCAAGGGCCAATCAAGGAGACATCAACAACAAGGAAGGTGAAATCATTTGCATCTTGTTTTATCCATTTTCCTTCTTGTTTTATCACTCTTTAGGCTAATCTTGAAGTGTTCTTAGTCTTTTATCACTTTCATTTTTAGGTTATTTTGCGCATTAGAGTAGGGTAGAACATTAAGGTACACACTTATAAATTAAATTTCCTGTGCACAAATAATACAGTTGAGTATGAGGCATTGATCGTAGGTCTACAAGCTACTTTATCCCTACACGCTAAACATATTAAGATTTTTGGAAATTCACAATTGGTTGTCAAACATATCAATGGAACATATCAAACTAAACATGACAAATTATTAAAATACAAGGATCTTATAATGAGATTATTAGAAAATTTTGACTGATTCACCATTGATAACATTCCACACAAAGATGACTAGCATGCGGATGCAATGGCAAGTGCAGCTTCTCTCATATCCCCACTCAATCCTTCCACTGATTTCACCTTTATTATCCATCCCATCACCAAACCTTTGATTGATAATTTTCTAGAAGACATTTTTGTGATAACTCATGATAGTTCGTTTGAATGGTATGATACCATATACAACTACTTAAAAGATGGTACCATTCCTAAACAAGCCACAATGAATACTCAAAAGCGCTTACATAAAATCGCAACTAAATATGTCATCCTTGCCAACACATTGTATAAAAGATCTTTCAATGGTCTCCTATTACGCTATCTTAAAGATTACAAAATCCCTATAGTTCTTGAACAGGCTCATGTTGGTGCTTGTGAAGGCCATTTTGGAGGTCACTCATTAGTGCAAAAACTTATTTGTATGGGTTATTATTGGAGAGATATGGAGAAGGTTGCTTCACCTATGTTAACCGATGTCACCAATGTCAAGAGCATAGCAATTTGATCCACACTCCTGCTATTGAGCTTCGTACGAATGTGCCCATTTGGCCATTTTCAGTATGGGGGTTGGATCTTATTGGAAAAATTTCACCACCTTCTTCTACTAGACATACATTTATTATAACCACAACAGACTATTTCACAAAATGGGTGGAAGTTATTCCCCTTCATTCTACAACCGCTGACGCAATTTTTCATTTCATCTTGGAACACACAATTTCCCGCTTTGGGATTCCTACCACAATCATTTTAGACAATTGAATACCATTTAAGAATAGCTAAGTTCAAAAATTTCTTGAAACATTTAATATTCAATATAATTTCTCTACATCGTATTTCTTGAAATCCAATGGACAAGCTGAGAATACTAATACACTTCTCAAACAAATCCTTAAGAAAACTATCGGCAACAATCATATAGACTGGCATAGACAATTATCTTACGCACTTTGGGCTTATTAAACTAATGTTTGATCATCCACAAGAAATAACCTTTATAACCTTGTTTATGGTACGAATGCGATTATGCCCTTGGAGTTATAAATTCCTACTTTGCAAGTTGCTCTCTAAGATATTTTGACACTGACACTTATACAAAATAATGATTACATCAACTTGAGATGCTCGATGAACAATGCATTAATGCTCTCGAGCATTTCGAAGCTCGCATTAAAAAATTAAAATGCAAACACAACATTCATGTTATCCCTTGATCATTTTCTAAAGGCGATTTTGTTCTTATTGAAAATCAAAGAACTGCTAGTGCTGACAACGAAGACAAAGATAAGTTCAACCCTAATTGGTTGGGACATTACATAGTTGATACCAATTATGGGTTTGGTGCTTATCTCTTAATGCAACTTGATAGAACACCTCTTAGGGAACCTATTAATGCCACACATCTATTTCGGTATTATCTCTAATCCCCTTTGAATTATTGCTCTATTCTTGACAACTAAAATTATGTTTGTCTTGAACACTAAGGTAATTATTTAAGTTTATTTTATAATTACTTTAGGCTTCATAATATTCACCCCCCTATTGTGTTACATTAAATCCTTATTGGTGTATTTAATTTAGCATATTCTTTTTCATTTATCATTGTTGTATCTATGCTAATACTAAAATATGTTTTATGTTAGATTACATCATTCATGTTAAATCATGAAGCCATTAATTAAATACTTTTTACCATGTCATTTAATTAATCACATAGCATTTAACCTTCACATACAAGAGACACATCATCATAAAATCAAAGTGCACATGTCTATATATATCAAAGTTTTATTTACATCTCGAAATCATATACAATGTCATAATGGTTTTTGAGAGTTGTACCCTTTCAGATATGACACTCATGATTTGGTCCCTAGTCATTGTGAGATGGTCGTGTGTGATTGTGATCACGAACTGTCCAATCTCAGTGAATACTCCAGGCCCTATACTTGACCAATGGCTATAAGCTACTCATCTACCATCTAATCCCTCTCTATTTGTGTTTGTGCCAGCTCTGCATGTAGCCTCTCTACCTCCGCTGAGGTCTGTGTTCGCTGTAGTGCACTCTTAGGCTGATAGAGTCATCTCCTCATGCTCTCGTACACTACCTGTAATCTCGCAAAAGGTCAGATTTTATCTGGATCCTCCTCCACAATCAATGGGGGCATGTAGTTGGGATCCATCTTCTCCTCCTCAATGGACACATGCACTGTCTCTATAGCAACCTGATGATAGAACTCTTGCCAATTTTCCATCGCTCTTGCAAGATAGACAATGTAAACAATTAGTAACACATCATCATGATATATATATACACATAAACAATAAATCACTAAAAGACATGCGTAAAGTCAAATATCATCACCTATGTCTCTAGATGCATGAGGAATTTCAACCTCCTCATATCTGGGGGGCATGGAGGATGTGTTAGCCTCTCTCTGACTATGAGTGTTGATGTTTGTTGTAGCTACTGCCCATGATCTGGTCCTGCAAGTATGTGATGACTCTCCATGCTTGTACTGATCCTCAATAGCTACCTCATCACCCTCACTTAGGGTTGGCTCCTCCTCATAATCAGGATTGGCCTCAAACTAGTACTCCTCATCAATAATAACTGTAAAAATTTATGTCAACCTATACTGTACCTCCTCTACTCTCTCCTCTAGCTCATCACCCTCATCTGCTACTACCTTTGCATCACCTAGAGGAAAATCCATGTGGAACATAGGATTTGGTCAAGCATATGACCACCACTCCTCATGCTCGTTTGTGCAATCGACATCATCAACATTGGATATTGGTTGTTGGTCATGATCTGAATCATTAGAATCACTCTCCCACACATGATCTATCATCAATCGAATAGTGTCACCTGGCCTCTAGGCCCTCCACACTCATCATCTAATGAAGGGGCACACCCTTAATGGTGTCTGCACATGTCCAAATTATCACATGAATCTCCCATAATAGAATGGTTGTATGATGTAGTCATGCCTCCCTACTAGATATCTATCCATCTGCATCCTCTGTAACTATCTGGTCGGATCTGACCACTATTGAGTGAGTAGATAGGGCCTCCATATAATCTCATCCTCCTCTAGTCGGTTGAATTTTACCCTAAAAAAGTGTAAATCACCATACTTCCATAACCCTCACAAAGGATAGCCAAATGCTCATGGGTATCCTACTGCTATAGTACAAGGATATTAGACAAGCTTGGTACCTGTGATATGCTCAAGGCACCACACCTGTAGAAGTGTACAATGGACCATACTATCAATCTCTCAAAATACAAACTGACCAAGATCATAATACAAGTGTGCTACAATGTGATGCAGGAGCATCTAGTGGTGTAAGGGCAATCTTACATCATCCAAAAATAGTTAAATTTCAAGTTTCTCAATTTTTAGATGTTTTTACATTTTTTGGATACCCTTTTCATCATAATGAAATTCCCAATTTACGGTTTTTATTTTCTATTCCTAGGTGGAAAGATATTGCAGTTTTAGTTTCCCAGATTTGCACCTAAAAATCTTCTGAGTTATATTTGAGGCACTTAGAGTTCTTGGATCGGCCCCAAAACTTGCTGAAATTGGGGTAGTAGATTTTGAGTGTGTTATTGACTTTGTGAAATTTCCAACGGTTCAAACGGTTCGTGAATCGGAGTCTCAGATCAAAAGTTATGGCCCCGAGAAGTTGGAAAACTTTCTAGAAGATACAATTGCAAATGCTCTTTTGAAATTTTAACTTCATGTTGTAAATTTTTGGCGCCAAACCACCTAA
>VDFB02000301.1:0-36932 GCA_007258455.2 Sequoia sempervirens
TTAATAAATTCAACATCTACAAAGACATTTGGGACTATCAATTTGGCCAAATCTAAGGTCCAAGGATTTGAAACTGGAATCTTGTCATCCATTTTTTCATAGAAGTACCAAAATAGATCCCACCCTGAGATAGGGATAAGTGGGTCTCGACATCCATGGGTTGTATCTTTAAACATCTTTTTGAATCCTTTGTCTACAAAATTAGGTAACACATCTAAAATGGATTGTTGTAGGGAACTCTTCTTTGATTTAGAAATTGTGGGATCTTCCTTTTTACTTGCAAGTTGACTTCTTTTGGGTGACATCATGAAAAATTTACTCCTACTTGATTTATTTAAGTGTCTACTTATAGAAGCAAATTTATTTCTTATACACTTTCTATAGAGGGTTTTTGTGAACTTACCCGACAAAATAATAGTTGCAGAGTCTTCCCACTTGAACTCCCTTACCTCTGGTATGTTGAGTTGTTTGAATGATTATCAAAATGTCATTGAATCCCAAGTAATATTTGTTTCTAAGCTCGGTCAACTCACTATTAATGTCAATTCATGTAAAATATTTCAGAATCTACCCATATTTCGAGTTTGAATACATTCCTTTGATCTTAGGAAATCAAACAGTGTAATCATTAAATGCTTTGACAGCTTGTACCACAATATTGCTCTATCATTTCAAGACCACTGTAGGGTAGCATTAGCAGTATCACCACCTCGCACATGCCCCTTTGGACACCCACGAGACGACGAGTTAATTCTAGCAATTGAGTGACTATTCACCGCCATACCGCTCTATCATATCAAGACCACTGTGGGGTAGCAGTATGGTAGGGTTAGCAGTACCACCACCCTACGCACACCCCTTTGGACTCTCGCAGGACAGCGGGTTAATTCTAGTGGTTGAGTGATTGTTCACCACCATACCGTAGTGTCACTGTTTACCCCTTGCAGAGCTACAGTTTACTTTAGTTGTTAACATGTTCTCACCACCACCCCACGATATTCATATTTGTTGCCACAATATTGTGATAAGCATTTATACATTGACCTATATATCCCACCATCCCGCGCATACCTCTATTGATTGCTATGGTAGTGCAGTATTAGATTTTATTATGAATGCAGTATTTTAGATATCATTTTATTCAAAAGATTGAACAATTTTCTAATTTTGCAGTCTCTCAATTTTAGTTTTCAATGTCAGTCATACTTAGGAGATCATTTATTTGTTTGTAATTGTAGCGTAGAAAATTGGACACTCTTGGAAAAGAGACAATTTCACGCTTAATTTGGACCTACTTTTAGACACCCTTGCATTAATCACCCCTTAAAAACTAAATTTGTAGGCCCCTAATAATCATTATTTTGGATCTTAAGGCCTATTCCACCCGTGAATCATACAAATCCTAACAAACAATATTTAAATTATGCAAATTCCACAAAACCCACCTCTAAAACCCCTAGTGGGACAAAGTCGCCCAAGGTGGCGACTTAGTCCTTTTAAAGGGATTTTTCACTTTAGAGCGAGAAAACAACTGACTTAATTTAAATTTTCAATGGATGTTCACCTATGATGACAAAATAATGAACAATTAGGTTTTGTTACCTATAAATATACGTTTTTAAGTCATTTTTAAAATATTAAGTCATTTTCAACAAGAAAATTCAAGAGTCAAGTGTCAAATATCTTTCACAAGAAGATTTATTAGTCTATCTACAGCAAAGTTGAAGCTTTACGACAACAAGCCAGGGTTTTTTGCAGGTCTCTAAGCTCACTCTTTATTCAAGATCTTACATTGCAAAGGGTTGATCATGGATGCCAATGGAGAATCATGGAGAAATCTAGGTTGAGGAGATGCAACTAGCCATCAAATCAAGCCTAAAGACTTGTTTTCAAAGTGATTCCATCTTCCATTTTCCCTCTATCTTCAAACTAAAGGTTTTCATGTCATTAAGATTCATTTATAATGTGATTTAGAGTCTCTTAGGATGAATCTTGCATTGTTCTAATTACATTCATGCATCTTGTTCTTACACATTAGAATAGGGTTGCATCTTATTTTCAGATTTCCTAGTCTTAAACACACTTAAGGCTAGGGTTTTATGCAAATTTTATCTATTCTAAGGTTTAAATACCAACTAGGGGTTTGATTTAGGCAAACCCCCCATTAGAAATCAAATTATATATTGTTTTGCAGGTATTTTTACAGATTCAGATCCAAATCTCTATCAGAAAATAGAGTGCAGGTTGAAGGCTTTTGTTTCCACATTTAGATTTGTAGAAAACCTAAAGTGGACTAAGTTGCCCATAGTGGAAACTTAGTCCCACTACACTATTTTTTCATAATTTTTTGTAGTTATAGATACCCATTTGACAAAAACAGATTTCTGGGCATTTTACCCCGTCTGGGACTAAGTTGCCCAGCTTGGTGTAAGTGTCTTAGTTGGCCTAAAAATTATATTTTTTAGGATTTCAAAGACATCAACAATCTCCATTTTGTCTATTTCTAGTTTCCAGGTGCACAATTTTTTATTTTCCTTTCTATCTTGTTCTTTATTGTTCATATTTTGTCATTTTGTATATCATAGCATGTTTTCAAATATTTCACATTTCTTAGGTTTTACATTGATAAATCATCTTCTTTTCAGTTTAGTGCATTTAGAGCATTACATTTAGGCATATTCCATCCATATTACATTGATTTTGAGTGTAACATTACATATTTTGGCTCATCTTTCCCCTTTTAGGTAAAAAACCCTAGAAGGGCTAGAAAGCATTCGGGTGCCAAAATCCTACGTTACAGTAATGAGTAGGCTTAGTTCACCTAATGTTAAGATATCTATATGTATTATTAAATCATAGATGTTCAATATGTGTTTTTTTCTAGAAAACATATAGGACATACAATAAATTATATTCTAACTAAACAAAATTAATTTCAAAATTTCAACCAAAGTAAGAAAAGTAAGAAGAATGATTGAACCCAACTTTAAATGCACTTCAAATCAACAATGAACATCTCAAGTTTTGTATACAATGTACCAACAGAATAATGATGATTCCATTCAAAAATATATCAGTAAAACAATAATGAATAAGCATACCTATACTCAAATCTTTATTACATTCAATAATAAATTACACCATACGTATAACCAAAGTTTAGGTGTCAAGCTAACCTCTTAAGACCTGACAAAACATCATCATAATTGTCCGCATTGCCAACAAGATCAAAATCTTGATCATTTGTGTCTGCATATTCTTGATTTTCTTCCTCATCCTCATCTATGACATGCAATGCATTCTCTCTCCCTATCTCTTCATTGGTAATCAAAATGTCTTCTTCAAACACTCCATCATCATCTTCATCCACTTCTTTGAATGTTGCTTGTAAATTAACACATTGCCCATCAAGCATTATATCAACAACTTCCATGAATTTTTGTTTTGAATGAGACTCTGTTTGAATGACATACGACCATCCTGGGCTTCTTACATCATCAATTATAAATGATTGGTTAATTTTAAGAGTGGAAACATACAACTCATTCGTCTCTGATAAATATTGTCTTGTATTTGTGCGTACAAATCCATACTCATCAAATTGTACTGCAGATGGTCGGATCCACTTACATTTTAATAATATAGGACTATTTTCACCCTAGTCCACTAGAATAATTTGTTGGATGAATCCAACATAAAATTTCTTCTTAGTTTCGTGAAGAAATTCAGCACTAACAACACAATCACAATTTATCTTTCCTTTGTCTTTTTCTTCCACTCTTAAGTGACCACCATAGGCCCACATGAACCACTAAAACAGATAGCCCATAAATGTTGAGACTGTGAAAGCTCACTTTCCTTCGTTGTTATATCTTGACCTTCTTCTTTTGCATCACTAACTACATTAGTAATCCATTCTTCAAATTTTGGAAAAGAATCACCTCCAATCAAATTAGCATGACGCCTGCACCTTTTAGGTTGATGTTGCATCCAAGCTTGATTGTCTTCTTCATATTTTCTACATAGAATATTAATGTACAAATACTAAGATTGATAATATAAATGTGTAAATGTAATTGAGTAAATAAATTATTGTGTAATTTTTTTTTACTTGTGCCACTTATCAAATGAAGATGTGTTTTCAAGAATATAGGCATGTATCACACTTCTTTCTTGATGTGATAGCTTGAAATGACATCCATTTCCTTCTAATACTTCACCTGCAACTGTCTCTTCTTCTTCATCATCCCATACACGTTGATTGACATTTTAAAAATCCTTCATATATTCTATGCAAAATCCCATGGCCTCTTGCATTGAATATCCTTCAGACATGCTACCTTCCAATTTTTCCCTAGTACAAACATTTTTTTTCAAAACCTTCATATATCATTCTATAGGATACATCCATCTTGTTCTTACCGAGCCACAATGCTTTAGTTCATATTGTAGATGTATCAAAAGATGCATAGAAATGTTAAAGATTTTTGGTGGAAATTCTTGTTCCAATAGACAAAGGACTTCAACAACCTCCTCCCTCAAACTATCAAAGTTCGAAGGATCTAATACATGTAAAATTATTCTCTTTAATATTAGGCCCAACCTTATAACTGCCAATCTTGGCCCCTTTTCCAAACTTAATATATTTACCACAATAGGTAAAATATTCTCCATTATGACATGATAGTCATGGTTCTTGAGGCCTCTTAAGCCATTAATGTCAGTTTGGCTTCTAATACTATTACTTACATATGTAGTGGGAAAGCGAGTATAAGACATCAATTGTAAGAATTGTGCACATTGTTCCTTTGTCCAAACATAAGGAGCACTAGGTTTTCTATATTTTTCATCATTATATTTTTCAACCCAAATATTTTGACAAATCTTTAGTTGTTGAAAGTCTTCGTGCATGATGAAATAGTATCAAAGGAACTAAAAAGAGTTTCTATAATAGCATAGGCTATATTTTTCTCAATATGCATAACATCAACAGTATGCCTAATGTCTATATCCTTAAAGTATGGCAACTTATAGAATATGCACAACCTTTTTACACTACTTTCATTACATGGATCATATTTACTACTAGCAATCCCATCATTTTCAAAAAATGACATTCTTTTTTGTCCATTCTCAACAATGTAATCACCTATTATTAGCAATGGTGCTTCATGATTCTCTTCTTGATCATTGAACCATGTGTTTTGTTAATGATATGGATGATCCATTTTAAGGTAAGCACAATGTCCACAATAAATACACTTACAAAACTTCTTAAGTGCCTCACAAAATCCTTAAATTTGCAAGCAGGACATCCATGGTATCCATGAACACTGAGACTGGACAATGTGCCATATGCAAGAAGATCATGAATCATAAACAATAAGGAAGCTCTTAAAGTGAATTTGATTGAATTTCCATCCCTTAAAGATTGAATTTCTTCAATTCCTTTCCACAATTCCATTAGCACATCATATAATGGCTCTAGATAAGCATCAATTGTATCTGAAGTCACACTTTTCTTTCCTAGTATAATCAATGATAGCATTAAGAAAATTGGTTTAGTTGCTAACCATGGAGGCAATTTATAATTTATTAAAAACACTGGCCAAGTTGACCATTTAGTACTTTGATCTGAGAATGGGTTCACCCCACTGAGAGCCAAAACCAACCTTATATTACAAGGATCTTGAGAAAAATCAGCCCATCCGTTATCAAATTCCATCCACGTCTTAGAATCAGGAACATGTCATTGTTTTCCATCAGTGCTCTTATTTTGGGCATACCATTGCATAAGTTTAGCAATGTCTCTGCACCTATACATTCAAAGTAATTGTGGGATTTCCAAAAAGTGGCAAAGAACCTTTCTAGGAACCACAACTAATTTCAACCCTTCTATATACCTCACTTCATGACATTTCAGACATTCACTCTCACTCACAAGATTCTTGTGAAATAATACACAACAATTCACACATGTGTGGATGTTTTCATACCCTGAGCCTATCTTAGTGATTTCCTTTCTACATTGAATTCATTTTGTTGGCAATGTGGATTCAGGTGGTAACAACAAACTTAATAATGTCAATAACTGATCTACACTCTCATTTGTCCAACCAAACACCACTTGCAAGTTAAGAATTTGAAGGATTATTGTCAAACGACTTAACCTGCAATTAGCATACACAGGGTTTGAAGCATCCTCCATCAACTTGGCCCAATCATCATTTAGAACCTCATTCAACATTCTATCAACATCAAACCCTTCGTCTAACATTTCTGCCTCTTCATCTATGTTTGGTGCCACTTTATCTATTTTTGGTGCCACTTCATCTATGTTTGTTGCCTCTTCATCTCTCACACTCTGCCATTCTATCATATCTTCATAATAATTGACATTCCAAGGGCTTATACCACAATGCCCATATCTTATCATATATCGATGAATCTGACTTCTTTTTTTCACCTTTCCACGAAGACAGTAATTACATGGACGTGGATATTTGTCCATGTCCCTCTTATCGGCTATTCCCCATCAAATGCATGGTATTGATCCCTAGTCAACCTTCGATGTTGATCCATCTGTAATGTTCTACACATAGCAACAAAAAATTGTAGACTAAGAGACAATAAATGTTTTTTAATTGAAAGGCATTTCCATAGCAATAGAGTTATAGAGAGCAAATAAAATAGAGAGTTTAACTAATGAATTGTAAAAAATAGATTTTTGTAGTTTATATTCAAATTGTCGATTACATTGCATTGCACATATTTCAAACTCAAAGCATTAATTCACACTACTTAACTAATAACTAGATGTTGATAGATGACAAAATTTCAATTACAATATAGTTTTTATAAATTTAACCTAAGCAATTATGGAATTACTTCACATTGCATAATTAATAACTAGGAGCAGCTACCAATTGCATTTGCTTGTCATGGCATTCCATGAGACCACATTTCTTTGAGGCATTTTTCAAAAAGTTCACTACTTTGTCTATGCTATGACATTTTTCATGCATATTGTCTACCAAAGCATTTTATCAAACAGTTCACTGCCTTGTTGCTATGGATAAAATCCTAAAACAAGTGCTTTTGAACAAGCTATGGATGCTTGGAAAAATCTATCAAAGCATAATAGTAAGCAATATCATAGACAAGGCAGTGAATTGGTTGAAAAAATTCCTCAAAGAAATGTGGTCTCATGGTGATGGAATGCCATGACAATCCATAACAATTCGCTTGTCTTGGCATCATGGCATTCCATCAACATGAGACCACATTTCTTTGAGGCATTTTTCCAAAGTTCATTGCCTTGTCTATGCTATCACATTTTTCATACATGTCTACCAAAGCATTTTATCGAAACAATTCATGCCTTGCTATTATGGCTAAAAGCCTAAAACAAGTGATTTCAAAAAAGCTATGGATGCTTGGAAAAAAACTATCAAAGCATAATAGTAAGCAACAAGCTATGGTCTCATGGTTTTTTTTTTTGGCGCAAAAATCAACATGATTTTATTTGCATTATTTTGTAGGTTTTAAACACATTTTTTTGGCAATTTTGTTGTTTGAAATGGGGAAAAATCTTCGTGTTAGTTTTGTACACTTTTTAATTGTAGGATTCTCATAGTTAGTGAAAAAGGTAGTGTTAATGAAGGAATGGAAAATATCGTAGAGCCTTTGAATTATACTTGTAAATTGTGCAATGGCATTGAATCATTTAGCAAACCATTTTTTCTTCACAGGGAAACATTTTCTTGTGGAACAGTTCACTGAGACAACTCTTGTTTCAACTGACCACTCTCTCATGAAATCTCATTCATATTATAATCTTGCATGATATTATCATAGTAAAGGTGATTATGGCCTGGCCACCACTACTACATGGCATCAATCAAAATTCAGGAGGCCATAGGATTTTGTGGACAGGTTCAATTGAAGCTAGGAGATCTTAAGAGTTCTCTCTCAAATTTTGAAAAGGTTCTAGAGGTCCACCTTGAGAATTGTGAGAGCTTAAAAGTTGTAGGCCATATATATGCTCAACAAGGGCAGGAAAAGAAGGCTTTGCAAATTTTAAGAAAGGAAACTTGCATAGATCCACATGATGCCCATACATTTATCAAAACGGGTGAGTTATTAATATTGTTAGACTCCAGTGTAGCCTTAGATTCTCTTAAGATGCCAAAGTCTCTTCTGAAGAAGAGCAAAGAAGAAGTACCCATTAAATTGTTAAACAACATTGGGGTTCTTCATTTTGAGTATGATGAACTAGAGTTGGCTCAAAAAACTTTTATGGAGGCATTAGGAAATGATGTTCTGCGTCTACATAAATTTATGTGGTCAGTCTTGTGCATTTTTTACTTGTAGGATTCTCATAGTTAGTGAAAAAGGTGTTCATGAAGGAATGTAAAATATGTGTAGAGCCTTTGAATTATACCCATACTCTGCAATGGCATTGAATCATTTAGAAAACCATTTTTTCTTCACTACAGGGAATCATTTTCTTGTGGAACAATTGACTAAGACAAATCTTGTTTCAACTAACCACCCTCTCATGAAATCTCATTCATATTATAATCTTGCATGATCTTATCGCAGTAAAGGTGATTATGACACCATTGGCCACTACCACATGGCATCAGTCAAGGAGAGCTAGAGGCCACAGGATTTTGTGGACAGGTTCAATTGAAGCTAGGAGATCTTAAGAGTTCTCTCTCAAATTTTGAAAAGGTTTTGGAGGTCCACCCTAAGAATTGCGAGAACTTAAAAGTTGTAGGCCATATATGCGCTTGACAACTTGGGCAACAGAGAAAGCTTTGGAAATTTTAAGAAAGGCAACTCACATAGATCCACATGATGCCGATGCATTTATCAAGATGGGTGAGTTATTAATATCATCAGACCCCATTGCAGCCTTAGATTCTCTTAAGACGCCAAAGTCTCTTATGAAGAAGAGTAAAGAAGAAGTACCCATTCAATTGTTAAACAACATTAGGGTTCTTCATTTTGAGCGTGATGAACTAGAGTTGGCTCAACAAAATTTTATGGAGGCATTAGGAAATGATGTTCTGCCTCTACATGATTTTTTTTGGTTAGTCTTGTGCATTTTTTACTTGTAGGATTCTCATAGTTAGTGAAAAAGGTAGTTTTCATGAAGGAATGGAAAAGATGCGCAAATCCTTTGCATTATACCCATACCATGCAATGGCATTGAATCATGTATCAAACCATTTTTTCTTCACTATAGGGTAGCATTTTCTTGTGGAACAGTTGACTGAGACAACCCTTGTTTCATCTAACCACCCTCTCATGAAATCTCATTCATTTTATAATCTTGCATGATCTTATCATAGTAAAGGTGGTTATGACACCATTGGCTACTACTACATGACATCAGTCAATGAAAGCTAGAGGCCACAAGATTTTGTGGACAGGTTCAATTGAAGCTGGGAGATCTTAAGAGTTCTCTCTCAAATTTTGAAAAGGTTCTGGAGATCCAACCTGAGAATTGTGAGAGCTTAAAATTTGTAGGCCATATATATGCTCCACAAGTGTAGGTAGAGAAGGATTTGGAAATTAAGAAAGGTAACTCACATATATCCATGTCATTCCCATGCATTTATCAAGATGGGTGAGTTATTAATATTGTCAGACCCCAGTGCAGCCTTAGATTATCTTAAGATAGCAAAGTCTCTTATGAAGAAGAGAAAAGAAGTACCCATTCAATTGTTAAACAACATTGGGGTTCTTCATTTTGAGTGTGATGGACTAGAGTTGGCTCAAAAAAAATTTATGGAGGCATTAGGAAACGACATTTGGGTTGAATTCTAAATAAAAGCCCTAGTGCCAATTTTGTAGTTTTTCCTATGCTCTTTAAGGATATGAAATTCTTTCATCAACTAGAAGAAGGTGGTGTTTCACTTGAGTTACCATGGGATAAAGTCACAACACTATTTAATCTTGCTAGGTTTTTTGAACAACTACATGATATTGAAAAAGAAAATCTTTTATACAAGCTAATATTGTTCAAGTTTCCTAATTATGTGGATGCATATCTACGTCTTGTAGCAATGGCTCAGGCTCGAAATGAGATCCAACTAAGCCTAGAATTGATTGGGGATGCACTTAAGGTGGATAAAAACTCATCAAATGTTTTATCTATGCTTGGAAAAATGGAACTAAAAATAGATGACTGGCTTAAAGAAAAAGAAACAATTAAAGCTGCACAAAGTGAATTAGATGCAAAGAATTCTTATGTTGACATTTCACTTGGAAATTGGAATTATTTTGCAGCTTTTCACAATGAGAGAAGGGATCCAAAGGTGGAGGCACAACATCTTGAGAAGGCTAAAGAGCTGTATTGTAAAGTGTTGGCACATAGACTAGGAAATGTTTATGTTGCAAATGGGGCAACCATTGTGCTAGTTGAAAGGGGTCAATTTGATATTGCAAAGGAAATCTTTACACAGGTACAAGAAGTTGTTGTAGGAAACATCTTTGTTTAGATGCCTGGTGTGTGGGTAAATCTAGGACATGTTTACTTTGCACAAGGATAGTTTTCACTTGTAGTGAAAATGTATCAAAATTGTTTGAGGAAATTCTATTTTGGCATTGACACCCAAATTTTATTATATTTAGCTTGAACACATTATGAAGCAGAACAGTGGCAAGATTATAAAATAACATTATTAAGAGCAGTAGAACATTATTAATAGTAGATTGTAATGAGAATTTTGAATTTGTGTTTAATGTAATGAGGGTTTCAAATTACCTTTGAATTCGGTGTAGAGGGCGTCCCCAAATCTGATTTCACTACAGAGGGCCTCGACGAATTCAAATTCATTGCAACAAACTCTGAATTCCTTGCCTGCCATTTCAAAAGTCTCTAGGTCCTCTCCAAATCTTTATCACCATGCAAGTAATTGCTATAACTGATTAAAATGCCTCATGCCAGGCTAATGAATGAAGCAATGTCTACAATGAACAAATGAAGCGAGGTCAAGTGAGACGAATGAATCTGCAATGAACGTGAATAATCACACCAATACATCATGTGCAATACATTGTGCCAATAATTGGCCGAATTGTTTTTTAAATTTTTTTATCTAATTTGGATTTGATGACTAACTATTTAGTCATTTTTTATTTCTGTGACTAAATATGTTTTTAGTCAATGACCAAATTAGTCATTTATTTACTCATTTATAGTTGAGTTGTTAAAAATGAGTAGAATTTAGTCATTTTTAGTTGTTGTGACTAAAAGTCTTAGTCACCTAGTCATTTATTTGTAAAATTATACTAGTGTTCCTCCTCAAGAGCCACAAACAAGCACGCTTTGATGGATAGACCTTATTTTTCCAAAATTTCCCAACTTCCAGTGGTGTCCTTTGTTCCTTCTACTATTCCTAACATAAGAAACGGAAAGACGTCCGTGTTGGTGAAATCTAAGCCTTAGGTTTTCCAACTCCCGGTCTTTCCTACAATCCCTCACCCTACCTTGTATGGTAAGAGGAAGCATACAACCAAATTTTATTCTTCTCATTTTTCTCCTATGTCTTGGCCCTTGAGGCCTCCTCCCGTTCCTCCACCTGCTTCCAAAATGGAGAAAGGAAAGGAGTCTATGGTTAATACTTAGGTCTATGTTTTGTAGCACCTCCTATCCCTCCTAAGGATCTTGTTCTTCCATTAGTAATGGCTGAAAATATCACTCCTCTAGTGGAGCAAGAGACCCCATAGTCTTCTCAATATTCTATTATTGGCAGTCATAACTGTCGAAACCAACTTGCATGCAAACATTTACAAAAAAGCAGGTTGAGGGTGATGTGACCAAGATTTGTGGTTGAGCCATTGGCTATGGCCCAACATTCACCTCCATCTATTTTGAAGTGATCTCAGGACTGTGAGCAAGTGTTGATACCCAAAAGTGACCATAGGCTGCATGCATATTCTAGATCATAAGGGTCGCTTGAGAATTTCTGATCACAGGTTGTCAACTAGTATAACACCAATGTAGCAAATCATCACTAGTAAAGAGAGATCCCTGAGAAACTGCCACAAGCAACACTATAGGCTTAATTTACATTTCACATATCTAGAATCCCTATGCTCCGATGACTAGATTTGGCCCTACGATTTGGTGTTTGTCAATTTTGTGCTAGTGCCATTCTCTGAGCACTATAATTCTGTGCAACTATTTTCTATATTTTGGTGTTGAATTCAAGGCCTTTTGGGTGATTCCATTCATTGGTTGTTTGTAAGAGATTATGTGCTCAAATTTCTTTGGTTTCTATTTGGAATCCTTTGTTATCATTTACTATCTGTGATTGGCTTGTTATGAGACTTGGTGATTATCAGTTCTTGTCAATTATCTATACCAATGTTAGGCTCATTACAAGCCAAGAAGTAAATTTGTTGTGTCTTATCGGATTTGGTATTTTTCTTGAGTTGTGTGTGAGTGAATATATTTTTGTTCTTAATTGTGACCTAGCATCTTACAATACAAGCATCGCTGATAGGAATTGGCTTGGGAGTGTGATGCCTTGTAGAAGACTGGGGGTGAGCCTTCTGCCTCTATTTCTACTTCTATCTCTGACTCTAGTGGTTCTATTTTTGTTCCTATTTTAGTTCCTATTGCTTCGGTTTTTCTTGCAAATTTCTCAATGGATCATGATGAACCTTACCTTAAGTGGGTACAAGTGTTCATCGCTCCCTCTTCAGAGCCTCCCTTGATCACTTCTCTACATGATCTTCCTCCTTTTTTTAAGCCCATGGATATGCCTCACATGAAGGTCATATCTACTATGGATTTTTTTGTTTCTTCCCTTCCTTTTGCTTTTGATGTGAGGATTCTACATCCTCCTCTTAAGCATAAATTAGAGCATGTCCTTACTCTGAAGGATGGTTGTAAGAAGTCTTTTTCATCTTCTTCATCTTATTCTAGTTTAGTTTGTTCTATTCTTATGATGAAGGAGTCTTCTTCTTCCTTGAAGTTTGTCATTTCCCCTCCTCCGGAGGTTGGAAATGACTCCCCCATTCATCTATCTCCTTCTGCTTAGTCACTACACTCCACTCTAAAGAAGTGCATGTTTGACTTGCTTGAGGATATTCCAACTTTGTCATCTATCTTTGCTAAGATGATGATGCTAACCTCGTAGGAGCTCTTGGATGAGGACATTCAAGTGGCCTCCTCCTTGGCTTTTGTTGCAGGTGATTCACCTAGCATTGCTAGCGTTTTCCCCCTCTACAAGCTCATCTTACCTCCCTTTACAATGATCTAGATTGGGAGCAAGATGACTTGTTAGAGGTGCTTGAATAGAGCAGTACCTCATCTTATCTTTAGATTATATTTGCATGTGTTATTGTGTTCCCCTATACTTATTTTTTTTTTGTGCTCTCCCTTGAAGGACCCTCGATATCCTTGTAGGTACTTGGATACAAGAGAGAAAATATGTCGTAACTTCTTCTATATCCTTCATTATTCTTCTATTTGTTGTACATTAATTTAATTTTCACATTGGGAATGATGTAAAGCATTGGGGCATTTAGACCTCTACCATGTTGACCCAACTTTTTATTTGTCTTCATGTGCTCTTCTCGTTCCAATCTATTTGGGGGGTGATGAAAGCTCATTTAATTTACAATATATATATACATTTATGATCATTTCTGACCCCGAATACTTGGATCCCCATATGCTTTCAATCTCTTTCTCTCTCCCTTTTCTTGATACGTTGTATATTTTATGTGTTATCCCTCACATGATAAGATTCAATAGTTCCATCTCGCTATGTATGTCATGACACAACATATCTCTCTTTCTTTCTTCTCCTTAGAATGACTTGTACTCCTTTGTGTATCACATATCATTCTAAGGGGGGATATCATATCAAGTTATTCTAATTTTTCAAAAATATGTCTTATGATCTTGTCATCTAGCTTGGGGGCAACCTAACTAGACTTGAGTACACTCTTCTCTTGCATTGAATGATGGCCTAGAGAATTAGATAAAGTTTTAAAAATATCAAATTTGAGGGGATTCCTTTTCAAACTTGTCATTTGTAGGTGAATTTGAGGAGCTTCTTAGAGTAAATTTGGGCTAATCATCTAGTATAGAGAAGCTAAGAAATTAAAGTTTTCCATTTGTTGTGTCCTAATTAGACAATGGAAGCTAGATCTAAAAGGGTTTTACCAAGGATGTGTTTTCCAGATCTAATGAGTACCTAAATTTGTGGGTATTTTGGGTTAAATCCAACCCTACCATCATGTTTAAAAGGACCAAAAACCCCTATATAAAATTTATCTATATTTAGACAAAAAATTTAGCAATGATTTTTTAGTAGCTAATATTCCTCAATTGGCTAATAGTTGAAACTGGTGATTCAAAAATTGGCTAATATTACAAGCTATAAGGTAACCTAAATCGCCACATTTTTATAAAAAAATATTTTAGTCTCGATTAAATCACCAAAATATTTATTTTATTAAACGTTTAAACTTAAAAATTCACCACAATATTTGACACCTAATTAGATCATATATTCACCTAAATTTTATAAGTTATAGTAGAAAATAAAACTAATTCGCCAATAATATTATATAATTGTTGGTTACTTTATGGTCATATCACTAATTTTTAATCACTAGCATTGATTTTATTTAAATCTAATGGTTGGGGTAGTATTCTATGAGTTAAAATGTACCCACGGAGTTCCAATTCCCATCAAGCCCAAAATTGTATTTGGGTCATTAAAAAATTATAATCTAACTAGGGAACTAAATTTTATGGGCTAAAATATACTCAAAGAGCTCCAATTCTCATGGGGCTTGAAATAAAACCCAAACCATTAGATTATAAATAAAATAAATGATGGTGAAAAATAATTTAGGGTTGATTTAAAAATATTCAATGTTTGATTTAAGATATTGAGGAAATAAGGAATTATAGACACAAGAACTACATCTTAAGCTAGTCAATCATTCCCACCTTGAGGCTCTTACTTTTCCATAGGAATTTAGTTTTCTTAAGAAAAAAAATTTCATGGTAATTAATGCATTTATCTATTTTTTTGTCAAGATTTTCCAAGAATGTTTACAATTTTTTAATGATTTTAAAAAAAATTCCAATAAAATTAATATTTTTTCAAAAAAAAAAAAGATTTGCCAATAGAAATTAATATTTTTTACAAAAAAATGAGAGATCCGCCCAGATTTAATATCATTTTTTAGAGAGGATTTCTCAAAGTTATCATTGGTTTTTAGGTAAGGAAAAAATTATTTTTTTGAGAGTCGTGTGGTCCCTATGAACAATACTATGCAATATTTTTGTAAGGACCCAATCTATTTAACCCAAAAATTACCACTATTTTTTTCTTTCTTGATTATTATCTTATTATATGTTCATTCACTTGTATACTTAGGCATCCATTCATCCGGGACATGCGTCCAACCATACAAATCAGGCATTTATCCATACAGGACAAGAATTCATCTATCCATTTGGATAGGCATCCATCCATCAAACAGAATGGGCATCCATCCATCAAACAAGATAGGTAAAATGCTTTGGCCAGAGATTTAGATTCATTGGGATCATCTGGGTCCTAAGTCACTCTCTAAAGACTACATTCCTTAAAGGAAATGCATCGAGGTTCGTCTTTAGGAGTACATAATAATAATAAATAAAGACTTGAAACCCACCTCAAAAAAAATTCGTAAGGCCCTCGGGGAATCAAGCTTCCGAGTATGCAAGGAATATATTTTATCTGATTTTATAATTTCAAAATTAAACCATATTTTATTTAAATGAATAAAATTATCTTGATTGAATTAATCTTATATTATTAATCAAGAATAATAATTATAATACTTGCCCTAAACCCCATCTCCAAACGCTTTAGGTACTGAGAGCATCCTTTGTTTCCCAAACAGTTGCCTACCTACTGTTACATCCCAATTGTGAAGTTAATATTTACTATTACTACATAGGGTAAATCTAAATGTAATGTGAATTCCGAAGATGAATGGATTATGCTTGTACCTTGTTATCAATATGAATGTTATCTCATTTGATATTACCTCAGTTGATGTTATTCATGGTGAAATACTGCATATATGTGAGTGGAAGGTTATTGAATTATTATTATTCTAACTTTGGAAATGTTTATGTAAACTGCATATGTTATGAACAATTAACTATCATAGGCATGTGTTAGTGGTTGCAAGTAAATGTTCATTCTCTAGGCAAAGGGGAAGTATCACTCGAGAGAAGATCTTGGTCGGGTAACCTGTAAAAGTAAACTATCTGAATAAATACACACACCACATTAGAATGATTGAATTGAGTCAGTTTTTGGGTAATAGGTAAGTCATCCTTAGCTAGTATGTTTGCATTGAGAGTCTTGTTTACCATGTGATGTTTATCTATTTGAGTTTGTGAGATCTTTCTCATGCTATTACGATCATATGGGTAAGTGGGATGTAGGTGGAAGTATGTTTATATGTATGCACATGCGTGTTAATGGGATCTAATGAAACATATATGCATATGAATAGATATGCCACATGTACACACTTATCAATATGATGGTAATGTGAATGGTTGTAAGTGAATCAGATGTGAACATATATATAAGTATAGTATATACACGTATCCATATGTATATGTATATTGATACAAGCATATGTTGGCAAATGGATATGCTCATACAAATGCATCGATATGATATGTACCTATACCTATATATATGTGTACATAGAGGCGTGTATATATATATATGATGTATGTTGACACCATTGGCTTACGATATATATCTATATATATATATATATATGTAAATATATATTAAACGATTATATATATATAGATACATACATACATACATATATATATTAAATATGTTAAGGTATTTAAATAAATAAATAAATATATATATGTAATAATAATAATATATATGTAATTAGAATTCGACTAATTCTTATTTAATAAGAAGTTGATTTATTAAGACTACTTTTGACTTTTAGTGACTTGGCAATAAAGATAAATGATAGTCATCAACGACTATGAAGTTGGAAGATGAGTTGGAAATATATACAACTGTGTATGTAAGTCGTGTATCACTCGCCATGTCACATATATGGAAACGTATCAATACATTTTAATCTGGTAAACTTTAACATGGTCAACATAGTGAATGAGAATAACATGGACTTAGTCCAATGTCTTTATTGGCTAAATCGACTCATCCTTTATTTCAGTCGATACTTTCAACTAAGTGTTGCAAAAATGTGATTGACCATTTCACTCCTAAAACTACACCAACTTGATAGTAGAAAAGAGCTTTGGTGCCACCTCTTGAAGCATTTTCCTGTAGATGTCCTTGCTAGAGAAGAATTTGAATTCTCCATGTGCTTTTTGAATTGGTCTTTGAATTGTTTTCAAAGAGGTAAGTCAATTTGTTGGAAGTTTTGCTAAGTCTGAGCTTAATTCATCGCCACCTTGTTGTTGATTCGCTTTGCATGAAGCTTGTTGTCACTTCACATGCCTAAACTATAGGCTTTCTGATTGCTTGGCTGATCTATAAATAGTCGTACCATTTCACTTGAGAGGAAGCATTATCATACTATTATTATTCTTCCATTTTCACTTGTGAGAGATGCATTTTAACCAAAAGATATATGTCTTTTGTAGTTCATTGCTTCTAAATTATTACCAGCCACCTTGTTCTATTTTGTGAGTGAGAAATAGAGTGGTCTTTTATGAGTAAGAGGTATTATTATTGTTTGAGAGAAGTGAGCTATCAACAAGTGAGAAAGAGTTGAAGTGAGAAGCTTATTTCAAGTTGATTACTATTGGAGAAGGTTGCACTGTTGTCATTATTTGGGATATGCGATAACAGGAATGGGGATCTCTTCTTCTTGTTAATTACTTGGAATTATTGTGTTTTCTATGTTTGCATGAAATGTCTTTTATGTATGTGCAATAGAAGTGTTGATGGCCAAATTGACACAACAACATGCAAGCAAGATGTAATCACCTTACCTCTCTCGAAAAAGACAATCTATAATTAGATTGATCACCTTCCAAGGTCCTGGGTGTTGGGTCACAACATTGTTGTTTTGCTGAGTGGTCAATGAGGCTGTAATGTTCAAGGGGCCTACTGGTTATTGAGTTTTTTGGTTGCTGCAAGATTGAACTTCTATCTAAACCTACTCTAACCGGGGGGTATAAAAAAAAGAGCAAAAGATAGATCAGGGACACAAGAGAGAGAAGAATGTTGATTCATTCAATTAACCAAACATGTTACTTTTCAAGGAATTCCTAATTAAACTATAGAATAACTCAACCTGTAATTGATACAAAGTTTTATTCATTCATAGTGCAAACTTTAACATCAAATCACAAATCACAATTCAAACAAAACAAAATACAAACTTCATTCCTTGAAAGATTCCAAATTAAATGATTAACAGAACAAACATCACTCCAGAGAACAACTTAAAGCAGGTTTAAGTCTGGCTGCTTCTACTGTTGCAAAATAGATAAATAGCATTTACAAATCTAGCAAGTTTCACTAGTGTAAAGAAACCAATGTCTTTGAGTTAACTCCACTAAACTAAGAAAATTAGAAAAATGTATCATCCACCCTACTACAAAACTCTAATCAACTCTAACTTGTTTTCCTAAAATTCTAACCCCTTCAAAGTGAGCAGATTGACAATTAATAACTCCATCCTTTTTTAAATTTCTATTAAAATCAACTCATCAACAGTTGTAGCTTTTGTGTGCATTCAATCCCCATAAAGGCAACTTTCTACTCTTATCTTTTGTTGACTTTAGTCAACTCCAGTTAACAGTTGTAACTTTTAGTTCATTTGCACCTTCAAGTTCATGATTCCAACCTCTAGTTTGACTCAGAGTTTATCCCTTTGCACGATGAGCTATAGTATCTTTTTCTTGAGATCACTCCAAGTAGACCCCTCATGTCTTCAGTTCACCTTCAGTTTGATCATAAAGTCCTCCTTTTACTCCCAGTTGATTGTTCTTTTCAGAAGGAAAAAAAGCTCCTCTTTGTACGTGAGTTTTGTAATCTCCTCCCAATCCATTATCTCTTTCAATCCACACAAGTACCTACAAAAATCAAAGTGTATTAATTAATCAATAAAATTAATCAATTCATAACATTTAATTAATTCTAATAACTAATTAAATATCTTAAGATATTTCAATTAATTGCATATATAATAATCATTTAATCATCATGATTGAAATACTATGAAACCCTTTTAAATTATTACTCTGTATGGATTTGATATCCCCATGTTGTTTGCTCCCTATTTTTGCAACTCTAACATAAATACTCTCCATATTTGACACTACAAACTGCAATAATCGATGGTGTTTTTGAGCTCTTTTTCCACTTCAAACACAGTTTCTAGTTTTTGAGATACACACTCAATATTGATCATTAACTTCTTTTCACTGTGATGTTCAAAGAAAATAATTGTTTTTCCTCCTCTTCCACATCTTTAGGAAAAATTGTAAATGTCTTCAATCTGGAAAATAACCCGCTGCCTACATCTTCTCATGACAATTTCTTGAACTTTGCATAGATCCCCTGTGTCTCTGTGGATTTTGATCTTCCTCCTACACAAAAAGCATGTACTAATTTATAGCCTTCAATCCAACTATATCCAGAGGTCTTTTTAATTCCTCCATCTTTCATCAATCTCCTCACCATTTGAGCCTCACTCCATCTGCCCACTCTTGAGTGCATTGGCTTGACAGTTTTAAAGCCTTCTTCCACAATTCCATTATGTTTGTGCATCTTGCAATCATTTTATTCAATAGATGGGATTTCTTTAAGACATTCTGTCAAATAGTTCATAGGCTGCGTCCATGTTTCCATTTATGCAACAAAAAAAACACCTCTTTGTGAACTTTTGTCAACTGTATTCACAGGAAAATTTTGGGGCTCTTTTCAGCAATATCCATTTCATGCATTCCTGTAGTAACTATATGTCACAAAATATTACTTCACTGAGGGCCTCGATCAAATAATAATCATGTGCACTGCCTCCTTGAATTTTTTTTTGAACATTCTTCAACACATCCACTTTGTTGATACCTGCCAATCACAACAATCCTTGAGATGACATCTCGAGAGGCATTGTGCCAAAAGTTTACTTGCCCTATGTGCTTTCGTTTTTAACATGCATGCTTACCAAGGCAATTGCAAAATACACATTCTGATAATAGGATTGTAATTTCATGCATTTCTGCCATAATTGCATTCCATGAGAACACATTTCTTCAAGGTATTCTGGCGAACCGTTCACTGCCTTGTATATGTTTGGACCATATTTTGCATGCATTTTCATCCACCATTTGTAATTGTGTTAAAGCCTTGTAAAATCCCCTTCAAAAATCCATTTTCATCATATCCTGCATCATCACATTACATGAGATGCATCCCTTAAGGCATTTTCTGTCAAATGATTTGCACGCCTTTGTCCGAGCTTCCACACTTTGCGTGTATGTTTATCAGGGCAGATTTATATAGAACTTTGAAAGCCTTTTCAACATATCATTTGGTGTGTATTTGATTTAAATGCTTCTGATGGATGTTCGCGTCCTGTTCCAAAGCTCCTATCTTCATGCGGGCAGAGGAGGAATTCAACCCCGCACCTACGAATTGCATGTGCTTGAGAGTTTCTGAAGCCTCTTCCTCACTTAATCGTGCACATCCTGTGATCATTTCATCATTTCCTGAGATAATGTCACTTGATGCATTCCTTAAGATAGTTTGCATACCTATTTCTATGTGCCCACACTTGCATGTATGTCCATGCTCTATTCCAAAGCTCCCATTTATGTGCACATGCAGGGAAAATATAGGAAAAGGTTGAGGAATCGGCTCGAAACTAGCTGATTTGCATTGTGCCAACTAGCATTCGCTTGAAAGTTTCAATCGCCCGTTCAACAAATCTGATTTGTGTTGATTTTTGTAGCTCGAAAGGTGGGATGTGGAGTTGTCTTAAAGCAACTCGAGGTGGATATGCTTTAAATCACTTTAAAGCAACTCGAGTTAGATATGCTTTAAAGCAATTCGAGTTGGATTTTCAGCAACAGTAGTTTTTTATTCTTTAATAGAATGTTTCCAAGTTTGTGAGGATAAGATAAATCCAAGAGTGATTTTATGTGTAATTAAAGCCAAAGAAAGCAAGGAAAGATTCTTTTCTTGCATGCTACATAAAGCAACTAGGCTCTATAAATGTAAGATTGTTGTAGCAAACTCGTATTGTATTTTCGAAAGAAAAGTTTGTTGTTAGGCTGAATAGAAGATCCAACATTTGTAGGTTTTTCCTTGCATTGGGGTTTCCTGGGTATATTTGTGTTATTGTCTATTTGTGATTGGCTTCATGTTATTTTTGCTTCCACTATTATTAGTTGTTAATTAACCCAGTTGTGTTAATTGTTATAAATCCTATTTCTTTCTGTGAATTTATTGTGCAATTAATTTATTGTTGGGTTATAGAAATTAACATGGTATCAAAGCACTAAACTCTGAATACAAAGCCAAGATTTGTGAGGTAGATTTCAAGAAAACAAATAAATAAATAAAAATTCATATTTTCGTCTCTAGTTCTTTTTTTGTGGCTATGGAAACTAGTGTTCGATACGAGGATAGGCTCGAGGGTGCGTCTAACTTCTTGTAGTGGAAGGTTCGGATTACATCTGTTCTCAAGGAGAACAGGTTGTGGATCTATGGTAGCACAAAAGTGACTCCACCAACAAATGATCCTGTTGCCTTAGATTCACATGAAGTCAAAGAGGCCAAGGCTCAGAGGATTATCCTGGATGGAGTAAGAGATCATTTAATTCCTCATTTATCGGGGAAAGACACCACCAAGGAGATGTGGGATACACTCACAAAACTTTATCAAAGTGACTATCAGAGTCATAAGATGATGCTCAAGGACAAATTGCATAATACCAAGATGTCCAAAGGCGAGAGTGTGACCTCTTACTTGTCCAAGCTAACATAGGTTAGGGATGAGCTTGCTGCTGTTGGAGAGACGATTGATGAAGATGAGTTGGTGTGTATAGCCTTGAATGGTTTTTTGAAGCACTGGGAAGTGTTTTTCAAGTGTGTTGTCGACAGAGGTCGGCTACCTGATTGGGCAAGACTTTGGGATGATTTTTTTCAGGAGGAGATCCGTGAAGGTGTTCATCGAGGAGATCAGACGAAGAAGGGTCAAGACGAAGAAAATATTGCTCTTGCAAGCAAGGGTACGAAGAAGTCCAATAAAGAGAAAACAGAAGGTTCTTCTTCCAAGAGTGGGAAGAAGAAAGATCTGAGCAAGATAAAATGTTTTTGCTGCCATTAGATGGGTCACTATGCTAGTCAATGTCTGAATAAGAAAAATAAGGACAAGCAAAAGAAGCAAGTTGTTGCTACAGCAGAGGTGGACGAGTTTGCATCACGATTTGAGAATGAGTTTTCACTCATTTCCTGTCTCTCAAGTTCAATTGCCAATAGGGTATGGTATATTGACAGTGGGGCTTCTTGCCACATAACAGGAGTCAGAGAATGTTTCACCAAGTTGGAGGAGAAGAAGCTGGATTTCTATATTGAGCTCGAAGATAATGCCAAGTACCATGCAACTGGTATTGGCACCATCAAGTTTCAGAGGGAGTCTGGAAAACCTTTTTTAGTGGAGGATGTGTTGTATGTCCCTAGCATGACAAAGAATTTAATCTCGGTTTCTGCTTTGGAAGACAAGGGTTACATCGTGAACTTTGAGAGGGGAAAAGTCTATATTCATCCCAAAGATTCCAAGGTTGCAAAAGTGATTGGTGTTAGGCATGGCAGCTTGTTTCAGTTACAGTTTGAGCCAACACATGCGTTGTTTAGTAGCTGTAAAGGGATAGGAGAATTGTGGCACCGGAGGATGGCTCACCTTCACCATGGAGTGCTTAATATTCTTAAGGAAATAGTGACGGGGCTACCCGAGATGAAAACAAAAAAGCATGAGGTGTGCAAAGGCTATGCACTTGGGAAATATGCCAAGACCAGTTTTCCAAACAGAAACACTAGATCCGAAGGAATTTTGGATCTTGTACACTTAGATGTGTGTAGGCCCATGTCAACAACATCCTTGAATGGGTACGAGTATTTTGTTACTTTCATTGATGATTTCTCCAGGAAGACATGGATATATTTTCTAAAGAATAAAGATGAGGTCTTCAGTAGGTTCAAAGAGTTTAAGGCTCTCGTGGAGAACTAAACAAGGAGGAAGATCAAGATACTAAGGTCTGATAATGGAGGTGAGTATACCTCGAATGCCTTCAAATATTTTTGTGCTTAGGAAGGTATCAAGAAAGAGTTGACAGTTCCATACAACCCGCAATAGAATGGGGTTGTTGAACAGAAGAATAGGGCTATAGTTGGAGCAGGCAAGGCCATGCTTCATGACCAGGATCTGCCTTGGTTCTTATGGGTAGAAGCTTGCAATACAACTATGTATTTGCAAAATAGGAGCCCTCACAAAGTGTTGGGCAAGTTGACTCCAGAAGAGGTGTTCACTGGTAAGAAACCAAATTTGGGGGTACATTCGCATCTTTGGATGCCTTGTGTATTGTCACATTCCTGTTGAGAAGAGAACCAAGTTGAAACCTACTACAGAGAAGGGTATCCTTGTTGGGTATAGTGAAACTTCTAAGGCTTATCGGGTTTACATTCCTTCTCTTAGGAAAATAATGGTTCATAGAGATGTGAAGTTTGAGGAAGAGAGGGCTCTTTAGAAGTCAAGCAACTTGATGAATGAGGAGGAACAATCATCCACGGTTGAGGTAGCACAAATTACTCAAACTTCAGTCATGCAAGTTGGAGAGTAGAGCAACCAAGCCAAGCAGGGTGATCAGATAGAGGAACAAATAATTCCTTAGCCTCATATTCCTATTATTGAGAAGAGGAGAAATGGGGCAACTAAGCAGACATTGAAAGAGGCTCAAGAATATGTAGGTGATCCTCAAGATTCAGTTAGACAAAGAAGGGCTCCCAGATGTTATTCTGAGTATGTGGCACTTATGAGTGAATTAATTGAAGTGGAGCCTTCCAGATTTCAAGAAGCGTCCAAACACCAAGTATGGAGGGATGCCATGGTGGAAGAGTATTCTTCCATCATGAAGAATAGTCGATACCAGAAGATAAGTCTGTGGTGGGCTTAAGATGGTTGTATAAGATTAAGCATGTTGTAGATGGTAGTGTGGAAAAGTTCAAAGCCCGGTTTGTGGCTAAGGGGTTTTCTTAGAAGGAAGGAGTCGACTATGATGAGACTTTCGCTTAGTAGCCACGTACTCATCCATAAGAGCTATCATTTCTATAGCAGCACAAATGGGTTGGAGGATTCATTAGATGGATGTAAAGACAACCTTCATCAATGGGGTGATTGAGGAAGAGATTTACATAGAGAAACCAAAAGGATTTGAAGCACATGAGAGGGATTCTCATGTATGCAGGTTGAAAAGAGCACTATATGGACTCAAGTAGGCTCCCAAGGCATGGTATTCACGTATCAACAATTACTTGTAGAGTGTGGGATTCATCAAGAGTGAGGTGGATCCGAACATGTACTATGTTCAGGTGAAGGGCGAACTTCTCATATTGTTGCTATATGTTGATGACCTATTTCTCACAGGGTTAGAAGAGCTCATAGCACACTGCAAGCAGGATCTTGTAGGAGAGTTTGAGATGAAGGACTTAATGTTGATGCATTACTTTCTGGGATTGGAGTTGTGGCAAAAAGAGGGAGAGATCTTCCTTGGACAAGGGAAGTATTTAATTGATATCTTGAAGCAATTCAGGATGGAAAACTATAAGCCTGTGTCAACGCCACTTGTGACCAATTGGAAGAAGATTGATGCTTCTAGATCAAAGATAGTGGACCCAACTTTATATAGACAGTTGATAGGCTCTCTTATGTATCTGGTCAACACTAGGCCAGACATTTTTTTTGCAGTGAACTCACTTAGTCAGTTTATGGTGGAACCTAAACATGTGCACTGGATAGTTGCGAAGCATGTTTTGAGATATCTCTGAGGCACAGTTGATTATGGGCTGAAGTATGTTCAACAGGATGGAGTGAAGCTCGAGGGGTTTACCGATGTAGATTGGGTAGGTAGTACAACTGATTAGAAGAGCACTTCAGGGTGCAGTTTTAGTTTGGGATCAGGAGCAGTCTCTTGATACAGCAAGAAACATAAGTTAGTTGTGCCGAGTTCTGCAGAGGCTGAGTATATGGCAGCCAATATGGCTACATGTGAGGCTATCTAGCTTTGGAAACTTCTAGCTGGGATCTTTGATCAAGAGCTAGATCCTACAGTCATTTACTGTGATAATCAGAGTTGTATCAAACTCTTTGAGAATCTAGTGTTTCATGACAAGTCAAAGCACATTGATATCAAGTACCACTTCATCAGAGATTGTGTGGAGAAGGGGATAGTGAAGCTCATTTACATTCCTACGGATGAATAGGTAGCAGATATCCCGACGAAGGCCTTGATGAAGAGCAAGTTTGAATTCTTCAAGGACAAGTTGGGTGTGGTGCAGAACACCTTCCTTGCTAAGAGGGAGTGTTGATTTTTGTAGCTCAAAAGGTGGGATGTGGAGTTGTTTTAAAGCAACTTGAGGTGGATATGCTTTAAATCATTTTAAAGCAACTCGAGTTAGATATGCTTTAAAGCAATTTGAGTTGGATTTTCAGCAATAGTAGTTTTTTATTCTTAGAATGTTTCCAAGTTTGTGAGGATAAGATAAATCCAAAAGTGATTTTATGTGTAATTAAAGCCAAAGAAAGCAAGGAAAGATTCTTTTCTTTCACGCTATGTAAAGCAGCTAGGCTCTATAAATGTAAGATTGTTGTAGCAAACTCGTATTGTATTTTTGAAAGAAAAGTTTGCTGTTAGGCTGAATAGAAGATCCAACATTTGTAGGTTTTTCTCCGCATTGGGGTTTCCTGGATATATCTATGTTATTTTCTATTTGTGATTGGCTTCATGTTATTTTTTCTTTCATTGTTATTAGTTGTTAATTAACCCAGTTGTGTTAATTGTTATAAATCATATTTCTTTCTGTGAATTTATTGTGCAATTAATCTATTGTTGGGTTATAGAAATTAACAATTTGTGCGGGCACTGCAATCATGGTACATTCCATTGGGTGTTTTATTTGAAGTATTTTTTCATTTGGTTCATATGCTTAGCATTGGATCGAAGCCAGAGTAGGTCAAGAATGGAGCATGACGAAAACATGCACAAAAACCTTATTTCTTTTCACCCAGTGCGAAGTTCGCTTTCCATTCTGAATGCATGCTTACCAAGGTCGTATCTTTTATCTCTTCATAAATAATCCATTCTACATTTTATGTTCTCATGGATGCTCATACTCTGCTTCAAAGCTTCACTTTTGGCAAACACCCTAGTCATTTCGTGCATATCTTGCAATTGATGGCATTCCATGAAATAACATTTTGTTGAGGTGCAGCTCGTCATGGGATCACATTTGTGATAGCTTTTATTTGAAGCATTCTGTCGAGTTCACGTGCCTTGTCGATGCTTGTCTATGGATTTCGATGCCCTCTTCCAAAGCTTCCACTTTGCGAGGGTAGGAGGATGTGTTTGCAAAGGTCGTGGGATCTGGCTTTTAACGTGAAAATTTCATTTGCCCCGAAGTTTCTAAAGCTTTCTCAAACACTGCATTTTATCAGAAGTGGAATGTACCTTGCACGGGATCGGAGCGGGATCAAAACTTGAGCGGAGTGGGAGTCATTTTGGTGCATCCTTCATTACCTATGCAGGAGCAAAACCATGCACGAGCGGGAGCAAAATTGTTTTGGCACTTGTGCATGCAGAGTCGGGACAAAAATAGTGCGGGAGTGGAACAAAAATAGGATGTGAACATTTTGAAATGAAGCGGCTAAGTTTTCCTCCAATCTTGAGACTGACAAGTTCATTTATTATTTCCACTTTTCTTTAGCCTTTACGTGCGGAGTCGAGTTCATTCTTGAACCAGGGACCTGATCCAGATCGTTTTTCTATTTTTTGCTTGCTGCGGGGGGCAGAAATGGGACCTTTAGTGCATGATTCTTTTCGGGACCCGACCCCGAAAAGCTTCTTTCTTTTCTCTTTTTTTTTGTTATTTTTAATTTATTTAATTTTTACTTTGTTTTAAAACTCTTTTTACTTTTTAATAATTTTAAAAGACTATTTCATTTTTAAAATTTTACTTAAACTTAAAGTTCAATTTTTTAAAATTCAAAAGTTTTATTTAAAACTTTTAAATTTAAATTCAAAAGTTTTATTTAAAACTTTTAAATTTAAATTCAAAGATTTTAAATTTAAAATTTAAAAAAATCAAATCTTTTTAAATTTAAAATTTAAAAAAAAAATCAAATCTTTTAAATTTAAATTTAAAAATCAAATCTTTTAAATTTAAATGTTTTATTTAAAACTTTTAAATTTAAGAAGATTTAACTTATTTTATTCTAAATTTTTATTTATTTGCATTTGAACATTTTAAATCTTTTTAGACTTTTAAAAAGATTTATTGGGCAGGGGCCCTAGCTCGGTTGGCTAAGTAATTCCGTTGCGGCTCTGCTGGTCACGAGTTCTAGTCTCCCCCATCCCGTGGTACCGGAGGGCGTGTCGCACCAGCGCCGCCAGTCACGTTAAAAAGTTTACCAGGCGCACTGCAGTTTATAGGGGGTCGTGCTACCCGATTCCTGCAGTCTAAACAAAAAAAAAAAGAAGATTTATTTATTTTATTTAAAACTTTATTATTTATTTATTTATTTTTGTATTTATTTATTTATTTATTTTTATTTTATTTTCAACAACTCTAAGGCGGAGCAATGCAATGGACACAGACAACACCTAGACGACAACAAACACGAAACCAAAAACAAACGACACAAGAACTGAGCATGACGAAAAGATGACAAAAGGGCGAGGACAAAGACAAACGAAAACGGCCAAAACTGAAGACAAAAAGCAAACAACGCGACAAAAGAAGGGGATTGAGAACGAACACCAAATGTGAACCTTCAAAAGTGCAAGGTGTCGGGCCCAATCTGAAACCTGAACCTGAAAGACAAAAAGCACAATGCAAAGCGGGAATCAAAATCGGGTTGGAACCAAGAACAAGAACCTTCCGAAGGGGTTCAAGTTCAAGTTCTAGTCTGAATCCCGAGCCCAACAATAGAAAAACAAGCAAGGTCTAAGGGTTGTGAACAACTTCGTGACAAGAACAGAACGACAATCAAAAAATGAAGACGCAACGAGAACAAGAGAAGAGGGAAAAGACGAACGAGAACAACAAAGCACAAAACAAAATGAAACAAACCAGCGAAACGAAAGAAAACAGAGGGGGTCCAAAAATTTTCCAAGCAAAAAGTTGGGGCGTGTATGTAGGGCATAACAAGAAGTACTTGAGAGTGTCTTTGAAAAAGGGAATTGAAGCTTTTAGGCTATTTTTATATTGTTTTTGTAAGAACTCCATAATAGGAGATTGGTGTATACCACAGTTATTATATACTAGGCTTGATTGAATGCAAAAGTCACTTGACGTACACTTAGCTAAGTTATTGATTTAACTAGGAAAGCTTGTGTTACTCCTAGGATAAGCATGGGAAGGAGCTTGTGTACTCACTTGTTAAGTAGGTTTATACCTCATACATTAAAATGGTGGTAGGTTAGTCTAGGGTGACAGAATATCCATTGAAGGACAATACCTATGCATAGTTTAAGATAGCCCCAAGTCAAATCGGCCCTGAGTAGTGTACGTGATATATGACTCTCAATCATTTATTGAATATAACACTTTGGTCAAAGTAGTGCAATGTCTGAGACTCCACTATAGATTGTGTGACTACCAAGACTACACTGTCAGTTCACCATGATCCATTATTACATGCTAGTTCGAGATTGTGGGATTACAAAGTTCTAGTTATGTAGGACATAGCACTATGCTCAGTTGGTTGTCATTATCAGTTACTCTTGGACCGCCCTACAACTATTTGTTCTAAAGCTCATTGGAGCTATGTATGTAAGTATGTATTCTTGTATAATTATAACTTGTGAAGTTATAGTAATGAAATGGAATCTTTATTGTAATTTGATATGGCATCTTGTTCATATATTATCAATAAAGAAAAGAAAAAAATTATTGCAATGGTTTGTTACTTGTTTATTTACTCGTTTAGTGTAAAATAAGAAATTTTTACTGCATTGAAGGGTTGGTACATTACACATACCTTGCTTCCAAACGGGATCAAGACATAAAATATGTAGCTTTGTTTTCTAATCTAAGTTTGATGTGAATTGTTGTGTGGGTACACAGCCCTTTCTAGGGCTCCTTTTCCCCAAATAGTTCCTCTGTGACTGCTACCCACTAAGGGAAGCAATAAATATAAGTAAATAGTAACCATGACTATTACTTGTTTCCTAAAAACAACTAATTCCTAATCCTGAAATAACGTCACCCTTGAACTGTTGAACTAAAAACTCATTGCCATGATTAAATATCCAATAAAATACAAATAACATGAATAAAATTCTACCAAATATTATAAGAATATTTTCTATGTTTGAACTACTGGATTTGGGTTCATTAGATTAATCTTTTTAGATTATCAATCTAATAGAGATTACTCGTCCCTAGGATTTTATTAACATGATATCCCTTATTTCTCCCTGGCAATTTAAAGGGACGATGCCACAAACATTGTTGTTGCAGTTGTGTTAGGATATAGATGCAATAGCTCACTACTGGATTTGACACCATTTTTCGATGGGCGTTCGTCGGTTGTTCGACAAATCTTTGTCGGAAGAGCGATGAAATGGCAAAAAAATTCCCGTCGCTGTTTTTTCATCGCAAGGCCGACGATAAATTAGACGTCAAAATAACGGCGAAGAATCGTTGGTTGACGGCATCGTGAAATACCTCAGGATTTTGTCAGAATATCAACGAAAACTTTGTTTATCCACCGACGAATTACACCAGAAGTTCATCATCAGTTCGACAAAATGGGAAAGCAGTAGCGTGGAAACAACAGAGGATGTTTGTCGAAATAGCGACAAAATACTAAAGTAGTAGCGTCGAAAGAACACCAAAAGTTCTTCGAATGTGCGATGAAATAGGCAAGTAGTAGTGTCGGAACAACACCAAAAGTTCATTGACTTTGCGACAAAATTAGCAAGGAGTAGCGTCGAAAGAACACCAAAAGTTCATCGAAAGTGCGACGAAATGGGCAGGGAGTAGCATGGTGGGAACGCTGAAATATCGTCGGAAGGGCGACAAAATGGGTAGGGAGTTACGACGAAATCGTCGTCGCAGATATAGCAACTTCGTCGAGCCTTTCTGTTGATTCATCGGTGGTTATCGTCGAAATTGCGATGAAGAAGCAAAATTTTTAAAAAATATATATATATTCATGGAAATGTACCATTGCAGAGACTGACGACTGATCATACATACATTCTGCATATTGGTTTGATGCTTCAAACGATGCATTTCATATATTGAAAAGTGCATTACCTTATTGAGCTTCTCTTTGTTTTGAGTATAGTTTAATATTCTCTACTTAACAAGGCCAACCACGTGATGGTGGAAGCTCATTTGCCCCCCGGCCCCCCCCCCCCTCACATCACTCTCAATTCCCCATACCCAATCATATAACATTAATCATTGATTCATCCATTAATAACATATAACATTCATTCATTCATCCATTAATAACATATAACATTCATTCATTAACATATTACATTCATTAATTAACATATCCACATTCATTCATTAACATATAATAATCATTCTTTCAGTTTTTACATATTATCAAAAATATGGTTGTCATGATATGATTAGAATCACTTTTTTTTTTGTTTCTTTTTGAAATCTACATAAAGCTGAAGTGGAGTATTGTTTTCTAAATCAATATTTGTCCCCCCTTTAGTTGTTATGCCCTCTGCTTGTGATCTTAATGTACGCATAGTCGTATGCTCATGACGTGGACGTTGCTCCAAGGGAGGATCTGCTGCAATAAGAAAGAAATGTTAAACTGATATGTTTTATTATTATTGTTACAAGTATTTGATTAATGAAAAGAACATTAGAGTGGTTCTTCTTTGACCGATGGGTCCACATCATGTTCCCGAACTTTGTTATAGACTCATGCTCAACATGTTGAACACGCCTAAACTCGATCTACAAATTGAAACACCTAAAAGGTTACTACATTAATTAATAATTCAATTGAAATTAAATATGTTTAAGAGAACATGAGGGTGGTCCTCTTTAATGATGGGGCCACATCATGTTCCTAATCTTCTAGTCTGACCATGCTCAACACGCTGATCATGGTCTACATGCTCTAAAGTTGAAACATGAAAAGTTATACTAATTAATACACCAATTGCAATTAAATATGTTTAAAAGAACTTTAGAGTGGTCTTCTTTACCTGATGGGGCCACATCATATTCCTGATCTTGTCTAGCCTGATCATGCTCAACATGTTGATCACTCTCTACATGCTCTAAAGCACCGGGATGCACACCATGACCTTCATCTGCACATTCTGCTCCACCCTCACCAGGCTGCATTCCAATGTCATGTGCAGTATATATTATCACTGCTTGAGTGTTTAAAACAAATAGGCATGTAATTACTTTATGGTGGAAATTAATATTGAATAGATTGCACAAGCATTCAATTTTTAATAAACTTTATTGAGTTTATTTTTACCTACTTTTTGGATGTAGTGGAAGGTTGTGTTTGCCCAGCCAAGACTCTTAGGTGTTCAACCATGGCTCCATAGCCTTGCTGGAAGGAAATCTTCAGGTCATCTTCTGTGGGAATTCAGAGCCCTACATTTTTGTGTAAGATCATGAATTTTGCTTCTATGGTATGATAAAACCAAAATTGTTTTCAATTTTATTATAATTTGATGCAATATTTCATTTATTGATACTTACACTGCGGTGGCTAATTTCATATAACCACCGTGAGCTGCTTGTGTTGCCCGTGGCTTTTCTAGTCTTGCCTTTGTTTCCTTCGATGTGTTGGGCAGCCTATGAAAAGTTTGGAATACGCTAGATTATGTAAAAAGAAAGAGTAATCAGTATATAATTACATTGTTGATAGTATCACACATAGCATACTACTTTTTAAAAAAAATTTAATGGCATTTCCATAGCATACAGACATTGAGAGCATATAAAATACAGAGTTCAATCCATGAATTATAGAAAATAGATATTTGTTGGTTTTATTCATATCGCTGATTACATTGCACAAAACATACTACAACTACATAAATATCAGATGGTGACAGTTGTCTATGCTACCACATTTTTCATACATGTCTACCAAAGCATTTTATCAAATAGCTCACTGCCTTGCTGCTATGGCTAAAAGCCTAAAATAGGTGCTTTTAAACAAGCCATGGATGCTTGGAAAAAATCTATCAAAGCATAATAGTAAGCAATAGCATAGACAAGGCAGTGAACTGTTTCAAAAAATTCCTCAAAGAAATGTGGTCTCATGGTGATGGAATGCCATGACAATCCATAGCAATTTGCTTGTCATGGCATTCGCTATGGCATTCCATCACCATGAGACCACATTTTTTTGAAGCATTTTTTCAAATAGTTCACTACCTTTTCTATGCTACCACATTTTCATACTCGCTATGGCTAAAAGCCTAAAATAGGTGCTTTCAACAAGCTATGGATGCTTGGAAAAAATCTATCAAAGCATAATAGTAAGCAATAGCATAGACAAGGCAGTGAACTGTTTCAAAAAATGCCTCAAAGAAATGTGGTCTCATGGTGATGGAATGCCATGACAATCCATAGCAATTTGCTTATCATGGCATTCGTTATGGCATTCCATCACCATGAGACCACATTTTTTTGAAGCATTTTTTCAAATAGTTCACTACCTTTTCTATGCTACCACATTTTTCATACATGTCTACCAAAGCATTTTATCAAAACAGCTTCATTGCCTTGTTGTTATGGCTAAAATTCTAAAAATGTGTGTTTTAAACAAGCTTTCGGTGGATGCTTGGAAAAAATCTATCAAAGCATAATAGGTATAATAGCATAGATAAGGCAGTTGATCAGCTAAAAATGCTCAAAGAAAATGTGGTCTCATGTAGGATGCAAAAATGCCATGACAACCATAGAAATTTGCTTGTCATGGCATTCGTTATGGCGTTCCATCACCATGAGACCACATTTTTTTGAAGCATTTTTTCAAATAGTTCACTCCCTTTCTATTCTACCACATTTTTCATGCATGTCTACCAAAGCATTTTATCAAACAGTTCAATGCCTTCATGCTATGGCTAAAAATTAAAAACCTCAAACAGGTGCTTTCGAACAAGCCATGGATGCTTGGAAAAAATCTACCAAAGCATAATAGTAAGCAATAACATAGACAAGGCAGTGAATTGTGATGGAGCCTCAAATTTACATCCGGGATTTCTTTTATTATTGGCTGGTCTTGTTTATTTGAGTGGTGCCTAGGGCTGGAGTTATTACTTTGCTTTCATAAACCCTTGGTTTTCTGTCTTTGGTATGGGTCTGTTCTATCATTACTTTTTGGAGAAGGTTTTTAAAAAAGAAAACAACCTATGTCTTATTAACTTGTCTAAGGCATGCCCCCTTTTAATAAAATGATAAATATTTAATTGTTGGCCTCCTTTTATTTACCAAAGTTTGAGTCGGGTTTGTGCCTTATGTTTTTAAAACAACCTTATGTCATCGACCATCATTGCCCTAAGCTGGATCCCCTTCCTTAGTTTTTTCCTCCTAAGTAATGTTTAATGTTTTGCAGGGGTTATTTGATGGCTATTGATCTCCTCGTAGATACATCATGACCGCTCCCCGCCATATCGCGATCCCAACTTGAGCCATCCCGATATCGCAGGTGATCGCCACGTGTCCCAGGTTGCTAATGTCCAAAAAGCAAATAAAATGATTTAATAAATGCATCAGACTTTAGTGTGTTATCAAGTGGGTTACTATATCACATGAGCGGTGCACATGTTTATAATCAACAACGATGTTTTAATCTTGATGAAAAAGCTGCTCAGCGAATAGGCCTTAAGACTTTCCCTTGTTTTACTTGATCGTGGTCACCGATGAAGAGATCAACGGTTGCCTGCTATCACGCAATCCCAACTTGAGCAATCGCGATATCGCAGGCGAGTGCCACGTGTATCTTCCTAGCGCTGCATATAATGGTGGGCCCTGGGGATGATGTGGAAGGCATTGTCAACATTTTTAAGGAGGACCGTTCGATGATCTTACTGAAACAAGAGATCGATGGCAGAGATTTAAATTTGCATCAAATACAATTGAATGTTGTATGCATGTAGGCTTTAATGGCGGATGAGACATCTATCGAAAATGTTCATAAAGTTCAAGTGTTTAATTGCAGACTACTTTCACCACTAAGGCATTCAAGCATCTTCGAAGCAGTCCAGAGCCAGAGATAGAGCTTTCAAAAGCAATTTTGGCAAGAGTTTGATTTTCTGCAGAACGCGAATTTTCATGAGTTATTTTCTTCATCACTGTTCTGTTCGAATGTGTTTCTTGTGAAAAGATTTGCTGTGCTAATTAGGGTTTTTCTGAATTAAGATTTTAGGGTTACTATTTCTCTTGAATTGTGGGAAATTGCAAATTCTACTGTGTTTTCGTTTTGAGTAGCACTAGTCTGTTCACAATTTGATTTTCTGAGAAGCCCTAGTTGTTTAAAATGGCTTAACAAAATAGCATTTTGGCCATATTGACTACATGCAGAGAAATTTGTATGATGATTTCCTTGACTAATTTCCCCTGTCAACAAATGATAGGAGGAGGGGTTTGGTTTTGATGAGAGGGACAGCCTTAGGTGAAGGGTTGAGATATAGAACCTACAACATTGCATGCTAGGGTACCAATGACGGGTTTAGAACCGCTTAGAAGATGGTATGGCCAGCGAAATGCACCTCATCCTTTTTCAAATGGTTGGAGGTTTGATATGGGAAAGCTTGTAGTACCGAATGTGTTCCTTGATGTTGACCTCCTCCTGGCAGTGGCTGCGAGATATGATCCTATCACAAGGGTTATAAGGGATAATGATGGTGAGGTTTTACTGAATGTAAATGCAGATGTAATTTAGAGGGTTTTTGATTTGAGTGAAAATGGCTCATTCTTGGTCCATATTGACTTCGAGGAGATGAAGCAAGAGTATGCCAAGATTCAACCTTTTTTCAGATCAAAATTGCTTCCTCCTCATCTAGCCAGGGTGGGCAGTTCCATGATTCATATCAGCGCGACTGATCAAGAACCTTTCGGGTTAAATTGTTTTGCTAATCATTTCTTGGCAACCTTCTACTCACTTTGCCAAATTTTAGGTTTCAGTCCTAATACTATGATGCCCATTACCTATATGTTTATGGGGGCTCAGATTCAACATCCCAATTTCTCTATAGTAAATGATTATGCTTCTTTCCTTGCTGAAAGAATGCATGAGGGTTTGTTGAACTTATTTGTGGGGGACACTAGTGTTCCTTTCTTTTGGTACTCTTTGTTAATGCATATGTTCTTGTATGAGAATGTCGGCTTCTTCTCAGAGAAGATGGAATTGAGGCAAGAGGTAAATAGAGAAAGGCTACCAGTACAGGCCTGGAGTGCAGATATGTCTTACAACAAGAGGGATGCTAGCTATGTGCAATTTGACAACTGCTTTGCTTCTAGGCTTAGGGCTAGACTAATGGTAAATATGCCAAGAATTCTTGAGGATTTGCATGATTTCCTCTGGCCCAAAGCAAGAAGGCCTGAGTTAAAAGTATGTCATAATTGGGGTGACATCATTCCATACCCTGTAAGCACTATCTTAAGGGTTTATGGTTTCCAAGGAACCCCCCATATTCTTCCATACAATGTACCATCAAGAATGGGATTTGTAAAGGTTTTGTGGCAGCTGGGATGCATCCATGAAGATAACCTAACAGGAAGAGGAAAAGGGAATTTGTTCCCTTATTATACTATTGTCTCAGATTTTGTATTTTCCAAGGGTGGATGGGTTCATTTTGATCAATTTTTTGATGATTACTATTTGAAGAATGGATCTGTAAGGCAACATGATCCTAAGGGATTCTTTGCTCTGTTTAGACAAAGAATCAAGGGTGGCAAATTTGCCCATATTTTCAACTTTCCTGAAGATTTGATTAGGAATGAATTTGATTTGGGTAGGCAAGAATTGAATAAATAAAAATGGATTGCCTATGATAAATTGTTGGCCCTAGTGCATAAGTTGGATCCGAAGTATGATCCATTAATGAAGTTCACTCCATTTCACAAAAGAATTGATTTCCTGATGAGTAATTTCAGAGAAATCATGAGCACCCTGAGAACCAAGAAGATAAACTTGGAGGTAGATTTGAAAATCCAGGGATTGGAGGTGAGGCATGTGGAAGAAAGGCCAATTTGTTAGCCACCAATTGATAGGCCCTTATATAGAAGAAAAAGAGATAATAGCAGTGATGAAGAGGTTGGAGACAGAAAAGGTAAACAAATAATGAAAGCCTCGTCACAATTTAGCCAAGGGATTAGAAAGCCTGGAGGAATAAAGATTGTGGATCTTGATTCACCACCTCAAGATGACCCTATGGAGCCGCCACCAGAGCCAAGCCCTAAGAGGAAAAGAATTGAGGAACCACAAGACACTTCGGTGGATGAAATAATTGTCACCGATCAAGACATGCAAGTTGGCACCCCTTCACCTCCTAAGTCAACACAATTGGTGTTGACTAATATAGATATAAAAGGACAAAATGTTCAGGATGGAAGGATGGTGGCCTACAAGGCATTCCTAGA